>SJYX01021468.1:87893-101565 GCA_006410675.1 Oreotragus oreotragus | reverse complement strand
GTCTCTGCTTTTGAATATGCTATCTAGGTTGCTCATAACTTTTCTTCCAAGGAGTAAGCGTCTTTTAATTTCATGGCTACAGTCACCATCTGCAGTGATTTTGGAGCCCCCAAAAATAAAGTCTGACACTGTTTGCACTGTTTCCCCATCTATTTCCCATGAAGTGATGGGACCATATGCCATGATCTTTGTTTTCTGAATGTTGAGCTTTAGGCCAACTTTGTCACTCTCCTCTTTCACTTTCATCAAGAGGCTTTTGAGTTCCTCTTCACTTTCTGCCATAAAGGTGGTGTCATCTGCATATCTGAAGCTATTGATATTTCTCCCGGCAATCTTGATTCCAGCTTGTGTTTCTTCCAGTCCAGCGTTTCTCATGATGTACTCTGCATATAAGTTAAATAGGCAGGGTGACAATATATAGCCTTGACGTGCTCCTTTTCCTATCTGGAACCAGTCTGTTGTTCCATGTGCAGTTCTAACTGTTGCTTCCTGACCTGCATACAGATTAGGTGGGAACAGATAAAGCTCTGAGGGCCTAAACCTCATTAGATCACCAAAACAAAGCAGGTTTTGGTCAAAACCACAGACTGCCTCCCTATAACACACTATATCAATACATAGAAATCTCTGACATTCTGGAATTTTTAATGACAACTCCCAGCTTCACAACTTTTGACTGTCATAATTTGAACTAACAGTGAATCACACATATGGAGGCAGAAGAATATAGTGGCTAAAAGTCCAGGCATACTTACTCACTGTCAAAACCACAGACTGCCTCCCTATAACACACTATATCAATACATAGAAATCTCTGACATTCTGGAATTTTTAATGACAACTCCCAGCTTCACAACTTTTGACTGTCATAATTTGAACTAACAGTGAATCACACATATGGAGGCAGAAGAATATAGTGGCTAAAAGTCCAGGCATACTTACTCACCTAGAGATTCAATTTTCACCATGGCCACAAACAAAATTCATAAATTACTACTGTCATACAGTACAGATATATCCATAAGTATTAATATCAAATAGAAAGTAAAGTGTTTTCTCTCCTTAAACATGATCTTTCTAGAACACACTAAGCCACTTAACTTGGGAGTAGGAAAACGCATCAGGCTAAATTAATCCTTTCGTTTCCACTGCACTGTTTAATCCAAAATCACCTATTAAAAGCACATAGGTTACCACATATATTAAAGTGACAAAATATGAAATTAAACATTTCTTATCAATAGTGATCCTCTATTGTACTGTCAGAGATGGAATTCCAAAGGACTGTTCAAGCTTTTAGTCAAAATGACAATTACAATGCAAATACGCAAGCTCTGGTTTCTCAAGAATAGGGGTGGGAAGCAATCTTTCTCTCCCTCTTTCTTTGTAATTTTCTGCATTCTGTAAAGAGAGTAGAAAATAAGCACGGAAAATTTCTCTAATCTTCTCTCACAAAAAAGAACAATTGTCTCTTCAGTGCTGTTCTTATGCTCACCAGATGCAATTTGCTTTGAGAACAAATGTATAAAAATCAAGGTTTTTTGTTTTTTTTTTTAAAAAAAAAGGCTACCCACATCTGTATCTAATTATTCAACAAAGTATCCTCTTCAAAGTAATTACCAACTAACAAGGGTATGCGTCCTTTTGTGAAATGGAGGAAAAATGGAATTTAGAAAACAAAAGCAGATTTTTCTATCACCTTACATTATAATTTCAGGTTTGCAATTTTTATTCCTAATTTTCAATGGGCACGTTTGCTAAAACTTAACAAAAAATTTAATCTGTCAATCTAAAAGGGTTAATGATCTTTAAGAACACACAAGTACATATGAAGAACATCACTTTTAAAGAAAAACATTTTGTAAAGAAAAAAATAAAGCATTCCTTTGTTTTTAAATCTTTTGGTTTCTTTGTTTCTAATTTTTTTTTATGCTTTATATATCTAAGAATCATTTAAAGGTAACCTGACAAGTTTCCTATAATGACAATTATAAAACGTAACCAGGATGATAAAATGATAATTCATAAATCTAAACTAATATTAACGAATGAATGAATGAGTGGAGAAAACGACAAAGCACTTCCTGATAGGATTCCTACTGATAAATGTAATAGATATGACAGAATATTTTTTAAATAACTGTTTAACATCACTTACAGCAGTAAGTATTTCACAAAAGAATCAATAGATGCTAAAATCTGCAGGGGAAAATATGATGAAATATAGGCTATTTTCAAATTTCAAACAGTTTCCCCATAATACAAATAATTAAAAAGCATAATATATTTCTTTTTCTGCTCTGATTGCTGTGGCCAAAACTTCCAGAACTATGTTGAATAGTAGCGGTGAAAGTGGGCACTCTTGTCTTGTTCCTGACTTTAGGGGAAATGCTTTCAATTTTTCACCATTGAGGATAATGTTTGCTGTGGGTTTGTCATATATAGCGTTTATTATGTTGAGGTATGCTCCTGCTATTCCTGCTTTCTGGAGAGTTTTTATCATAAATGGATGTTGAATTTTATCAAAGGCCTTCTCTGCATCTATTGAGATAATCATATGGCATTTATTTTTCAATTTGTTAATGTGGTGACTTACATTGATTGATTTGCAGATATTGAAGAATCCTTGCATCCGTGGGATAAAGCCCACTTGGTCATGGTGTATGATCTTTTTAATATGTTGTTGAATTCTGATTGCTAGAATTTTGTTGAGGATTTTTGCATCTATGTTCATCAGTGATATTGGCCTGTAGTTTTCTTTTTTTGTGGCATCTTTGTCGGGTTTTGGTATTAGGGTGATGGTGGCCTCATAGAATGAGTTTGGAAGCTTACCTTCCTCTGCAATTTTCTGGCAGAGTTTGAGTAGGATAGGTGTTAGCTCTTCTCTAAATTCTGGAAGTACTCTAAAATGATATTTCTTTCAGAGAACTTCACATTTGCTAATTATTTATTTTCATCTTATTTTGTTAAGGTTGTCTGGTCTCACTTTATCACCTACAATTTGGGTTTATTTTTATTTTGTTTACCTTCTTTCAGTTGGGCTAAGAGCATTGGTTCTGAAGCCAAATTGCCTGTGGACAGTCCCAGTCCAGCATTGATTTGCTGTGGGATCTTCCATTCTTGTCCTCCTTTAACTTCAGTTCTCTCCTTAGTAAAATGAGCATAAAAATACTTACTCTCTTGTTTCATAAGAATGAAAAGAGGTAATGATTATGAAGCACTTAGCACACACCTTACATATTGGGGCCTCAGGAAGTGTTAGTTTTTCTTCTTACTAGATAGAGTGCTTAAAAATTCCAGCAAGATCAGGCATTTTATGGTAATGGCTGAAAGGGTATTTATACCCTAAATGGCCCATTGCAAGAGATTTTAGTCTTGGGTGGTAAGTCAACCAGCCTCAGGGTACGTTTTTCAGACACCTGCTTCAAGTCAATGAAATGTCAATATTTGTAAACAACTTTATTTGGAGTTTATTTTCATGATTGCATTATTGATTTTTCCTTCCATAGAGAGCATTTCAAAGGAAGCATTTCATATAAGTTTCAAGTTCTAAAACAAAGAAGGAATTACAATGAACACCTTGCATACTGTCAAATTATAAACTTTACGAATTGCAGAAAATCCATTTCCCTAGAATTGCATATTTTAAATTACCAAAATGATATATTCTATAAAAACTTTTTATTATGGATATTGTCAAATAACCCACAATTCACAAGGTCAGGGAGAATACATATGAACCCACATGTGCCCCAAACTAACCTTCAACAATTAACAATGTTTAGGCATGACATTTGAAAGTGTTACATAAATGAGAGGTAAAGGAACTGCAGTTAAAGTGAACTGATATATTCTTGTTGTTAAAAAAAATCCGAATAATACAAAAGTGTGTGAAGAACAAACAGAATGCCCATATTTCCAACTATTTTAAAAATATACCTTTTAATAAGGTTGCTGTTTCAGTCAGGACTTATAAAGTCAAATAGTGTCATGATTTAATGAGCAATAGATAAAAATTCTGGTCAGATTCTCACTGGGGATGGTTCTGACATATCAGTTACTTAGAAAATCTGATCTTTTCAGAGTAAAGCCGATTTGCTGCCATTCTGTTTTAGATCACCATAATTCACTTGTTTCTTGATAGATATGGATTACAAATTTTACAAGTTTTTGTAATGGCTATAGATGGAAATAAAGACATGCACAAATAGCAAAATAAATGACTTAACAACCATAGTATGAGATGATTGTATTCTAATGATGCTTTGGGTGAGAGATTACAAGTGTAAGAAAAAGAATGCTCATTATCTCCTGCTTAGGTTCAAGGACACTGTCTTTCTGGATGAAAGGTGATTCCAGTTTCCATTTTAGCCCAGATTCTGGGCCGTACATTGTAAATTATGGTTTGAATTTTTCCCAAATTAGGTACATAGTCATTCACTTTGTGAGAGAAAATGGAAATTCAGGTCACATTTCAACTTGAGTTCATTTTTCAAATCACACCTTCAGAAGCAACATCGACACAACCAACTGGTAGCTTTAGCCTTTCAGAAAGCCCTTTTCCACTGTCCCAATGTCCACTGAAGATTCTATTTGTTTATCTTAGGCCATGCATATACCATGACATTTTATTTTAGATTTTACAGATGTCTTAAGACCTCTATATACTTTTCTTTTTAAAAAGAAGTGATTGTTTAATGGTTTTTAATTTGGTTCCCCTAATTAATTATAATGCTTTCTAATTAGACCTTACATGCAATTTTCCAGAAATATTTGACAAGACATCTTTTGCACCATCCGTAACATTTTCAATGTTTTAAAGAGGTTTCTTAAAGAAGTAGTATTAAAAAATATTAAACAAATTAAATTTAGATTCTATATACACAGTATGTTCTAAAGTATTACTGACTAGATTAGGTCAACAATTGGGCCACACAGGATGTTTCATAAAATTTAGACACTAGAATAACATCTTAAGGCAATAGTAATTTGATTTTTTCCTAAATGTGTTGCCATAGATTTTCCTAAATGTTTTACAAACAGTTATTAAAAGCACATTGAGAATCCGAATTCCCTTTGGGCAAAATGTTTTAGTACTTAACTTTCATTTAATTCAAAATTACATATGGTTAGAGTTGCAGAAAGACATCAGAAAATCATAACCAGCTATCACAACACCACATATTTAAATCAATGCAGTGTGGTCTCATCAGAGGCACCTCAAGGTGTCTAATAATAAAAATAAATAAAAATAATCCATATTATTTTTCTCTACACTACAAAAAAGGGAATATTTTAATTTTAAGTTTGTTCTGAACAATTTACAATTTTCTCTGAGATGCTAATGAGAAACTTGCAGTGACTGGTGAATTTTTGCAATGGGCTCACTGCCAGAGAGAGAATAGGAGGGCTCAACAGGGAATTCTTAAAGACTGGGGGATGAAGAGATCTATCTAGAGAAAACAGTGATTAAGAAACTTGATCTAAAGTCCCAGATCACAGTTACAAAAAAGCTTCATTTATAAAATGAAAACATTTAGGATTACCTGAATTGGAACTTGCACAATTACATTTTATATTTTGAAGGATATGCAAATAGGTAATTGACTAACTACTAATGTATTTGGAACTCACTGAAGAGGAAGTGTATGAAATGAGCCAGCTGGTGGATGAAAAGAACTGAAGAATTGTGTTTTATTTCTATTTAATGTTTCATTTTAATTGTGCCTCTAGGTAACAGGTTTATAAATGGAAAGCCTGTCTTTTGTATGGAAGGTAGAATTACTCTTCTAAAAAAATTTAAATTTAAGAGTTGAAAAATACCTTCAAGAGAATGAATTATCAAAGAAGAATACAGAGAGAATTTGCCAATGCAAAATTATGCTATTTCTGTACCCGAAACTTTGTATAAAAATGCAAATTAAAGTTAGCATGTGTTTTAGTTGGCTTAAAGCAAAGGCACGCTTAAAATTTTTCTTTTAGGCTCAATTTTAATAAAAAGATCTTCCGTCTGGATTACAATAAGGCATCTTTCTCTGAGTCTATGCATCTTTCTTGCAATCACCGCTATTTCCAAGGAATTAAAAAAAATTGATGGATATTGGCTGAATTGATGCAAGGCTGTTGAGCTTGGGTTTATATATCTAACTCATAACGTGCTGCCATGATTATAGACTGTTCCATAAATACATTACTTCCAAGATTTGTACCTCGTTTCTGCTCTCAGTGGGTTTAAACTTAACATGCCACCTGCTTTATTTGGTGTTTCTAGTTTGCCATTATTTCTGAATAAAAAAAATGTAAACTACACTAGAAAAGAAAAAAAATATTTTAGGACAATTGTCCCTTTTAGGAAGATCAAGGGAAGAGCACAATTCTGGGATCACACAGTTTTGATTTCTTTAAACAGAAGAGTGCAACAGGCAAGTAATATTCCTACTTCCTGAGTTATCAGCACTTTAAAATCATTGCACTGGAATAAACCAAATTTTCTAAAGCATTTCAAGGATTTAAGAGTACAAAAACTTTTAAAGATTTACCTGTTAATCTGAGATGGTATAAAAGGAAGCTAAATCATGC
This sequence comes from Oreotragus oreotragus, assembly GCA_006410675.1. Taxonomy (NCBI): domain Eukaryota; kingdom Metazoa; phylum Chordata; class Mammalia; order Artiodactyla; family Bovidae; genus Oreotragus; species Oreotragus oreotragus. The sequence continues at coordinate 94,986 of SJYX01021468.1, read as the reverse complement.
TGACAATTGAGAACAAAAAAAAATGATGTGCATTTTTAAAAACAATGACAAGATGGCCATTTTTGGACAACTGAAACATTTCCATGGGGACCCGCTTCTTAGCAGTATCCTATGAGGAAGAGGAAAACTGGGAGATAAAAGAACCTCAGTCAGGACTTCCCTGATGGTCCAGTGGTTAGGAATCTGTCAGGCATTTCAGGGGTCATGAATTCGATCCCTGGTCTAGAAGATCACACATGTTGTAGAGCAACTAAGCCTGTGCTCCTGGAGCCTGCACTCCACAATAAGAGAAGTCACTGCAGTAAGAAGCCGGAGCACTGCAATGAAGAGTAGCTTCTGTTCATCCCAAGTAGAGAAAGTCTAAGTGCATCCATGATGACCCAGCACAGCCAAAAAAAAAAAAAGAACTCCAATCAAACGGAGCTGATTTGCAGAGCATGGAAATACTAATCCCTTTTCTCCCTGCCGCCCTCCCCCCAACATCCTGCATTATTTGTTTGCAAAATTAATAAATAGATAAATGTGTTGATTTGGGTTTTGGTATATATAGGCACTAAATTCTGATACTTGAGTAATTAAGAAAGGATGCAAGAAATTATGACTCTTGTGAAGAAAGGAATGGCTGAGACCCACTCCCTCCCCTACATTTCCTCTCCTAAAGATTGCCAGGTCCAGGTGATGTTAACCAAACCGTCACATGGTTGGTTTTGGTTCAGATATTTCCACTTTGCAATCTTCTTATGAATCCTCTTCTGAATACCCACATTTACTTCCCTGCACCATCCTGCCCCCTTTACTTCCTAAGTCTCTCTCCTTTCTTGCCTGTCCTCTCCAATTCCACTGCTGCTGTCTTGGTTCCAGCTTTGTCTTCCTTTCATGGACTGCTGCTGCTGCTGCTGCTAAGTCACTTCAGTCGTGTCCGACTCTGTGCGACCCCATAGATGGCAGCCCACCAGGCTCCCCCATCCCTGGGATTCTCCAAGCAAGAACACTGGAGTGGGTTGCCATTTCCTTCTCCATTGACTACAGCTCCCTTTACTTTATGCCCTTGATCTCGCCTACTTCCAAGTCACCCTCCACTCAGTCATCAGAGTGATAATTTTATCACAAAGTTCCCCTTGTGTCATTTTCAAGCTCAGAATCCTCCAGTGGCTCCTGTCTCTTGCCAGAAGGAATTGCAACCCCTTACATGGCCTATCAAACACTTTCCAACCTGGCCCATGACCACTTCCCCATATTATTACTATGCTAGTAATAATAGCATCATTACTGCTATCCTCTTCAAACAATTCAGATCAGCTTGGAACCCCTTACCCTTAAGCCTTTGCATGTGTTCTTTCTTTTGTCTCTTCTGGTTTGCCCTTTCTACCCTTCTTCTCATGCTCAGCATCTGCTTATTCTTCAGGCATCGTTCTTTTTCCTGAAATGCTGAACTGACCCCTTTTCGCTTCCACTACTACCTCTCCCCAAAGTTCAGGCCTCTGTTTCTGCTTCCATGGACCGAGTGCCCTCTCTGTAGTTAAGCAGGATGTTATGGTGTAAAGTTTTGCATGTCTATTTCTCCAATAAGCCATAACCTGATCAAGGTCAGGGAGGGCATTGTTCCCTCTGGGTATCTATAACCCACAACACACAATTCCTGAGCACTGTAGCCCAATAAATCTTTGTTGAGTGAATGAATATGTGAATAAGTTGTATGAATGGAACCAGATGAGACACGGCCTGAAAATGCCACATGTCATTGAGAATTCACTGACCTGGTGATTTTCTGTACTTAGAATTCAGATTTTGACCTTAACTCCCACTAAAGAAAATCTAACAGGAATTAAGAACAGTTGTTTTCCAAAGGGATTTAATGGCTTGGATTTTGGAGAATCATTAAGAGATAAAACATGAACACTATTTGCTACCATGGAAAAGACTTCAAATATTAAAAAAAAACACACAAAACAATATTTACTGTGCTTATCCTTTCCTGTAGACAAAATAAAATGATGATGGAAATTCAGAGTACTGTTTACAGATGTCTTAAAGATTTAGGACTGCATGTCAAGGCAGATACTGGAACCATCTTGGTTTGGCACATCAGGTGACTTCAGAAGGAGGCCCACCTTGGAGACCTCAGAGTCTCTAGAAGGACTGGAGGCTAGAAATGAAGCAATGCTGGATCCATGAAAGATGGGACAGATACAGTTCAAAGTGGAATCATATGGCAGCAAAGGCATAACAGGGCTGCAGGAGAATCTAAACAATGCTCTGCAGTTCTTTTCATCCTAAGAGCTCAGAGTGCTTCACTCTAGCTTTCTTTGAGCAAGAAGTTGGGTCTAAGGTAAGGAGATTAATCTGTGAGCAGAAACTCTCAAGGGCTGTGAGTTATATTTTATGATTTGGCAGTTGTCCTAATTACGAGCTCCAGTAAGCCATTAAAATGTTTTTTTTTTTTTCTAAACTATAAAATACTGTTAAACCAGAGAACCATATCTATTGAATACCTTTGTGCTGAATACTGGGGGAGGCCAGATATCAAAATTCAAAGTCAAATGAAGCAAAATCCCCACCTTCAAAGAGCTTAGTTTAATCAAAGAGAAGGAGACTGGGTTACCACTTATGAGATACTATGGTAGGTACACTGAACAAGCATGCAGGAAGTACTGTGGAGACTCACTAAGAAATGGAACCCAAGCCTGACATGTGTGTGTGTGTGTGTGTGTGTGTGTGAGAGAGAGAGAGAGAGAGAGAGAGAGAGAGAGAGAGAGAGTGAGTTTCTTGGAACTGAGTTTTGAAAAACAAATAGGAATTACTATTTTTGCTAGAGGCAGCATGTATGAAGGATATAGACTTGGAAAATACATTGCTTTATACAGTTCATGTGGTGAAAGAGAAGAGTGCATGGGATGGAAGGGAAGCAGTCGATGAGTGATGAATCACAGGTGATACCATAGAGGGCTTGGGTGCTTGGGTGTTAGGCCAAGGAATTTTGACTTTCTCTGGAAACTCTATTTTTCCAGGTTTTTTTTTTTTATAAATTCATTTTTATTGGAGTATGTTTGCATTATAGTGTTGTGTTAGTTTCTGCTGTTTAGCAAAATGAATCAGCTATATGTTTGTATACATCCTGTCATCTTTGGATTTCTTTCCCACTTAATTCACCATAGAGTATTGAATAGAGTCCACAGTGCTTTACAGTAGGTTCTCATTATTTATTTATTTTATACATAGTATCAATAGTGTATGTATATCAACCCCAATCTCCCAATTTATCTTTCCCCATCCCCCTTGGTATCCATACATTTGTTCTCTATGTCCGCGTCTCTATTTCTGCTTGCAAATAATATAATCTATACCATTTTTTTTATAGCAAAATGAATCAGCTATATGTTTGTATACATCCTGTCATCTTTGGATTTCTTTCCCACTTAATTCACCATAGAGTATTGAATAGAGTCCACAGTGCTTTACAGTAGGTTCTCATTATTTATTTATTTTATACATAGTATCAATAGTGTATGTATATCAACCCCAATCTCCCAATTTATCTTTCCCCATCCCCCTTGGTATCCATACATTTGTTCTCTATGTCCGCGTCTCTATTTCTGCTTGCAAATAATATAATCTATACCATTTTTTTTTAAGCCCCATGGTAGTGCTAGTGGTAAAGAACCCTCATTTCAATGCAAGAGGTGTAAGAGATGTGGGTTTGATCCCTGGGTTGGGAAGATGTCCTGGAGGAGGAAATGTCAGCTCATTCTAGTGTTCTTGCCTGGAGAATCTCATGGACAAAGGAGCCTGGTGGATTTCATAGTGTCCACAGGGTTGCAAAGAGTCAGACACAACTGAAGTGACTGAGCAAAGAACAGCACATACTAGATGTTTTTAGATTCCACATACATGCATACATTAATATACAATATTTGTTTTTCTCTTTCTGACCTACTTCACTCTGTATGACAGTTTCTGGGTCCATTCACGTCTCTGCCAATGGCACAATTTTGTTTCTTTTTAAAAATATTCCATTGTATGTATGTACCACATCGTCTTTATCCATTCTTCTGCTGATAGACATTTAGGTTGCTTCCATGACCTGGCTGTTGTAAATAGTGCTGCAATAATCATTGGGGTGCATATCTCTTTTTGAATTATGGTTTTCTCTGGGTATATGCCTAGTAGTGGATTTGCTGGGTTATATGGTGGTTCTGTTTTCAGTTTCATAAGGAACCTCCATACTGTTCTCCATAGTGGCTGTATCAATTTACATCCCTACTAACAGTGTAAGAGAATTCCCTTTTCTCTACATCCTCTCCAGCATTTATTGTTTGTAGATTTTCTGATGATGGTCATTCTGACCAGTGTGAAGTGATATCTTCATTGTAGTTTTGATTTACATTTCTCTAGTAATTAGTGATGTTGAGCATCTTTTCATGTTTTTGTGGCCATCTGTACTTGGAGAAAGGCCTGTTTAGGTCTTCCACTAATTTTTTGCTTGGGTTGTTTTTTGATATTGAGCTGCATGAGATGTTTGTATATTTTGGAGATTATCCTTTGTCAGTTTGCAAATATTTTCTCCCATTTGAGGGTTGCCCTTTCATTTGTTTACGGTTTCCTTCACTGTGCAGAAGCTTTTAAGTTTAATTGCATCCTATTTGTTTATTTTTGTTTTTAATTTTCACTACTCTAGGTGGTGAGTCGAAAAAGATTTTGCTGCAATTGATATCAAAGAGTGTTCTACCTATGATTTCCTCTAAGAATTTTATAGTGTCTGGTCTTAAATTTAGGTCTTTAATCCATTTTGAGTTTATCTTTGTGTATGGTGTTAGGGAGTGTTCTAATTTCATTCTTTTACATGTAGCTGTCCAGTTTTCCCAGTACCACTTATTGAAAAAGCTGTTTTTCTCCATTGTGTATTCTTGCCTCCTTTGTAATAGATTAGGTGACCATAAGTACGTGGTCTCTGGAAACTCGTAGACTCAGTTAGGGTTATAAGCGGGGGAAAAACAGGGTCATTTTACATTTTATTGAGATTCCACTGGAAGCAATAGGGAGGCCAGCTTGTAGTAGAGTGGAACCAGAGACAGAGAGAAAGGGATGATACTGTTACCGTCCTTTGGGGACATTGGTGATGTCCAGTCCTGAGGCAGGATATGTGGGGTGGTTATGAGAGTGGTTTCTCCAGTAGTCATATATGGATGTGAAAGTTGAACCATAAAGAAAGCTGAGCGCCGAAGAATTGATGCTTTTGAACTGTGATATTGGAAGGGACTCTTGAAAGTCCCTTGGACTACAAGGAGATCCAACCAGTCAATCATAAAGGAAATCAATCCTGAATATTCATTGGAAGGACTGATGCTGAAGCTGAAGCTCAATACTTTGGCCATCTGATATGAAGAACTGACTCATTGGAAAAGACACTGATTTTGGGAAAAATTGAAGAAAGGAGGAGAAGGGGATAACAGGGGATGAGATGGTTGTATGGCGTTACTGACTCAATGGACAAGAATTTGAGCAAGCTCTGGGAGTTGGTGATGAACAGGGAAGCCTGGCGTGCTGCAGTCCATGGGGTGGCAAATAGTTGGACACGACTGAGTGACTGAACTGAACTATGAGAGAGGACTTGGTGACAGGTGTGTGTGTGTGTATGTGTGTTTGTGTGTACATGTGTGTATGAATGTAATTGCATGCATGTGCACCCACAAAACAGATGAGGTGTTAATTTAGTTTAATGTATTATGGCGAACCTTGGGAATGTTTGGTTAAAGGGAAGGATTGTCACATATTTCTTCAAAATCTACTTTTGGTTTAGTCTTCAATAATACTATTTCCCTGTCTCATGGTATATTAACTTTCCTCATTGATATCTCAGTTCATGTCATATTCACTCAGATGATGCCAAATATTTTACAGACAGAACCTGGGCAAGATAACATACAAATGGCACTTAGTTGGCAGAGCCAGAATAGTATTTTTGATTCTGAGCCTAGAGTTTGGTTCACCAAGCATGCTTCCTCTAGGGTAAAGCTGGCATATCTGCTTTTTCCTGAGGCGTGAAGGTTGAGTTTGGCTCTCTTATTCCTTTGATGTAGATTTTACTTGCTTTGGCCTAAGAAACCCCAGCTAGTTCTGACTGAGAGCTGCAAAGAGAAAGTAAAGGTATTGCTAGTGATTCTGTGACCTGGATGAATGATGTAAGTTTTATTCCTGGGTTCCTTATCCTGTGCCCCTGTCTGCTTAAAAAGTTATACCTAATTGCTAGGAGAGGATTTGTGTGTGTGTGTGTGTGTGTGTGATTTGTTTTTCAGTTTCAACTGGGTGAAATCCTCACACAAACCTCTGAGGTTCAGAGAGGTTCTGGTTATCACCATAGTAAGCAGTGGAGGGATGCAGGACTCCTAATGTTCAGAGACTGGGGGCCATTAGATAGTGACAATACATAGAAGAACTGTACAAAAAAGATCTTCATGACCCAGATAATCATGATGGTGTGATCACTCACCTCTAGCCAGACATCTTGGAATGTGAAGTCAAGTGGGCCTTAGAAAGCATCACTATGAACAAAGCTAGTGGAGGTGATGGAATTCCAGTTGAACTATTTCAAATCCTGAAAGATGATGCTGTGAAAGTGCTGCACTCAATGTGCCAGCAAATTTGGAAAACTCAGCAGTGGCCACAGGATTGGAAAAGGTCAGTTTTCATTCCAATCCCAAAGAAAGGCAATGCCAAAGAATGCTCAAACTACTGCACAATTGCACTCATCTCACATGCTAGTAAAGTAATGCTCAAAATTCTGCAAGCCAGGCTTCAGCAATACGTGAACCATGAACTTCCTGATGTTCAAGCTGGTTTTAGAAAAGGCAGAGGAACCAGAGATCAAATTGCCAACATCCACTGGATCATGGAGAAAGAAAAAGAGTTCCAAAAAGCACATCTATTTCTGCTTTATTGATTATGCCAAAACCTTTGACTGTGTGGATCACAATAAACTGGAAAATTCTGAAAGAGATGGGCATACCAGACCACCTGACCTGCTTCTTGAGAATTCTGTATGCAGGTCAGGAAGCAACAGTTAGAACTGGACATGGAACAACAGACTGGTTCCAAA
>SJYX01021468.1:57313-86017 GCA_006410675.1 Oreotragus oreotragus | reverse complement strand
TACTCCTTGGAAGGAAAGTTATGACCAACCTAGACAGCATATTAAAAAGCAGAGACATTACTTTGCCAACAAAGGTCCGTCTATTCAAGGCTACGGTTTTTCCAGTGTTCATGTGTGGATGTGAGTGTTGGACTATAAAGAAAGCTGAGCACTGAAGAACTGATGCTTTTGAACTGTGGTGCTGGAGAAGACTCTTGAGAGTCCCTTGGACTGCAAGGAGATCCAGCCAGTCCATCCTAAAGGAGGTCAGTCCTGGGTGTTCATAGGAAAGATTGATGCTGAGGCTGAAACTCCAATACTTTGGCCACCTGAAGTGAAGAGCTGACTCATTGGAAAAGACCCTGATGCTGGGAAAGATTGAAAGCAGGAGAAGAAGGGAACGAGAGAGGATGAGATGGTCGGATGGCATCACTGACACAATGGACATGGGTTTTGGTGGACTCTGGGAGTTGGTGATGGACAGGGAGGCCTGGAGTGCTGCAGTTCATGGGGTCGCAGTGTCGGACACGACTGAGTGACTGAACTGAACTAGGTAGGGATGGGGGGCTGGGCCAGAAAATCTTCTAGCCCTAGGACAGTGATTTGTGTGTGTGTGAAGGTCCTCAACTCTGGGGGATTGCATGGAAATCTGGTATGTATGTGCAATTTGAAAAACAAAACATATTTAGTGTTACAATTTAATACTTTGAAATGAGTAATATATTTTTGTAAAAAAAAGGGAAAATAAATCATGATTTCTGATTAGTATGGTACAAGGTGCTCATGTTCTTCCTCAATTTTTTAAGTGGAAAGTTTGCAGTGCAATGGCTTTAGGATTTCCTTCAGACCTAGCTCTCTCAATTTTTCTCACTGTCTTTCCTGCTGTCATCTTCACCAGCAGCCATTTCTTATGGAATGCTTTTATTAGAAGACTGGAAATGTAAAGCCAATCTCAGCCAAGCCTATCTTTCCATAGGCCAGGGGAGTCTGCAGCCTGTTGCTTGAGGTTCTGCCAGTGACTCCCACCCTTTAAGTTGGGGCCTTCTCTGGATGTAAAGTAGATCAGGCAACAGAGATGCTGACTTCACAGTGTAATGGGTGTTCTGGGCTTTTTTTCCTCCTTTGTTTCCAAAGTCAACCAGGCAACAGTTATGCTGGCTCTGCAGTGTAATCTGTGTTTTGTTTTTTCCATCTCAAGCAGACAGAGCATAGAAAATATTACTTGAAAAGAATGGAAAAAACTGCCTATGAATTTTAACATGGTCTTCAGATTAGAGAGTTCTGGAATGGAAATCTGAAGACTGAAATGAGAACATAAGCTTCATCAGTGATATAAGTGGGATGATATTTATAGTTGGATCAACAATTTGAACATTTTTTATAGTCATATATTTATTTTAAATAAAAGACAATTTTTACACACACCTGTCATCTTGTAGTATTAAAAGCATTTATAGCTATGGAGAAGGCAATGGCACCCCACTTCAGTACTCTTGCCTGGAAAATCCCATGGACGGAGGAGCCTGGTAGGCTGCAGTCTATGGGGTTGCAAAGAGTTGGACACAACTGAGTGACTTCTTTGACTTTTCACTTTCCTGCACTGGAGAAGGAAATGGCAACCCACTCTAGTGTTCTTGCCTGGAGAATCCCAGGGATGGCGGAGTCTGGTGGGCTGCCATCTCTGGGGTCACACAGGGTCGGACACGACTGAAGCGACTTAGCAGCAGCAGCATAGCTATTAAAGAGACAACGATTTTTTAAAAGTTTTTTTTATAAAAAGTTTTCTTTAAAATAAAAATGATATTCTAGGTGGTGCCCAGTTGTAGAGGACTTTGTAATATGTCCTCAGCACTCTTCCTCTCCCATCTGGAAGCAGCCATGCTGAATGAGTGGCTTAGGAAAAGATCCTAAGTGTCTTAATCCCTTATTGGAGTTCCAACCCCTTGCCACAGTGATTGGTTCAGGTATGGGCACATGACCTGAGATGGGCCAATCAGAGTTAAATTCAGAAATTTTCATCAGTGGTTGAAGGAAACGCCCCCTCATTCTTTCTGGACAGTCTTGTGTGCGGAAGGGAGGACTTTGCCAGGAGGTAGGCAATCATTTTTCTCCTTCCAAGGGAAAACTGTCCTCAGGATGAAGTAGACACACCACGGAAGTCAGAATCTGAAGAACTGTGGAGAACGGGAGCCAGAGCTCCACTCAAACTCTAGCCGTGGAATTTTCAGATACTTGAGACCATATATTCTCTTTGTCTTGTTTTCTGCTTCTTGCGCAGTGTCCTACTAGGCCAGTTGTGACAAACTGAGGAAGGCAGGACACCACTGTCTGAAACCCAGGCTTAGAGAGCAAAGTCCATACTCCTCACCTTGCAGTCAGATCTGTATTAATAAAAAATGATAAAATAATAAGAATAGCTAGCATTCATTGCAGGCCTACCATATGTCAGGTACTGTTCTTAGCACATTATGTAGGTTACCTCACTGAAACCTTGCAACAGCTCTATGACAAAGGAGTCAGAACACCTGCATTTTTCTCTCTTCTTGCCACTTTTTGACTGATGATTTTACACCCATCACCTAATTTCTTAATGTGTCACTTATCTGCTTCAGAGGGATGTGAGTCCTGAATGAGATAATATGATCTAAACACCTTCAGTTCAGTTCAATCTCTCAGTCGTGTCCGACTCTTTGCGACCCCATGAATCGCAGCACGCCAGGTCTCCCTGTCCATCACCACCTAGTCAAGGCTATGGTTTTTCCTGTGGTCATGTATGGATGTGAAAGTTGGACAGTGAAGAAAGCTGAGCGCTGAAGAATCGGTGCTTTTGAACTGTGTTGTTGGAGAAGACTCTTGAGAATCCCCTGAACTGCAAGGAGATCCAACCAGTTCAATGTGAAGGAGGTCAACCCTGGGATTTCTTTGGAAGGACTAATGCTAAAGCTGAAACTCCAGTACTTTGGCCACCTCATGCGAAGAGTTGACTCATTGGAAAAGACTCTGATGCTGGGAGGGATTGGGGGCAGGAGGAGATGGGGACGACCGAGGATGATGGCTGGATGGCATCACGGACTCGATGGACGTAAGTCTGAGTGAACTCCGGGAGATGGTGATGGACAGGGAGGCCTGGCGTGCTGCAATTCATGGTGTCGCAAAGAGTCGGACACGACTGAGTGACTGAACTGAACTGAACTGAACTGAATGAGGAAATATAATTTTTTGCAAACAATGAAAAAGCATTTGAAAAATTCAACACATATAGTAGAGAAAGACATTCAAAAATTAATAGGAACTACATCAATGAGATAATGCACATACAGGCCAAAAGCCATCATCATACACATAAGTGGAACAATGAAACATCTGAGACATAGCCACTAAAGTCAGGATCAAAATAATAATAGGTGCTGGATATTGTGCCCATTTATCATTTTTTGCACTTATTCAGTTCAGTTCACTTCAGTCGCTCAGTCTTGTCTGACTCTTTGTGACTGCATGAATTGCAGCCCCCCAGGCCTCTCTGTCCATCGCCAACCCCCAGAGTTCACTCAAATTCACGTCCATCGAATCAGTGATGCCATCCAGCCATCTCATCCTCTGTCGTCCCCTTCTCCTCTTGCCTGCAATCCCTCCCAGCATCAAAATCTTTTCCCATGAGTCAACTCTTCACATGGGTTATCCAAAGTACTTGAGTTTCAGCTTTAGCATCAGTCCTTCCAAGAACACCTAAGACTGATCTCCTTTAGAATGGACTGGCTGGATCTCCTTGCAGTCCAAGGGACTCTCAAGAGTCTTCTCCAACACCACAGTTCAAAAGCATCAATTCTTCGGCACTCAGCTTTCTTCACAGTCCAACTCTCACATCTACACATGACCACTGGAGAAACCATAGCCTTGATGAGACAGACCTTTGTTGGCAAAGTAATGTCTCTTCTTTTGAATATACTATCTAGGTTGGTTATAACTTTCCTTCCAAGGAGTAAGTGTCTTTTAATTTCATGGCTGAAATCACCATCTGCAGTGATTTCGGAGCCCCACAAAATAAAGTCTGACACTGTTTCCATTGTTTCCCCATATATTTCCCATGAAGTGAAGGGAACAGGTGCCATGATCTTCGTTTTCTGAATGTTGAGCTTTAAGCCAGCTTTTTCACTCCTCTCTCACTTTCATCAAGAGGATTTTGAGTTCTTCTTCACTTTCTGCCATAAGGGTGGTGTCATCTGCATATCTGAGGTTATTGATATTTCTCCCAGCAATCTTGATTCCAGCTTGTTCTTCTTCCGGCCCAGTGTTTCACATGATGCATATAAGTTAAATAAGTAGGGTGACAATATATAATCTTGACGTACTCCTTTTCCTATTTGGAACCAGTCTGTTTTTCCATGTCCAGTTCTAACTGTTGCTTCCTGACCTGTATATAGGTTTCTCAAGAGGCAGGTCAGGTGGTCTGGTATTCCCATCTGTTTCAGAATTTTCTACAGTTTGTTGTGATCCACATAGTCAAAGGCTTTGGCATAGTCAGTAAAGCAGAAATAGATGTTTTTCTGGAACTTTCCTGCTTTTTCCATGATCCAGCGGATGTTGGCAATTTGATCTCTGGTTCCTCTGCCTTTTCTAAAACCAGCTTGAACATCTGGAAGTTCACGGTTCATGAATTTATGAAGTCTGCCTTGGAGAATTTTGAGCATTACTTTACTAGCATGTGAGATTAAAAGTTGGGTAAATTTAGAAATGTAATAATTGGCAAGGGGCAGGTAAAAATGTTGCTATTCATCATTGATATGACAGTATAATGGAATGATTTTCAGAAACAGATGAAAATTATGATAACCAGCAAAATAATACAGTCAAGTAGCAGTGAAAGTGAAAGTGTTATTTGCTGAGTCATATCTGACTCTTTGTGACTCCATGGACAGTAGCCCAGGAAATTTCTCTGTTCATGGGATTTATCAGGAAGAATACTAGAGTGGGTCAAGTAGCAGTGTATATAATATTAGCCTATAGAACACTCCTCTTTTTATGTTTGTCAGATTAAAGTTTCAGTGTTTTATTAAAATCAAATGGATGTGTAAATACATATACATATATAGATGGAGTGTATATATATATATGGAGTTTATAGATATATACATATATATCAGGTAGAATACATAGTACTTAACAAAACCTGTATCTTTTTACAAAGAAAAAATAAAAACTATTGAAAAGCTTCAAAAAGAATTCCATTGAAATTATATTTAATTAGAATCATTAAGTTTTACTAACTATACATTTTTTTGATTTATGTCTCTAATTAAAAAGTCAAGCATATTTGAGTTACTGATGCAATACAGTTTTGGTATCTGTCTTTAAGTGAGAAATATTAACTACAAAAAATGTTTTCTGAATTCTCAATCTCTCTTACCACCACTTCATGTGATGCATCTGCCTTAAAAAAAACCAAAAAGGAATAAAGTTTGCAATTGAAAAGCAGCTGGAATAGAGGGTCATTTGTTGTTGCCCAGAGATTTATGTCAAGCAAACAAAAAGCATGCTAACCTCCTTTGGTGGACAGTAATGCCTACATCTAAATGCTGCCATGGTTAGTCTCAGGCTTTGGAAAACTCTCACAGTCAGAATATTCACCACAGAATGAGACTCTGACAATTGGGTATGTTTAATGTCATTTAGATATAGAAAAGGCTAAAAACTGCCCTAAACAGCCTCTGATAAATGGTATCTCTTAACAGCACCTCTTTCCACTAATATTTCTATTTTCTAACATTGTTCAATGAAACTATTTTTCCAATAATGCAATGCTCATTGCATGCTATTTTTCACAAATGTTTATAGAAAATTAAAATATAATTTATGTGATTGTTATATAGAAAATAATCCATGTGGCTTATAAATCATCTGAAGTTAAAAATAATTCTAATTTCAGTCTCAGCTTTTGACAGAGCATTTGATTCTTTGAAAAGTAAGGCTGTGTCACTCTAGTTTTGGAACCAGGAATAAGGTCTATTTTAAACAACATATGTAATAAACCAGAATTGTAATCAATATGATTCAATATTAAAAGTTGTCAGAAAGATGGTAAAGCTATAAATTCTAAAATCAAGCTAAGTTTGAATTCTGGATACTCAACATATGACTATTCAACCTCAGGAAAACTACTTAACTTTCTGCACTCAGTTTCTTCATCTGTGGAATAGGTATAATAGAAATAACTCCTAAAAAGATGGCTATAACAAAGGAGATAAATGTGAAACAGAGAGTATTTAGCACCTAATCAGCACTCAGTAAGCATTAGGTGTTTTTATTACTGACATTATTGATATTATTATCCATTTTATCCAGATGTAGTACATTAAAAATTGATTAGTCACAGAACACTAAAAAGTGATTTCATTACTAAGTTCTTTAAAATTCCATTTTGTCCACATCTTGACATTAAACCTAATACATCACAGCAGTCAATAAATTTGAGATAGACCTTACAATTTCTTGAATTACCATTGTAATTATGCTTTGTATTTGCTACTCACAGGCCATGTCAATTCTTGATATGCCTGATTATTAAAAAATGAAAACACTTATCAGCTTCAAAGTCAAGGCAGGGGATTGAACACATATTAAGATGTATCTTACTGATCCAAGCACATTAGCATCATTGGAATACATTTAAAATACTTTAAAATATATTCCCAGATGCAAAGGTAACAAAGAAAAACCTCCAGAACTAGAACATAAAGGAAATATGTAACACTAAATGTCAGAGAAATAAATTTGTAAAATGGATACTGTGCAGATATCAAAGGCAGAACTTTGGGGCTGCAGTTGAAAGGCATTTTAGATAGAATCTGGGGCTATTTCCATAGAGTACCTCAGAGCCAGCTCTGGACTTCCTGTTGTAAGTCAAGGAAGGATTATGCACAAAAGAGGATGAAGCTAGCTTTTTTCAACCTTAGCCATGTTTGCAGGAAAACATGTCACCCAGTCCTCACCATGCTGAGCCAATGGAAAAATTGATTCAAAGCAGGAGAATATTTTAAGATCAGGACAAATTAACATACCAAACCCATATGTGCTCACAAACATAGAAAATGAGCCAGAGGCACCTCCTGGAATGGATATTATCCAGGAAAAAAATTCACAGCAAAGAAACACATAAACACAAAGTGATAAAACTTAAAATCATGAAAAGCATTGTAGTCACTCTCAAGAATGTGAGAATTCATATCATTATGAGAGATTATATAGCAATATAAAATATTATACAATGTATAATTTAAAAGGTGTAAAATTACCCATTGAACATAAGTAAGGAATATACTGCAAAAAACATGTTTAAAATAATCAAGGAGGAATATATCACAATGACACTAATAATGACTAAAATAGGTTAGTGTTGAAAAGTAATCTTTCTAGGCCTCTATATGCCATATCTCACATAATCCCTATAAAAACATATCAAAATAGCAGAAAGATTATACAGTGGAAAATATAATTGGGAGAGCCTTTGGAATATATTTAAATGTTGAATGTTGAATATCCATATTATGTCAAAAAACTACAACAGCTAAAACACACTATATCTGTAAAACTATTTTTACAGTAAGTCAACCTGATAAAATTCAAGTGACCTATTTTGATTCTCAAATGATGCACAGAGAAGAGAATGGTCAAGATTTCTTATCCTCCCCAAACATCTATGTTTCATCTGAGAATCTGACATGAATTGCAATTAGCTCTCATTGTTGTGAAAAATGGAGCAAAAATTGCAATATTGACAAATGCGTGCTAAGTATAAATAATATAGACAGATATTTTCAGATCACTTCTTTAGAGAGAATTCATAAACTGCAACAAAATATTTTGTGTCAAATATATGTATTTGTTGTTTGTTTAGATTAAGATTTTTGAAATATGTGCAAAATAATTCAGTCTATAAATGTCAGTCCAAACAGTTACGTGACAAAGTATCTGGGTATTGAATAATTTTTTTTTTTCTTTTGTGGCTTTTCTATTTTAGGGTAAGGTGATATCTTTTGCTATTCACAATTCAAACTTATGCCTCACAGGGGAACTTAAATGATCTTATCAATTGGATTATTTTGGAATTTCTCAATATATGTCAAAATTCTTAGTGGGAGACATTCTTTTTCAATTACTGCAAATACATTAAGGCCATTTTTGTCATTCATCAGATCAAATAGTGTGACTTTTTGATCTCTTTTTCTTTTCTTTTCACCTTTACTACATCTTATTTTGTAGTAAAGGATATGCTAGTTTCAAAAAAGACCAGAGTTTGTTTTCAGCAGTTACCCACTCCCCCAAATGTTGATTCTTTATTTCTTCCTGTTTGGCACTCCTATTTTAGGGGGACAGGGTTCTCTTAATTTCTCTACTTTGCTCCATTATTTTCCAAAAAAATATTGCTTTGTTTCTCTAAAAATGTATTGTGTGTATATATTTTCCTTTCATTGTCATGTTTATCCATGTTTATCAATTTATAAGCATATTAATGCTCACATATTAATGGCAACAGACAGCTAGCTGATTAGTCCAGTTACCAGTCAATGGGTGAATTTAACAAGGACTCCTAGTTTTGCTTTTTTTTTCAACTGCACATCTTAGTTATGCCGACCCTCAGTCTGATTCAGGTGTTATCTGAACCAATGTAATATGTGAGAGAGAAGTTCAGGTGCTGTGATTAGCCAGTACTTTTGTGCAAGCTGATCTTAGGGCAACCAAACATGTACTCAAATCAGTTACTTATTTTTATAGTTGAGTAGTTATTTGCTCCTTCTTCAAAGAAAAGTTACAGTGAGAGACCTCACTTTTCCCCACAGCTCATTAAAGGTAGTGGTTAGAACAATCCCATAAAATGCAGGCTAAATTAATGTACATTGTCTACTTATATATGCCAGATATCAGGTTTAAAAATTTAATAACCCAGTCTGTTGTAGGAACCCTGGCATTTACTGCATTTAGTACACCGTCCTTCTCCAGTCAAAGACCTTTATTTTCACTGAATCATGATTGCTTTCTTGTCTATTTCTAAATCCCATAAAATGCAGGCTAAATTAATGTACATTGTCTACTTATATATGCCAGATATCAGGTTTAAAAATTTAATAACCCAGTCTGTTGTAGGAACCCTGGCATTTACTGCATTTAGTACACCGTCCTTCTCCAGTCAAAGACCTTTATTTTCACTGAATCATGATTGCTTTCTTGTCTATTTCTCTATAAGTTCTACAAAGAAAGGTTGACTCTTACTTTATCTTTTAGGTGTGAGGCACATATTTGAAGAACAGGAGATGTTAGTAAATTCAGATGGAGAGAGGCTGCTTTAAAATATTTCTGCAATCTTCCCACTGGCATAAACCCAACATCCACTATAAGTTTAAGTAGACCAGAGTGTTGGAAAAATTATTCATTGTTTAATTTCAAGCCTTCTGGAAACAGGTACTTTTTCCCTCTTCGCTTTATTTGCAAATTTAAAACTTGTCAAAATCACAAAGTCAGCTAAAGGTCAATATCTCTGAGCTAATATTATTGTTCTAACTGTTGCTTCCTGACCTGCATATAGGTTTCTCAAGAGGCAGGTCAGGTGGTTTCGTATTCACATCTCTTTCAGAAATTTCCACAGTTTATTGTGATCCACACAGTCAAAGGCTTTGGCATAGTCAATAAAGCAGAAATAGATGTTTTTCTGGAACTCTCTTGCTTTTTCCATGATCCAGTAGATGTTGGCAATTTGATCTCTGGTTCCTCTGCCTTTTCTAAAACCAGCTTGAACATCTGGAAGTTCACAGTTTACGTACTGCTGAAGCCTGGCTTGGAGAATTTTGAGAATTACTTCACTAGCATGTGAGATGAGTGCAATTGTGTGGTAGTTTGAGCATTTTTTGGCATTGCCTTTCTTTGGGATTGGAATGAAAACTGACCTTTTCCAGTCCTGTGGCCACTGCTGAGTTTTCCAAATTTGCTGGTATACTGAGTGCAGCATTTTCACAGCATCATCTTTCAGGAATAAAACCAGCTTGAACATCAGGAAGTTCACGGTTCACATATTGCTGAAGCCTGGCTTGGAGAATTTTGTAGTTCATCAATTAAAATAAATTATATCCCTGTGGATGCGGAATGGGGCTTCCCTGGCAGTTTAGATGGTAAAGAATCTGCCTGCAAGGCAGGAGACCTGGGTTCAATCCCTGTGTTGGGAAGATCCCTGGAGGAGGAAATGGCAACTTACTGCAGTATTCTTGCCTGGAGAATCCCATGGACAGAGGAGACTGGTAGGCTACAGTCCTTAGGGTCGCAGAGAGTCTGGCACAGCTGAGCAACTAACACAACCCATTACTTTAAAAAAATTCTCTGTTCTAAGGCAACTAACCACACAATTACACAAATAAAAACGTATGCAGTACTATTTCTTGTGGGCAAAGCCCTCTTTTCTCCTCTCTGCTCACCTATATTTTGCCCTTGTTTCAAAGCTCAGCTCAACACACACTTGTCCTGGAAGCTCTCCCACCACTCACTAGCCAATGCTTCCTTCCTTTCATGGATTGATTGCCTGGAGCCTTTGCTGTCTCCCACCCATTGGCCCATGCTATCTTAGTTGCTATTTAATTCTTGATCTCCTGTAGTCTCAAAAGATTGTAAATTAATAAAGGGTAGGGAGCTTGTACTCTAGATTGTAACTTACCACTCACTGGGTACCATGATAACTGAATGACTTTTGGAAAATCCTTTTTGCCTTGATTTCAGTTCAGTTCAGTTGCTCAGTCGTGTCTGACTCTTTGTGACCCCATGAACTGCAGCACACCAGGCCTCCCTGTCCATCACCAACTCCTGGAGTCCACCCAAACCCATGTCCATTGAGTCAGTGATGCCATCCAACCATCTCATCCTCTGTTGTCCCCTTCTCCTCGGGCCCTCAATCTTTCCCAGCATCAGGGTCTTTTCCAATGAGTCAGCTCTTTGTGTCAGGTGGCCATAGTATTGGAGTTTCAGCTTCAACATCAGTCCTTCCAATGAACACCCAGGACTAATCTCCTTTAGGATGGACTGGTTGGATCTCCTTGCAGTCCAAGGGACTTTCAAGAGTCTTCTCCAACACCATAGTTCAGAAGTGTCAATTCTTCTGTGCTCAGCTTTCTTTATAGTCAAACTCTCACCTCCATACCTGACCACTGGAAAAACCATAGCTTTGACTAGACAGATCTTTGTTTATCTAAGTGCATATCTGCTTAGAGGAGATGCAGAGAAGAAAAGTAATTTTTTTTGTTAAAGGTGTGACAACTAGTTTTTCATTTTTGTTGAATTTAGGTAACTGTATAGCTGGCTCTTACCCATTTAGCTTTTGGCTTCTGTTTCCTCCTTTATCATTCCCCAAGTAATACAAGTAAGCAAAAATCAAACAATAATGACAGCTGCTGCTGCTGCTGCTAAGTCGCTTCATAATGACAGCAGCCAGGAAAAAAATTTTTTTTCCCACACAAACTAGAAGTAGCTAGTGATCCACGATGACAGGAAGGATGCTAGTGATTGGGTCTAAAGGGAACTGTGTGGAGCTGACTTTTCTTCATGTAGTAAGGTTTGGTATGAGAGTGAAGATGTGACTAGACTTGGGAGGAAAAGAGGGGTCCTTTGGAGTGTCTGTGGACATAACCATTTTCTTCTTCTTCAGTGCATTCCAGGTTAGTGGTTAAGGGCTATTGGTAGAGGCCTGGGTCCTGAACACACATTTTATAAGGGTCTCTGAGTCTTTTTGAGTTCAGACTAGGTGCTGGATAAACCCAAGATGGTATTATTTAATCCAGATTGTACCAGGGTTTCTTGTTTTACTGTCTTAAATGCTATTAACATTTATTGAAACTCACTAGTTGTTCTATGCCTGTTAAGGGAATCATAACACATGATACCTGTGTTGTCATTTCAATTAACTTAAAAACCTCAAATCATTGCTTTTCATAAGTATTTTGCTGGTTTCTTTACTTTCCTGAGACTTGTTGACATTATATTCTGGATGACTCATTTTCAAAACAGAGTGGTAGAGACTGTGGATGTACCAGTAAAGTGGAAACCAGGGCTTTGTCCTGTTCAATTTAAGGGGGAGATGAGGCTGTCTTAAATAATAGATAATAATAATAATATACCTCTTGTGTATACAAGTGCTTTATACTTTTCAAACACTTTCACATTTTTTAGTCTGCCTTGACAGGAAGTCGAATAGCAAACAGTCATGATGGGTGATCAATATGATGAAGGCGCGACACTCTAAGCAGGACTGGAGGGAATGTGGATGATCTAAGCTGTTAGCTGGACAAGGGTAAAGCTCATGCCATTCTTCAATTAGGGCACACATACATTTTCTAATTGCAAGAGAGGGAAACAAAAGCCACGTCTGTGTTGGATACAATTCCGGATGGATGTATGCTCAGTGGGCAGCTGCATCTCAGTACCTTTGGCTTTAGAGCAGGCTCAGGGGTGAGGGAGCTCTGTTTTCTGATATCATTGTTATTAGCTGTCTGATAAGTAGTAAAATGTTGATGGAAAAAATTATGGAATAAGTAGCTCAGATTATAGCTCATATCCTTGGATGATGAACTGATAAGCCTGGTTCTCCAGAACAATGCTCCATGCAGAGTCCAAATGCAGGCAAGTACCATGAATAACAACTTCCAAATGTATGGATAAAGAATAGGTGGTATGTATACGATGGAATATTAGTCAGCCCTAAAAATGAAGAAAATCCTGCCATTTGCCACATCATGGATGAAACATAAGGCATTATGCTAAGTGAAATAAGTGAGGCAGAGAAAGATAATTGCCACATGATTTCACTCATATTTGAAATATAAAAAGCTTAACTCAAAGAAACAGAGTAGACTGGAGCCTGCCAGGGTCTGGTGGGGGTGGGGAAATGGGGAAAGGAGGTCAAATGTTATAAACTTCCAGTTATAAAATGAATAAGTTTGGGGGATATAATGTAGTGTGGTGAGTATAGTTAATACTGTGCTGTATAGTTGGAAGTTGATAAGAGAATAAATCTTGAAAGTTCTCACCACATAAACACACACACACACACACTAATTATGTGAGGTGATAGATGTGTCAACTAACTTTATTGTGGTCATCATTCCACAACATATACATATATCAAATCATCACACTGCACACCTTAAACTTACATAATGTTTTATGTCAATTATATCTTAATAAAGTTTGGGAAAAATCTCTAAATATGAACAACAACAAAAACAGTTTTCATGATGAACACATAGAATATATCAGGCACTGCACGAGGTACTTTACAAGCATTCTGCTAATTTATTCTTCACTGTAACTGTGAGGTAGTTGCTATCATTGTTCCCCTTTCACAGATGGAGATACTGTGGTTTAGAAACATTAAGTAATTTACTCAGGACTATCTAGGGAGTCATTAATGGATTTGGGATTTAAATCTACACTTTCAGACATTAGTGAAACTCAGGATGCTTAATCATTGTACCATGTGTGCACACAGTAGTGCCAAATGATGGCAGAGCTGGTGCGGGGAGGGTACCTGCATTGGCCTTCAGATACCTGTCAGAATCAGTAACAGAATCAAACCTTATGGTTCAGTAACCACAGTTCAACAGTCCACACACTTAATGAGACATAAGGAGGAGAGGGGGCTGCCAAGGAACTTCAACCTTGGCAGTACCAGAAAATACAAATGTTAATAAATTAGTGTGTTTTTATACTGATGTAGCATTATCACCATATATCTTATAGTGAGTAGGTTATGATGATGACGATCCTGAATGAATCAAGCCTCCCTATGTCTGCACCATTTTGCCTTGTAAATTTGCCACTTCTCCTGTCAAGAAGTGGAGGTGGTTTCTCTACCCTCCTTGAATCTGGTCTGGCCTTGAGACTTGCTTTGACCAACAGAATATGGTGGAAGTGATGTTGTTGTGTGGATGATCCAGAGCCAGGGATTTACAGGTTCTTGTGGCACCTGCTCTCACCCTCTTGAAACTCTGAAAGTAACTGTGCTGTGAAGAAGTCCATTTTAGCCTGTTACAGGGGAAGTCATTGACTGAGAAAGAGATTGGAATATACTGAGGTCTCCGTTAAGAGCTAGCACCAACTGCAAAACATGTGAATAGGGCCATCTTGGACCCTCTAACATCAGTTAAGCCATCAAATGGATGCTAGCCTCATGAATGATCCAGGCAAGACCAGTAGAGGACCTACCCAAGTTGGCCACTCACCAAGTCACGTGCAGTAAAAAAATCACTGTGGTGCTAAGCTCCTATGTTGTCAGGTGGTTCATTATGCCATAAGATAGCAGCTTTGGGAATTTAATAATGTGTAATATTATGTAACATTTTACAGCATTTTCATAAAAACCTTCAGTTCAGTTCAGTTCAGTTGCTCAGTCATGTCTGACTCTTTGCGACTCCATGGACTGCAGCATGCCAGGCTTCCCTGTCCATCATCAACTCCTGGAGCTTTCTCAAACTCATGTCCATCCAACCATCTCATCCTCTGTTGTCCCCTTCTCCTCCTGCCTTCAATCTTTCCCGACATCAGGGTCTTTTCCAGTGGGTCAGTTCTTTGCATCAGGTGGCTTCAGCTTCAGCTTCAATCCTTCCAATGAATATTCAGGACTGATTTCCTTTAAGATTGACTGGTTGGATTTCCCTGTAGTCCAAGGACTCTCAAGAGTCTTCTCTAGGATCACAGTTCAAGAACATCAGTTCTTCAGTGCTCAGCTTTCTTTATGGTCTAGCTCTCACATCCATACATGACTACTGGAAAAACCATAGCTTTGACTAGATGGACCTTTGTCGGCAAAGTGATGTCTCTGCTTTTTAGTGTGCTATCAAGGTTTGTCATAGCTTTTCTTCCAAGGAGCAAGCATCTTTTAATTTCATGGCAGCAGTCACCATCTACAGTGATTTTGGAGCCCTCCAAAATAAAGTCTGTCACTGTTCTTATTGTTTCCCATCTATTTGCTGTAAAGTGATGGGTTCAGTTCAGTTCAGTCACTCAGTCATGTCTGACTCTTTGCAACCCCATGAATCGCAGCACACCAGGTCTCCATGTCCATCACCAACTCCCAGAGTTCACTCAGATTCACATCCATTGAGTCAGTGATGCCATTCAGCCATCTCATCCTCTGTCATCCCCTTCTCCTCCTGCCCCCAATCCCTCCCAGCATTAGAGTCTTTTCCAATGAGTCAACTCTTTGCATGAGGTGGCCAAAGTACTGGAGTTTCAGCTTTAGCATCATTCCTTCCAAAGAAATCCCAGGGCTGATCTCCCTCAGAATGGATTGGTTGGATCTCCTTGCAGTCCAAGGGACTCTCAAGAGTCTTCTCCAATACCACAGTTCAAAAGCATCAATTCTTATCTTCTTAATATCTTCTGCTTCTGTTAGGTCCATACCATTTCTGTCCTTTATTGAGCCCATCTTTGTTTATGATTTTGTACATTTTTTCTTAAAAAAGGCTTACAAAATTGTATTAATGTAAGACTCCACAGAAACTAGACATGCTTTGTCCTGCTTTATTAAGTAGATACTTGAAAATGTCACCATGACACCAAAAGGGTATTCAGGAAATTTAGTCACAGAAATTACGTATTTGTACTATTGCAAAGTTACTAAGAAACAATACTTTTTAGATGATCTGTTCTATGACAAAAAGTACAAAACTTAAGAAAATGAAACATGTACTGTGCACAAGTGGGCTTGCTAATTATTTGTTTACTCTAGTAGTGGGTAAGTAAAATTTCTGCAAAGTAAGACTTTGTTCTATACATACCCATCTGGTCTCTGACTCTTGCCACACTGTTTTGCTTGGGGGTGGTGAGCTCTTCTGTTTTTTCTCTGCTGTTCTTTGTCCTACTTTGAATCCTGACTTTGTTTTGCAGGCTTTCTTCATATCAAGTTTTGTGATGGTTAATGTTATGTTTCAGCCTGACTGGACCACAGGGTTTCTGGTTAAACATTACTCTGAGTGTGTCTATGAGGACGTTTCTGGATGAGATTAACATTTGAATTTGTAGACTGAGTAAAGGGGATTACCCTCCCCAACCTGGGTGAGCCTCATCCAAGGTGGCCAAGGCCTGAGGAGAGAAAAAGTCTGCGTAAGAATTCACCCTCAGTCTGCCTGCCTGTATCAGAGCCAGGACATGGGTCTCCTGCCTTTACTGGGACTTAGGCTGGTGTAGGACTGGAACCTACACCATCAGTTTTTGTCTCTAGGGCCTTTGACTGCATACCTTCAGATTTCTCAGCTTCCACTATCATGTAAGGCAATTCCTTATAGTAACTCTCTTTTCCTATTTCTGTATGTGTATGCATGTGTGTGTGTGCCAAATTGCTTCAGTCGTGTCTGACTCTTTGTGACCCTATGGATTGCAGCTTGCCAGAATCCTCTGTCCATGGGATTCTCCAGGCAAGAATACTGGAGTGGGTTGCCATGCCCTCCTCCAGGGGATCTTCCTGACCCTGGGATTGAACCTGTGTTTCTTATGTCTCCTGCATTGGCAGGCAGGTTCTTAACCACAAGNGATTCTCCAGGCAAGAATACTGGAGTGGGTTGCCATGCCCTCCTCCAGGGGATCTTCCTGACCCTGGGATTGAACCTGTGTTTCTTATGTCTCCTGCATTGGCAGGCAGGTTCTTAACCACAAGCACCACCTCAGAAGCCCCTTTATATGTATATATACTTATATATCTGTATGCCATTGTTTCTGTTTCTCTGGAGAACCCATTCTGATAAAGGTTTTGTCGAGCTGGGCTTTGGAAACTGACAAAGTCGTTCTAGTTTAGCACACCTCTCTCTAGCATTCACACAGGCATCCCTGACCAGGTGGGAGCTGCAGGATTCATCTTTGATTAGACTGGTGAGCTGAATTAGGCACACATTATAATTATAAGATTTTATCAAGGGATAAGGTGTCCCCTTTATGGGTGATGTCTCTTTTCTGAATCACCATTAAGGAATGGCTAAAAAAAAAAAAAATTCCAAATCAACATTGTTTTGTAAAATCTAAAATATTTACCAACACAAATTTCTTTTTTCCCAGTTAACATCAAAAGGCCCAAATTTAGGAAAGTTCAGTTTTTTTTGATGGAAATCTCCCTCAAATGTGTTATATCTTCTTTTACTTTCTTTGATGGAGTACGCTGAGGAAACTCTTAACAATTCTTGATTGGGGATCACTGTAGTGAACATAATTTATATTATTTAGCACTAAGGATGCTGTCACTGTAGGGTATCTGTATATTAATGCAGAATAAAATAATTGCTATTTGTATTTATTGTAGTGTTGGTCATACTTACAGGGCTTCCCTGATGGCTCAGAAGGTAAAGAATCCTCCTGCAGTGCAGGAGACACAGGTTTGACCCCTGGGTTGGGAAGATCCTCTGGAGATGGAAATAGCAACCCACTCCAGTATTCTTGGCTGGACAGTTCCATGGACAGGGGAGCATGGCAAGCTGCAAAGAGTGGGACATGACTGAGAGACTAACACTCTCGCTCTCTGGTCATACCTAGTGTATGTAGTAAATGAAGTTCCGTCACAAGTGATCAAGATTGCTATGCAGAATTGTTACCATTTTGTCTCATTCCTGTCTTTCCTTCCTTATAAAGCTGTCAGGTATTACTCCTTGCTTTCCTACACGAGCCAGTCTTTAAGAAAGGTTATCCCCCACCCTTTAGAACATCAGATCCAACAGGAGCAAATTTACTCCCAAGGGACATTTGGCAAAGTATGATGACATTTTTTATTGTTACAGTTTGGAAGGGATACTGGTATCTAGTGGGCAGAGGTCATGTTACTAAATCTCTTATAATGTACAGGATAGACTTTCAGAACAAAGAATTATCTGGATTAAAAAGTCAATAGGGCCCAGGTTTAGAAACACTGTTCTAGAACTGTGGGAAAGTGAGTAGGCTCTACAGGAGGATCCAGAAGCTTTGTCTAAGATTAAAAAATACATCTCTGTTTGTTCATGGCTATTGGTAAGATCAGGGGCCAGTTTTATTTTTAAGAACGTCAGGTTGCTTTGTTTCTCTCTCCGTTCTTATTTTGTCACAATGAAATGTGAAATGACAGACTGCTGCTGCTGCTGCTGCTAAGTCACTTCAGTCGTGTCCGACTCTGTGTGACCCCATAGACAGCAGCCCACCAGGCTCCCCCATCCCTGGGATTCTCCAGGCAAGAATACTGGAGTGGGTTGCCATTTCCTTCTCCAATGCATGAAAGAGAAAAGTGAAAGCGAAGTCGCTCAGTCTGTCCAACTGTTAGCGACCCCATGGACTGCAGCCCACCAGGCTACTCCGTCCATTGGATTTTCCAGGCAAGAGTACTGGGGTGGGGTGCCATTGCCTTCCCTGGAAATGACAGACTACAGGGTTTAAAACAACGAAGTTACAGCTCAGGTAGATTTTTAAACAGACACTCCCTAGACATGGGATCAAGCCCACCCCAAAAGAGTCATCTCTAATCTCTTTTGTCTCCCCCCACCTTTTTATACTTGCTGCGTCTTCCTTTTGGTTGTGCCCTGTGCAAAAGAGGGCTCGTACCTACCACCAATCAAGAAAGGAAAGGCAAATGGGGATACGCTCAAGGCCTATTGACAGTTGCAAGTTATATACCAATGGGTTCTGTTGTGTATGTCTTCCCATAATTCAGTCTATTATAATCAGATGTATATATGTGTAGAATACTTATGAACCCTTAATGTTCTCCTAGCTGCCTAAGGTTCTTTGAGGAAGTCCCTGTGGTTAGTTTGTATCCACTGTGTGCCTAGGGTGCACGTGTAGGAGTTGGAAAGTCTCTGTGGTTATTTTGTAGCATATCTGTGAGCTCTCCTGGGTGTGTCTGGGATGGCATTTACAGATCAGCTTGCATCCTTTTGGGCTAGGACACCCCTCATTGCTCATGCCTAACTTCTTACCTAATAAGAACAAAAGTATTCTCATGGACTGAAGTTCTTTGACCTCAGTTTGAGTAAGCCATTAGTATTTGCCCTTGAATTAAGTAAGGTATTTAACACTTCTGTGCACACGCAAACCGTTTTCATTTAAGAAATATTAGCTCACAGTTTTTTTCTCTTCCATAGTTATTTGGCTCAAACACTATTAAAAAAATTATCACTGATATCAATATTGTAGTATGTAGTACTTTTAAGAGACTTTCACGTTTCTATTCCAGATCACTTTTTTGGTAATAGTGACCTTATTGTTTAAATCATCAGACATGATTTTCTGCTGTGATTTGATAGAATTAGAAAAATTTGTGGCCAACTGATCCCCTGCCCCCTACTTTTTAAAAACAACATTCTTTGGGGATACGTGATTTTGGCCAGAAAAAGGGTAAAATGTTGATAGTGGCATAGCTCTTTTAAAAGGAGATTCTGTTGAAAGTCAATCGATTTATTCCAATCTTAGCCTTCTTCAGCCCTTCTCATAGATTTTCCAGTAGTTAGAGGTCACTGACCCTGAAGAAGATCTCATTGCCTAAGATTTGGGGCTGCTGCTGCTGCTGCTAAGTCACTTTAGTCGTGTCCGACTCTGTGTGACCCCATAGACAGCAGCCCACCAGGCTCCCCCATCCCTGGGACTCTCCAGGCAAGAATACTGGAGTGGGTTGCCATTTCCTTCTCCAATGCATGAAAGAGAAAAGTGAAAGTGAAGTCGCTCAGTCTGTCTGACTGTTAGCGACCCCATGGACTGCAGCCTACCAGGCTCCTCCGTCCATTGGATTTTCCAGGCAAGAGTACTGGGGTGGGGTGCCATTGCCTTCCTCAAAGATTTGGGGCTACAAATCTCAAAAGTTCTGACTTTCTCACTTAATCGTCTCTATGTAGGAAATAATTTCTTTCAATTTTAGAATAAAGACAAACCCTGTTTTCTGAACTCTAAACCCAATGAAAGTTTATTCTGTTTTCACTAGATTAGGGAGAATATTTACTTAAAATGTAATTTTATATAAATATATAAATCATTTTTCTATAACAGGGTATATCTTACTATACATCTTCATATATAGCTATGCCTATGATAGGGAAATGCTTTCTTTTTTACAATGAATATTTGGCTGATTTGACTTAATTCCCATGCATTTTACCAATTATGTACATTTATTTAGTGCATAAAAAGTGTAACAATTAATATTGAAGTGTAAATGAGTATGCATGTTCTACCACTGTTTTATTCAAACGTGATGTGTCAAAATCAATTTGATATGAAATGCAGAGTGATAGATGAGAGTGAGAGATCAAGGTATGTACAGTACAATATGGGATTCTGTCAATCTCCAAATAGCATTTCAAAAGAAAAATATAATATTATCTTTAATATAGAGTTTCTTGATGCACATTGAATTGACCAGAT
Source organism: Oreotragus oreotragus (assembly GCA_006410675.1). Classification (NCBI taxonomy): domain Eukaryota; kingdom Metazoa; phylum Chordata; class Mammalia; order Artiodactyla; family Bovidae; genus Oreotragus; species Oreotragus oreotragus. The sequence goes on along the minus strand of SJYX01021468.1, from coordinate 65,647 downwards.
ACTGTTAATTGAGGGAATACATACTTTTAGAGTGGAAAACTGACCTACATAATTTGTGCATATAATTGTATAACTTTTCTTATTTGCATGAAAATTATACAAATCCTGAAATAAAAATAAGGCAATAAAACTTCAGATAATTTTTCAGCACTCTTGCTACTATATTTAATTTGATATTCTGCAATCATGTTTTCTAGTTTATATTTTTCTTTGGAAAGTTACTATTTAATTTTGCTTAAGTTTAAGGTTTCCCAAGGCTGTCCTTGGTGTTTTTATATATTAATTATTGTCATTTTAAGATAAAAAAGTATTCTTTATATGTCTGTGGTGACATTGCAACTTTAGAATAAGAAAAAAATTATTTTTGTTTATCCAGGTCTCAGAAATCATACTGTTTAATGATTTTATTGTTGAGTTCTCTAAGAAATAAGCAAAAGTAAGTGGAAAAAGAGTGAAAGGATTTTTTTTTGTGTTATATCAGATTATGATTGCATATAAATAGAGTTTTTTTTAACTTAGAAACTTTAAATTTTGGAAGAATTTCCAAAAGTGAACATGCAGGAAAGCATCAAAGGACGATGGACATAATTGATGGTGTTTTTGTAAGTCTTATTTTGTAACGTTTTAGAGAGAAAAACAGAGATATTGCATTATGGAAAAGTTTTTCTTAGAAAATTGCACTTATTATATCTGAAAAATTTATTATCCTAGGAAAGCATTAATCCTATTGAAGTATTCAGCTACATATATATCAGTTATATATATATGTATACATATATATACAGTTTTTCTGTAGTTGGAGAAATCTACTTTAAATGCATTTTTTTTTTTAACACTCGCACCATCTTTATATACATTTCCTGAGAAGTCATAAATGAAGCATAAATATTTTTTCTGGAACAAAGCTCTACCAGAACTAACAGTAAAGCTTTATTTTGTGAATTAAATCTCTTTCTATAGAGTCAAAATACAAAGTGCTGATAGTCTAATGTGAGAATCAAAACGTTTAGTAATCATTTTGCTTTTCTATTTCGTTTCCTAATACATATCTTTTTAACTACATTTTTTTTTACATAAAAGCAAGCAGTCACTTTTATTAACTCTCCACTCTTAGCGAGTAAGATATACTTAACATTTAACATAGCTGGAAAGTATATATGTGAAATTAAAATGTTATGTTTCTATGAATGAATCCCTTCTTCTGTTTATTCAAATGATTTAGAACTTTCTTCTTTTCTTGTTCCACTTAGATTTCACATCAGACACATAATGGGAAAAAGCCAATCTCTTTTTTAATTTTCCCCCTCAGTACTATGAGACACATTCTCTGTGACAAATCCTGAGCCTGGATTTCCAGGCAGGGCTTATCAAAAGTTTAAGATTCACTCTAAAGAGTACAAATTTAGATGTCCTTATTCACATTAGCTGCAAACTTCAGAAAAATCTGCTCTGAGCTTCTCTAAGACGATGCTGAAATGCTGCATTATGAATTCCAAAATGAATTAATGAAGACCAACACTGGAGAGGAAATGTATATGTGTGTATATCACAGCTAACATGGCAACTGGAATACAAAGACTTTTTTTTTTTCACATTTTGCCAGCCATAGCATAACCTTCCCACAGAGGAGGGGATTAGCAGCCTGTCTCCTTTGGGGTAGGGGGGAGTATGAGACAAATAAAATGTAGAATCTGGAAATGGGGCTCTGAAATGATGTCGTTAACGTTACATATGCAGTCTATTATGGTAACTGGGAACATGTGTGTCATAACGTTGGGCAAACTAATTCTAAAAATGGCAGAGAAGAACAAAAACTGACCCCCAAATTCTGCTCAAATTGCAGGATCCAAACAAGATGGACTGGTGGGAAAGATTTGATAGAATACTATTCTCTCCTGTCTACCACACCCACCTCTACCCTTTGCTCTCACTCCACGCTTCCCATCTTCTTATTTTTTTAGATCTATTTTTCATCTTTCCTGTTGGATGACTCATTTTCTCTGTCATGCTGAAGTGCCTGTACATCTTTCAGACTTTGCTAGGTCTTTCTGACTCCGTGACTAGCTTTAAGTTTTCATAAACTTGAAATATTTCCTCAGAAAAAATAGTCAAGAAAATCCTCTGACTTTAGAACCTGAAAGAATACAGGAGACTGGAAGATAACAAAACTATTAGTTCTGAGGTGATGCTGACCATGCATTTGGCACCTTGATCCCTTACATCACTGGTTAAGGCTGCTGATACTGTTTGTGCTCAGGTGGTAGCTGTTCAATTGCTCAGTTGTATCTGACTCCTTGCGACACCATGGACTGCAGCATGCCAGGCTTTCCTGTCCTTCACTATTTCCTGGAGTTTGTTCAAACTCGTGTTCATCGAGTCTGGGATGCCATCCAGCCATCTCATCCTCTGTCACCCCCTTCTCCTCCTGAACTAAATTTTCCCCATCATCAGGGTCTTTTCCAATGAGTCAGCTGTTTGATTCAGGTAGCCTGAGTATTGGAGCTTCAGTTTCAGCATCAGTCCCTCCAATGAATATTCAGGGTTGATTTCCTTTAGAAATGGTTGGTTTGATTTCCTTGCACTCCAAGGGACTCTCAAGAATCTTCTCTGTCATCACAATCTGAAAGCATCAGTTCTTTGGTGCTTTCTTTATGGTCCAGCTTTCACATCTGTACATCACTACTGGAAAGCTTTGATTACAAGGGCCTTTGTCAGCAAAATGATGTGCTCAGGCATTCAGAGCTGTATCTGGAATGAGTCATTCAAGAGGGAATATAATAGAGAAAGACGAATAAGTATAAATGTGAAAATGCTAGTTTAATCCCAGGTGAAGGAATTAGTAAATTCAGAGTGAGAAATAAGTGATAGGAAGTTGGAACACAGAAAAGAATTAGACCAAGTTGCAAGAGAAAGACAGAACCAAGAGATTTAAAATGCAAATTGGAGAAAACATAGCAGATGGTAAACATTTAGGGCATGGAGGCACTGATGGAATGAAGTTCTTTTGAAATTTATCCAAATTTATTGACTTTTTTGGGGTTTCATATTTTTATTTTCAGCTTGTTGATTTGATGATTTTTTTTTTTGTTGTTGTTTAATCTTTCGTTTTCTTCAGCTCATTATTCAGCTTAGGATGTGAACATGTCTCGATACAACACACTTCAAAAAATTACCATTTAAATCGTTATTGGTGCCATTGCAACCTGCTGGTGTTTTAACCTCAGCTTGTGGGGACTCCACTTCTATTTCCTGGGGTTCTAGAGCATCAGCACATAAACGGAGATGTTTTTTTAAATCAAGGTTAAGGTCAGGGGAGAATATAGGTTGTAGTCTATTTATAGATGAAAAATTAAATGGATAGTGAGCACTTGGTATTCTAGAATTGTTTACCTTATCAAATATTTCTCGGAAAGTTGGAGAAGAATAGGGAAATCACCATCCTTCTTTCTTTTCTCATTCTACTTCTACCCCAATAGCTTTTGCAGATACGGAAATTTACAGGATAAATGCCAGATAATACTTGCCAAAGAGGGAAAAAATAGAATTTCTAATTCTAAATCCAAATGGTTACTACTGCTTGCCAATCGTCTCTTTAAAACGTCTTTATGACATTCTTTCTCTCGCTCATTCTTGTAGCTAAGTGCAGGCCTCCTTAATTTCCCACTTGCCAGTTACAGTGCATCTTGCTGCTACAATAGGTCCCATTACTCTCTTCTTTAGCTTTTCCTCATTTTAATTCCTTTTATGAATGTTTGCCATTTTAATATTCTTATGAAACTTCTAAAATGTAATACAATGGCATGTACTATATTGGCATAAAATGTCTCTAAAGTTTAAAAAAATTACCAGATATTAATCAAATATTCTTAGCTTGATGCTCAATGCCTTCTTATAATATGGCTCTACCATATTTACAAACTTATCTCCACATATTTACTTATAGGTTCTCTTACTCTAGTAAAGTGGTTTCACTACTATCTGAATTCAGTTGATAGTTTTCCATGCTGTGTCTTTACTTTCATTGTTCTAGGTCTAACAAAACTTTTTTCCCTATTATTATGTTCACTGGCACCACGCTCTTCCAAGACCCTATGTTCGAAGATGTTTTCTCTAATCTTTCTACTTAGGTCATCACTCCTGAAATGTTTGTATTTATACTTATTGTGTGCCACACCAATTTTTATATTGTGGTACAATTCTCATACACAGCTTTATTTGAACCCATATTTTTATCTGGATCTGTATCTAATGTGTCGTTCTCAACTCTATTATTTGGTGCATAATCCTCATATACACTATCTTGGTAAGATTTATCATTATAATCCTACTGCTTGTTGCTTGATGTGTCAAACCCCTCAAATATCTGTTGCGTGAGTTAATAATATGCTTAAAAGTTTAACATTTGTGCATCTTATATGCATTCTCAGTATTTTCCCGGGTGATTCTAGTTGCTTGCTCTTTATCAACACTGTCATTAATTCTTGATCATCTAAATCTCCTTTTCAGAAAGACATTATCTGGAAGGTCACTTCGAAGTTCTATAATTATTCTCAAGGTTGAGTCAGCTTTGTTGTATCTACAATAAACTTTACTTTTTCCAAAAAAAAAAAAAAAAAAGAAACTGATGAGAGCCTTGGAGAGGATTTCACAACTCTGTTTAGTAATCTAGGAGAGTATGCTAGAGGGGAAATTAACTTANTAATTATTCTCAAGGTTGAGTCAGCTTTGTTGTATCTACAATAAACTTTACTTTTTCAAAAAAAAAAAAAAAAAAAAGAAACTGATGAGAGCCTTGGAGAGGATTTCACAACTCTGTTTAGTAATCTAGGAGAGTATGCTAGAGGGGAAATTAACTTATTATTCTTAGTTGTGTATAATAAAAAATACTGATCACTTTGATATCATATAGATAAAAGAAAATTGAAAAAGGTTAAGAAAATATCCATATCATTGTGGTCATACAGGATATTTGCACTAGTAGGTACTCATATTTAGACTGATGAATATTGGCTTGACTTAGCTGGATCAAAGCCACTCTGCTTATATGAATTGTAACTATAAATATTGTTAATGTTTTATAAATTTTAACCATTTTGTCTTATTAAAAATATATTTGGGTTTTTGCTTGCCAAAATGGATGTTTAAAAAGTGTTTTAAAAAATTAGGCAGTGTTGTATTTCATGTAAATTGATGACAAACTACTAATTTGGCCAATTTTGTTATTTATTTCACAGTTTACAAAATATTATAACTATTTAATTTTCCAAACAACCTTATGAGATGGGTGGAATTAATTTATTTTACATGTGAGAAAATCAAATTATAATAAAGAATTTAGGTTTTTCAATACTCATAGCTAGCTGGGTTGCAGTGATATAAGATTTTGGATATTGGATTCTAAGCCAGTATCTTTCAAAATACCATTCACTTTATAGCATGACACCATATATACTCAATAAATATTTGTTAATCAATGAATTGGAGAAGGCAAGGGCACCCCACTCCAGTACTCTTGCCTGGAAAATCCCACGGATGGAGGCTGGTGGGCTGCAGTCCATGGGGTCGCTAAGAATCGGACACGACAGAGCGACTTCACTTTCACTTTTCGCTTTCATGTATTGGAGAAGGAAATGGCAACCCACTCGTGTTCTTGCCTGGAGAATCCCAGGGACAGCGGAGCCTGGTGGGCTGCCGTCTATGGGGTTGCACAGAGTTGGACACGACTGAAGCGACTTAGCAGCAAGAATCAATGAATATTATTAAATGCTATCTTTTATAATATGATATATCTATCACAAAATTATGTTACTGAGTGAATATTAGTGGATGAGTGTTGGTTGCTTAGTCTTGTTTGACTCTTCGTTACCCCATGGACTGCAGCTCGCCAGGCTTCTCTGCCATGGAATTCTTCCATCCATGGGATTCTCCAGGCAAGAATACTGGAGTGGGTTACCATTTCCTTCTCCAGGGGATCTTCCCGATCCAGGGATCGAACCCAGGTCTTCCGCATTGGAGGCAGACGCTTTAACCTCTGAGCCACAAAGGAAGCCCCTTAGCCATCCCCTTTTCAGGTTATCTTCCTGACGCAGGATCAAACCCAGGTCTCCTGCATTGCAGGCAGATTCTTTACTATTTGAGGCACCTGGGAAGCCCATTCATGGGTTAGATTTATGTAATAGTAATTCTACATTTTGAGAATCACAGTTTATGATTCTCAAAATCAAAACCTCTTTTACCTCTATATAAATTTTATATGCTATATGACATACCTTTGAATGATTCAGATACAGACCCTCTTTGGATCCAGTGATCTCTCTATGGTTTTCACTGCTAATATTGAGAATACACAGTCTAGACAATGAATAGCATTTTTACATGTGTATGATTCATAAATTCATAGATTTTCTAAGATGTGATTTTGAATTTGGTTTTGAATGTTAGGTAACACGATTAATGTGATTCCTTATTTACTGTTCATTTTGTGGCAGTAATTTATTTATGGTCATCTCTGAATGCTTTCTTTACTTTTATATGCGTGTTTCATTTTGTAAAAGCAGTGAAAACACTCTGGGCCATGCTTTTCAGCATGATCATTACACCTCACAGGTGGCTAAATCCATTTTAACTGCCTTTATCACTGGATTCTGTAGCTCACCCACAGTTTTGACCATGATAACTTTTAAACTGAGGGGTTTTATTGAATTTTAATTAAAGACAATGCTAAGATTGCTGCTTTAAATTTAGCAGCCCCAAAAATGGTCTCCAGAGGGTAGCACAGAATGAGGGTCACAAATTGCACATTTAAGATATTGGTTAAATTCCTAGTATGTTATAGGAGCTGGACTCTAAGTGAATAGTTAAGATGTAGTTATTTGTTATGATGATGATACTTTATTTCTGTTAACACCAAGAAAATGAGTCTTTTAGTATTGTAGATTCCATATTTATAAAATGGAAACAAGAGATTTTCAAGCACATGTATTTTATAGTTTTTTCATAACATTTTTACAGTTAATGGGCATATATAGTTGCTTTATCTATGCTTAGAAGTACATTTTATTCATTAAGGCTATAAAAACTCTTTAGTTCTTATAGGTATTATCATTTTCAGATATGAAGCTCCTCTCTTCCCAAAATAATACAATTTTCCAGATGTTAACATATTGATAGTTGTATTTTCATTATCTGTTGATTGAAATATTATATAGTCATAGTAAGGCTAGTGTAATTTAGCAGTAATGAACTTGTATTTTATCAAGCATGAGATATTCTACATATTTAAAAAAGTTAATATGTGTGAGAGACATACTCTTTTGTTAATCCACAGACTATTTCGTTGCCAGTGACCCACTGAAATAACATGCTTTTCAGTGAGGAGTAGAGATGCTGAGAATTGTGCTGTAGAAAATATATTATAGAACTGTCTCATTTTTTAGTGGCAAAACCTTTTATGTTAGCAGCATGGCCTAGAGGTTACACAGGAATCAGATAAACCTGGGTTCTAATTTTGGCCCAGCATTACCTGCTGCATAACAAAAGATGAGTGAGTAATTTAACTTCCTGAGATCAGTATTCTCACCTCTAAACTGGAGAGAGTAATGGCACCCACTCTAGTGGGCACCTGTGAAGACGGACTTACTTCATAGGTAAAACATTAGCATATTTACTGGCACATACTGTGCACGTATGGATGCTATTGTTATATCATTATTATTGTTGCTTTTCTTGTGCCATTAACCCCCTTAACCTCAGTGTATGATAGTGTATTTCACTATAGTGAAGGGTGGCATATATTCTCCTTATTCACTGAGATTGTCTGCTGCTGCTGCTAAGTCGCTTCAGTCGTGTCTGACTCTTCGCGACCCCATGGATTGCAGCCTACCAGACTCCTCCGTCCATGGGATTGTCCAGGCAAGAGTACTGGAGTGGGTTGCCATGGCCTTCTACCTGAGATTGTCTACTGTATGCTAAAAACATGAAAAAGTGAACAATTTAATTAATTAAATAAATTGACCTTCATTAGTGTTTCCCTTATTATGTCCTATTCAAGGTTGTTTAACATGAAAAAGTGAACAATTTAATTAATTAAATAAATTGACCTTCATTAGTGTTTCCCTTATTATGTCCTATTCAAGGTTGTTTTGGAGGATTCCCTTGTGGCACAGACGGTAAAGAATCTGCCTTCAGTATTCTGGGAGGCGGATCATAGAGGATCCTGCTGTGATTTATGTCGGAGAGTGTTTTGCCTATGTTCTCCTCTAGGAGTTTTATAGTTTCTGGTCTTACGTTTAGATCTTTAATCCATTTTGAGTTTATTTTTGTATGTGGTGTTAG
>SJYX01021468.1:12170-55953 GCA_006410675.1 Oreotragus oreotragus | reverse complement strand
AGCAATCCCACTGCTGGGCATACACACCGAGGAAACCAGAATAGAAAGAGACACATGTACCCCAATGTTCATTGCAGCACTGTTTATAATAGCCAGGACATGGAAACAATCTAGATGTCCATCAGCAGATGAATGGATAAGAAAGCTGTGGTACATATACACAATGGAGTATTACTCAGCCATTAAAAAGAATACATTTGAATCAGTTCTAATAAGATGGATGAAACTGGAACCAATTATACAGAGTGAAGTAAGCCAGAAAGAAAAACACCAATACAGTATACTAACACATATATATGGAATTTAGAAAGATGGTAATGAGGACCCTGTATGCAAGACAGCAAAAGAGACACAGATGTGTAGAGCGGACTTTTGGACTCTGAGGGAGAGGGAGAGGGAGAGGGTGGGATGATTTGGGAGAATAGCATTGAAATATGCATACTATCATGTAAGAAATGAATCGCCAGTCTATGTTCAATGCAGGATGCAGGATGCTTGGGGCTGGTGCATGGGGATGATCCGGAGGAATGATGTGGGGTGCAAGGTGGGAGGTGGGTTCATGTTTGGGAGTTCATGTACACCCATGACAGATTCATGTCAATGTATGCCAAATTCAATACAGTACTGTAAAGTAAAATAAAGTTAATAAAATAAAATAAAAGTTAAAAAGATACAGTTCAAACAGTTTGTCTCATTTTTTTTTAACTCTTTCTCAATTCATGGATTATTTTCTTCAGTATTTGGAGAAAGAAACTGATATATTCACTATTAGGCATAGTAAAAATAAAAACCCACATCCAAATGTTAAAATTGAACATGAAGAAATACTTTCAGATCCAAATACAACCAAATAATGAATCAGGCACTCATGTGGCACCAGCCTCTAAACTGAAACATTCAAGTTTTCTAATTCTTGAATGTGATGTATTCATCAGAATAGTAACTGACAGAGCTGCAGATGCTGTTTGTTTTTTTTTTTCTGGCCATGCCACACAGCTTGTGGGATCTTAGTTCCTGAGACCAAGGCTTGAACTTGGGCCCTGACAGTGAAAGCATGAGGTCCTAACCATTGGACCACCAGGGAATTCCCTGAAGACATTCTTTAGTGGAAAAATTTCCCTGTAATTTCAGAGTCTGTACTCTTGTCGAATTACCTGACAGTTGTTTGCTGCCATTCTCAAAGAACTCTAGTTCTGGGTTAGGATTTCTTCATCTAGCCAAAATTAAGTAAGAAAAGAAACCAACTGGATGTAAAATGTAACCTATGCCTCAAGCTGTCAGTGACCTGGAGACAGATGCCTGTGAAAGATGGCAAACCATATTATACTGGATCCTGAAAGCTAAGTAGATTAGTAGGTTTCTTCTTAAATATTATGAGCTAAAAAAAAAAATTAAGTCCATATGTATGCTGAATACCTAATACATGGCCGGCAGGTTCCTAAGATGTAAAAAAGCCTCAGGCTGAGAGCCAGAGATGAGGCCAAGAAGGAGGGGAGTAAAAGCCAAAGCCAAGCTTAGACTATTTAAAATCCTACTTGAGGCAGCTCTGGGTCCAGGACAGAGGAAGCTCTTTCTTTGTCCTCCCTCTAAGGCCTGGGACCACTTCTTATTCCTAGGACTCAACCTTCAGGTCATTTTTCAACACTCTTCACATGAGGAAATAGTCTAAATTCTAAACGAAGAAGGTTGAGCTGTAGACGTTCCCATTACTTCAACAACACTGGCAAAAGAAAATCAATAACAGTAAAATAAAGATGAAAGTAGTAAGTATTATTTTGCTTTTGTGTAACTCCGCAACTAAGACAGTATAGAGAATAAATGCCAGAGCTGAGACTGTTCTTCCTATTCAAGGAAACTAGTGTTAGGATAATGGCAAGAGCCTCGGTTAATGAGGTGGTTTTAAGAACCGCTGTCTTACCCAGCTGGTTCTTCATCCCCATGAGCACGGAGTTCATGTGCGCCTTGGATGCATAGAGCTTGCTCACGGCCTTCCTTGACCTGATCATCTCCTTGGCCAGAACCACGCAGACATCCTTCTGACCCTTCTTGGCAGCATCTTTCACAGATCGTTTCACTTTTTCTTCTTCTCTTTGGATATCTAAATTTAGGACAGAACACAAAACACCAAAAGATTAAGGGTAAACCAGGAGATGGCATCACTGACTCAATGGACATGATTTTGAGCAAACTTGGGGAGATGCTGAAGGACAGGGAAGCCTGGCGTGCAGCATTCCATGGGGTCGCAAGGAGTTGGACATGACTTAGCGACTGAAGAACAAGAAGGAGGTTTACTAGCACTGAAATCTGTTCTCATTGTGATCTAAATGTGTCTATTAAGTAGGAAACAGGAGAATGCAAACCAAATAAAAATAATAAATCATTTCTAATATTATTTCCAATATCACATTAAAGTAATATAAGTTAAACAGAAAAATAAATCCTATTACACCAGACAAAATTTCAAAACTGCTTTTGCAAGCCCATTCTAACATCTGTTGGTACTGGTATTAGGAACCTGCAACTTAAGGAAAGCCTGAACATGCTAAAAGTGTTACAACACAGGGTGATGACTCACTGACACACATCACGAAATGATCTAGTTAACATCCATCATCTCACACAAATACAAAACACAGAAAAACACTTCTTCCTTGTGATGAGAACTCAGGATTTACTCTCTTAACAGCTTTCATATATAACATACAGCAGTATTAATTATGTTTACCTGTCATACATGACATCCCTAGTGCTTATTTATCTTATACTGGAAGTCGGAACCTTTTGACCACCTTCATCCAATTCTCATTCCCTGCAAACTCAACCTCTGGCGACCACAAATTTCTTTTTCTATGAATTTGTTTGTTTGTGGTTTTTTGAACTATAAGTGACCTATGGCACTATGATAGGTACTGGTGCACAGCATAGTGATTTGGTATTTCTGTACATTACAAAATGATCACAAGTCTAGCTACCATCCATCATCATAAAAGATATACTATTATTATTGATTATATTTCCCACTCTGTACATTTCATCCCTGTGATTCATTTTTTTTGTAACTGGAAGTTTGCACCTCTTGATCTCCTTTATCTATTTCACTCATTCCCTTGCACCCCTCCCTTCTGACCACCATTTGCTCTCAGCTTCAACAACTGTTTCTGTTTTGCTATGTCTGTTCATTTGTTTGTTTTTTTAGATTCCACATATATGTGAAATCATATGGTATTTTCTTTCTCTGTCTTATTTCACTTAGCATAATTCCCTTGAGGTTCATCATGCTGTCACAAACAAGATTTTGTTTCTTTTTATGGCTGAGTAATATTCTAGCATATATATGTATACACACACAACATCTTTAGCTATTCATCTATCATGAGTACAAGGTTGCTTTCATGTCTTGGCTACTGTGAGTAATGCTGCAGTAAACATAGGGATGAATATATCATTTCAAATTAGTGTCTTTTGTTTCCTTTGGGGAAATACCCAGACATATAACTGCTGGATTATACGGTAGTTCTAGTTTTTTGAAGAACCTCCGTGCTGTTTTCCATAGTTGCTACACCAATTAACGTTTCCATCAATATTGCACAAGGGTTCCCCATTCTCCCCATCCCAATTCAACAATTTTTATTTGTTGTCTTTTTAATAATAGCCATTTTTCACAGGTGTGAGATAGTGTCTCATTCTGGTTTTGATTTGGATTTTCCTGATGATTAGTGATGCTGAGCATCTTTTCATTTCTTTGCTGGCCATCTGTTTGTCTTCTTTGGAAAAATGCCTATTCAGGTTCTCTGCCCATTTTAAAAATCAAGTTTTATTGCCTATTTGAGGTTTTTTATGTGTCTATATAAATTTGAGATTATTTGTTCAGTGAAAAAATGCCACTGGAATTCTAATAGGTATTGAAATCAATCTATAGATGACTTTGAGTAGTACAGTTATTTTAACAATATTAATTCTTCAAACTCATTCACATGGGATAGTTGTGTCACTTTCAGTTTATTTCATCAACATCTTACAGTTTTCTGAATACAAGATTTTTACTTCCTTTGTTTGATTTACTCCTAGGCACTTTATTCTTTTTGATGCAATTGTAAATGGAATTGTTTTCTTAACTTCTCTTTCTGATGGTTTGTTATTAAAAAAAACATAAGATTTCTCTATATTAATTTTGTATCCTACAACCTTACTGAATTCATTTATTATTTCTAATAGTTATTTGGTGATATCTTTAGGGTTTTTTATACATAGTATCATGTTATCTTCAAAGAGTAACAGTTCTTCTTCCTTGACAGTTTGGATCATTTTATATCTTTTTCTTGTCTGATTGTGTGGCTAGGACTTCCAAGGCTATATTATATAAAGAGCACAAAAGTGGGCCACCCTTGTCTTGTTCCTGATCTTAGAGGAAATGCTTTCTTTCAGCTTTTCACTCTTGAATATGACGCTGGCTGTAGGCTTGTTATAGATTGCCTTTATTATGTTGAGTGATGTACCTTCTCTAGTCCCTTTGTTGAATTTTATATCATAAATGGATGTTGAATTATGTCAAAAGCTTTTGTTATATTTTTTGAGATGATTGTATGATTTTTATTCTTCAGTTTATTAACGTGGTATATCACAATGTATAGTCTGCATAAACTGAACCATCCTTGGGATAAAACACCACTTGATCATGGAGTATAATCCTTTTCAACGTGGTGATTTTGGTTGCTAATATTTTGTTGGGAATTTTTGCATCTATGTTCATCAGTGATACTGGCCTGTATTTTTCTATTTTGTGTGTGATATCTTTGTCTGGTTTTGACATCAGGGTGATGCTGGCCTCAAAGAATGAGTTTGGAAGTTTTCTTTCCTATTCAAATATTTGGAACAGTTTGAGAAGGACAGATGTAAACTCTTCTTTAAATATTTGGTAGAATTCACCCATTAAACCATTTGGTCCTCAACTTTTATTTCTTGGGAGTTGTTTTCTTGCTGATTTAGTTTCGTTACTGGTAATAGGTCTATTCATATTTTTTATTTCTTCTTGGTTCAATCTTGGAAGACTCTATTTCTAAAAATTCACCCATTTCTTCTAGTAATCTGTCCATAGTAATCTCCTATAATTCTTTGTATTTCTCTAGTGTCAATTTTAAGTTCTACTTTTTCCTTTCTGATTTTATCTACTAGGTCCTCTCTTTTTCTTGACGAGATCACAGCAGGATCCTCAATGATCCGCCTCCCAGAATACTGGAAATAAAAGCAAATATAAACAAATGGGATCTAATTAAAATTAAAAGCTTCTGCACAACAAAGGAAACTATAAGCAAGGTGAAAAGACAACCCTCTGAATGGGAGAAAATAATAGCAAATGAAGCAACTGACAAACAACTAATCTCAAAAATATACAAGCAACTTATACAGCTCAATTCCAGAAAAATAAACGACCCAATCAAAAAATGGGCCAAAGAACTAAATAGACATTTCTCCAAAGAAGACATACGGATGGCTAACAAACACATGAAAAGATGCTCAACGTCACTCATTATCAGAGAAATGCAAATCAAGACCACAATGAGATACCACTTCACACCAGTCAGAATGGCTGCGATCCAAAAGTCTGCAAGCAATAAATGCTGGAGAGGGTGTGGAGAAAAGGGAACCCTTTTACACTGTTGGTGGGAATGCAAACTAGTACAGCCACTATGGAGAACNTGTGTATAAGAGACAGGGTGGGAGGTGGGAGGGGGGTTCATGTTTGGGAGTTCGTGTAAAAAAAAAAAATAAAAAAAAAAAAATAAAATAAAAAAAAGAATCTGCCTCCAATGTGGGGGACCCAGGTTCAATCCCTGGGTTAGGAGGATCCCCTAGAGAAAGGATGGCAATCTGCTTCAGTGTTCTTGCCTAGAGAATTCCATGGACAGAGGAGCCTGGCAGGCTACGATCCATGGGGTCACAAAGAGTTAGACTCGACTGAGCAACTACACTTTCAAGGTTGTTTTGGATATAGTGAAACAAGCTGCAACCTTTACATAATCCAGTAAATTATAACTCATTCAAATTTTAAGGCATGTGCCATATGATAATTTTAGGAAAGAGCAATTATGTGTTTAAAATTATTCTAGCAGTGAAAGAATGGAGTCTTTTCTGAGAACAAGGAAGGGTACTTATTTAAGAATCTAAACAATCTATAGGATCATCTTCCCTCAGTGGACTGATACATTGCTCACATGGCTATTGCTTAAACAGTTTCAAAGTTTGTGTTTGCAAAATATTCTAAGTTGATCTAAAATACCATCTGTGCTCACTCCTTACATACCTAGTTTGCTCATGGAGCTGGCGTGTGTGTGTGTGTGTGTGTGTGTGAGAGTGCTAAATCTCTCAGTCGTGTCTGGCTGTTTGAGACCCCATGGTTTTTGGCCTGCCAGGCTCCTCTGCCTGTAGTATTCTCCAGGCAAGAATACTGGAGTGGGTTGCCATGCCCTCCTCCAGGGGATCTTCCTGACCCAGGGATTGAACCTGCCTCCCTTATGTCTACTACATTGACAGGTGGGTTCTTTACCACTAGCACCACCTGGGGAGCCCCGTGGAGCTGGAGGTNCCTGTAGTATTCTCCAGGCAAGAATACTGGAGTGGGTTGCCATGCCCTCCTCCAGGGGATCTTCCTGACCCAGGGATTGAACCTGCCTCCCTTATGTCTACTACATTGACAGGTGGGTTCTTTACCACTAGCACCACCTGGGGAGCCCCGTGGAGCTGGAGGTGCCACCAAATGGGTTTAAAACAGAAACAATTAATTCTACAAACAAGGTGGAAGTGGGCTGGTTCACGCTAGAACAAGCTCCCTCGTTTTACAGTTGGTAAAACTCAGTGTAGACAGTGTTCTTAGGGCAGTGTGAAAGCTACGCTTGAAGGAGGGCTGGTATTTCTGGGTCTACAGTATGCTGTGGCAAGGCATACAAGAACAGTAATCAGGGCTCATATCCCATCTGTTATGGTTATGCTCACATGCATCCGTCAGCAGGACACAGGAGGGCACATAGTCCAGCATCTAGGAAATGCATTGATTTGATGAATTAGGAGGAATGATCATTGACATCAAAGTGAGTGACCCACACAGAAGTAGGAATCCTCATACACTACTAGTAAGAAGGTAAAATGGGCAGCCACCATGGAAAAGCATTTTGGTAGTGAAATATGTATGCTATCATGTAAGAAATGAATTGCCAGTCTATGTTCAATGCAGGATGCAAGATGCTTGGGGCTGGTGTATGGGGATGATCTGGAGGGAAGATGTGGGGTGGGAGGTGGGAGGGGAGTTCATGTTTGGGAGTTTGTGTAAAAAAATAAATAAATACAAAAAAAATAAATTAATTAAAAAAAATTAAAAAAAAAAAAAAAAAAGCTTAAACATAGAATTACCATATGGCCAGCCATTGGTTATATACCACTCCTAGGTATACACCAAAAGACATGAAAACTGATGGCCACACAAACTTGTTATTCAGATGTTCATAGCAACACTGCTTATGATAGTCAAAAAGAGGAAACAACCCAAATGTCCTTCAACTGTTGAACAGGTAAATAAAATATGATGTATCCATATAGTGGAATATTATTCAGCAATGAAAAGGAACAAAGTGCATGACACCCCATAGATAATCCTTTAAAACAGTATTCCAAGTGAA
Organism: Oreotragus oreotragus; assembly: GCA_006410675.1. Lineage (NCBI taxonomy): Eukaryota > Metazoa > Chordata > Mammalia > Artiodactyla > Bovidae > Oreotragus > Oreotragus oreotragus. Next base: position 48,283 of record SJYX01021468.1, on the reverse strand, counting down.
AGAAGCCTGTCACAGAAGACCTCAATATTGTTTGTTTGTGTTTATATGAAACGTTCAGAATAAGAAAATCCATAGAGACACAACGTAGATTAGAGGTTGCCTAGGTGATGCTAGGAGGGGTTGGGGGCAGGAGGAGAAGGGGACGACAGAGATGAGATGGCTGGATGGCATCACTGACTCGATGGACATGAGTCTGAGTGAACTCCAGGAGTTGGTGATGGACAGGGAGGCCTGTTGTGCTGCAATGCATGGGTCGCAAAGAATCAGACATGACTGAGCGACTGAACTGAGGGGAGGTGGGTTGGGAGACAATGGGGATGAGTTCTGATGGGTTCAAGGCTTCTCTGTGGAGTGATGAAAATGTCTTAAAATTAATTGTAGAGCTAGTTGCACAACTCTGTGAATACACTAAAAAATTAAATTGTATGCCTTAGATAGGTGAATTGTATATATAATTAGACCTTAATAAAGGTGCTATGTAAAAAAAGGGTGAGAGGCACATTGTGTCTGTGTATCCCACAAATATTCGTGATTAGTTTCATAAACCAGACTATTATGAGAATTTTCAGGTTTCAAGTTTCAAGTAGTTGAAATAGGCATTTTCAAGAACAATATTCATTGAAATGCATCAAAGCATAAGAGTACTCCCTGAAGAAACACTTTAACTCATGAGCTTAAATAATAAGCAAATTTAATTCATTCCAGGTACCTTCTCATTAAAGAAACTGCTAGCCAAAATGTTGAAAAAAAACATTTAGCTACTAAGTGAACAAATTAAACTCCTTTATGATTTAATTGCACCAGTGAGTATTTCTTTCTGGAATGTGTTTCTGCTTTGATATATTTCAATACACATCATGAATTATGTTGAATGATGGCATTTCAGAATGTGTGTGAGTATGTATATACATATGTATTTTCAAACTGCATTTAAAATATTATTTAAAATATGTATGCATGTGTACATGTGAACATTCCAATTTCTATGTTTATGTGTATGTGTATAATACAGAAATACATATTCCCATAAGTCCCATGTGATGTAGTCATATTGTGGGGTATGTATTTGCCAACTAGTTATCAGCATTAACAGAAATATTCCCTCTATCTCTTCTTTCCTTTCCACTCCATATATATACATGTTTGAATATACAAATATTTGATAATATGTATTTATCACATGATAGATCTACAGTATTTATAGGTGTATATTTTGATCATCATGCATATTTTGACCCACTGGAGCTACTTTGAGTGCTTTGAAAATATATAGCATTTCACTTTTTGATGCACATAGATTTGTAGGAGTGATTATTGAAAAGGAATGACTGTAAAAAATAAAAGAAAACAGAATTCAGCCCAAATCTTTTCATAGTCTTTCAAATCTCAGTGCAGTGCTTTTCAGTTAGCTGTTTCTTTCTCATTGAATTCTTTTGCAGTGTTAATGTAAAAATTAAAAATTATTCCTCTTATCCTATTTATAATTAATGAGAAATGAGAATGCTCCCTCTGAAAGAGAAATTATTTTTAAAATCTCTGAAACTTAAAAATTTATTTTCAATGTGAACTCACACACACACAAAACACATACCTCTACTTTGTGTGTACCTAATTTGTGTTCCAGTCAGCTCTGGTTGTGTGTTTGTTAAAAGTAATATGACCTCTCTCTCTCTTTCTATTTTTTGACTTCCTTGGTGGCTCAGTTGGTTAAACAAATAACATTGTTTGTAATACTCACAAATTCACTTGTAATGCCAGAGAGTGCAGTGCAGGAGATGTGGGTTTGATCCCTGGGTTGGGAATATCTTCTGGAGAAGGAAATGGCAACCCACTCCAGTATTCTTGCCTGGGAAATCCCATGACTATCAGAGGGAAATGGTAAATTCTACTACCGAAATGTAGCAGCCAGGTAGGATTTTTAATAGTATTCAATGGGGTTGCAAAGAGTCGGACACGACTGAGCGACTGAACTGAACTGAATCAGAAATGAGGAGGCAGCCCTTTGTCTGCCTAATGGGAGATTTGTTTTCAGTTTAGGAACTCATTGTCACATAAAGCACAAAGGAACAAATGCAAATTGGAAGGAATAGAGTTTGCCTTCACCAGAGGGGTACAGAATACTGGCCTGAGTAAATAGATGTAATACAGAGACTCAGAGCTGAGCAGCCACCGCTGTCAGTAAGGGAGGATACTGTCCTTGGGGCCAAATCATTTATGGAATGTCTTCAGTTCAATTCGGTCGCTCAGTCATGACTCTTTGTGACCCCATGAACTGCAGCACACCACGCCTCCCTGTCCATCACCAACTCCAGGAGTTTACCCAAACTCATATCCATTGAGTCAGTGATGCCATCCAACCATCTCATCCTCTGTCATCCCCTTCTCCTGCCCTCAATCTTTCCTAGCATCAGGCTCTTTTCCAATGAGTCAGCTCTTTGCATCAGATGGCCAAAGTATTGGAGTTTCAGCTTCAGCATCAGTCCTTCCAATGAACACCCAGGACTGATTTCCTTTAGGATGGACTGGTTGGATCTCCTTGCAGTCCAAGGGATTCTCAACAGTGTTCTCCAAGACCACAGTTCAAAAGCATCAATTCTTCGGCACTCAGCTTTCTTTATAGTCTAACTCTCGCATCTATACATGACTACTGGAAAAACCAGTACCATTTCTCCTGGCAATCTTGATTCCAGTTTGTGCTTCTTCCAGCCCAGCATTTCTCATGATGTACTCTGCATATAAGTTAAATAAGCACGGTGACAATATACAACCTTGGTGTACTCTTTTTCCTGTTTGGAACCAGTCTGTTCCATGTCCAGTTCTAACTGTTGCTTCCTGACTTGCATACAGATTTCTTAAGAGGCAGGTCAGGTGGTCTGGTATTCCCATCTGTTTCAGAATTTTCCACAGTTTATTGTGATCCCTACAGTCAAAGGCTTTGGCATAGTCAATAAAGCAGAAATAGATGTTCTTCTGGAACTCTCTTGCTTTTTTGATGATCCATCGGATGTTGGCAATTTGATCTCTGGTTCCTCTGACTTTTCTAAAACCAGCTTGAACATTTGGAAGTTCACATTTCACATATTGCTGAAGTCTGACTTGGAAAATTTTGAGCACTACTTTGCTAGCATGTGAGATGCGTGTCTTAGAGGAAACCTAATCTTCTTAAATAGACTATGGCAGACGTGGCACTTGGTGAAATGTGGGCATCATGAAGAATAAGATTTTTTTTTTTTTTACCAATAACAACAAATGATATACAAGACCAGTGCATATTAGTGAGGGCCAAGGGAGTGGAAGACAGCAGTAGCTGAACAGGTGGAAGCAGAGATGTCCAATTTGGAATAGACTTATTCCTATTCCACTTTTAGGCTATCACTTAGACTGCTGCAGAGAATTATGATTTAGACAATTGCATGTATTTTTCTACTTCCATGAATTTGTTCCAAGCATTTTCATCTACTACTTTGTAAAGTGGGTCAATATCTGGCCTTAAGAGTACAGACTTAATTTTTCCTCATCAAGTGCCTGGTTCCCAGGTGAACAAAACAACAACCACAAAAAAATATGAGAGGGTCCAATGCTGTTTCTGCTGCCCCATTGACACAGAATGCCCACCACTTTCTCTAGTTGGTGAACTCCTACTCATTTTTGAAGACTCAAGAGAAATTCTATTTCCTTCCTGAAGTCTTCATTGATGGTTCAGCTGATTTATAATATCTTCCATTAGGAACCCATAATTCTGATTATATATTTTCTCTTTTAGCAGTTAACATTATTTCATAGATATGTATTTGGACATGAGATTCTTTAGGGAAGGAGGCCTCATATTAAAATCACACCTGCAGTCATTAGCTCTGTGTCTAAACATTCCACATAAAGGTGGAACTGACAAATGAGATCTGTTGATTGTCTAGTTTGAGTTTCACATAAAATTCCCCTTCAGAATTTCCCCAGATTTACCTAATGCTATTTGTTTAGTCTTTGCTAATATTTGTTTCTCCATCCTTTCTGAGCTTCATTTAGAACAGCATAGGAGATGAGGACATCATACAGATCATTAAGTAGGCTGTTGTTGAAAGATATAGAATGTCATTTAAATGTCATAGTCTTGAGGGGAAGTGAAATTTCCACTCAACTTCTCTTAATGAGAAGACAGGGAACGCGCGGAAGGACAAAGGAACAGAACAGACAGGTGTCCTCCGCTTGTGGAATTTTAGTCCCTTAAGCCTCCGTATGAATTGAGTAGTGAAAATGGGAAATCATCATGTGAGAAATACTCTACCAAACATCGGGGGCGGGACTGTGTAAAAGGTCTTTAAAATGAGACAAGTGGGTGAGAGAAGGTGTACCGATGTCGAGTCAGATCCATATTCGTGAGTCTAATTCTTTATAGAAATATCTTTAAACCCAAATCTCGGGGTTCACCAACCTGGTCCAAGAGATGACAACATTTTTGTCCGGTATATCGAATTCTTCGACTTCTTTGGTCTTTTTATCTCTTCTTAATTTGTGAACGTAATTACTTTCTCTTCTCTCTACTTTCTCTTTTTATTCTATCGGTTATGCACACTCAGGAACTCACATGGAAAAGGAACTTCAACTCGGTATAAGGATCGGAAATCAAAGTGTGTCATCTGATCATTTGGAAATATTACTTAAAAGAAAAATATATCCATCGATTTAAACCCCCAGACTGTCAACTGATGTTCGTAGGATTGATCAAACGGAAACGTATTGTATTAGTAAACCAACCGTTTATTATCATAAAGAGAAATATTAGACAGAACATAAGTATAGGGACATGAAGGTTGACACCTTTTAAGAATTTCTCTACTCTTATGATCTGGTGGAATGGACGAAGGACTCTTTAGACATCCGTCCAGTTCTTCGTTGTCAATCTTAACCTGTACCTTGTTGTCTGGTCAAGGTTTGACCCCTTCCTCATACAGTTTCGACATATAACAGTGGAACAGATAAATTGAATATACTTCTCATGTAGTACTCTTTACGACCCGACCTACTTTGTGTTCTACCTTAGTTCTAACGCGGGAGAAATAATAACCTCACATATGCAGATGACACCACCCTTATGGCAGAAAGTGAAGAGGAACTAAAGAGCCTCTTGATGAAAGTGAAAGAGGAGAGTGAAAAAGCTGGCTTAAAACTCAACATTCAAAAAACAAAGATCATGGCATCCGGTCCCATCACTTCATGGGAAATAGATGGGGAAACAGTGGAAACAGTGAGAGACTTTATTTTTGTGTGCTCCAAAATCACTGCAGATGGTGACTGCAGCCATGAAATTAAAAGATGCTTGCTCCTTGGAAGAAAAGCTATGACCAACCTAGACAGCATATTAAAAAGCAGAGACATTACTTTGCTGATAAAGGTCTTTCTAGTCAAAGCTATGGTTTTTCCAGTAGTCATGTATGGATGTCAGAGTTGGATTGAGTGCCGAAGAACTGATGCTTTTGAACTGTGGTGTTGGAAAAGATTCTTGAGAGTCCCTTGGATAGAAAGGAGGTCCAACCAGTCCATCCTAAAGGAAATCAGTCCTGAATATTCATTGGAAGGACTGATGCTGAAGCTGAAACTCCAATAATTTGGCCATCTGATGCAAAGAACTGACTCACTGGAAAAGACTCTGATGCTGGGAAAGGTTGAAGGCAGGAGGAGAAAGGAATGACAGAGAATGAGATGGCTGGATGACATCACCTACTCGATGGACATGAGTTTGAGCAAGCTCCGGGAGTTGGTGATGGACAGGAAAGCCTGGCATGCTGCAGTCCATGAGGTCACAAAGAGTCAGACAGGACTGAGTGACTGAACTGAACTGATACCTCTAAGGCTGCTGAGTGTAGGCACTTGTAAGTTCCTTGGAATTTGATCACCACTTCTCATTATTCCTGATTACAGGAGACATGACAGGCTTCCCAGGTGGCTTAGTGATGAGGAATCCAGGATGAAGTGATGAAGAATGTTAGGAGACACAGGAGATATGGTTCAATCCCTGGGTTGGGAAGATGCCCTGGAGGAGGAAATGGCAACCCACTCCAGTATTCTTGCCTGGAGAATCCCATTGACAGAGGATCCTGGTGGGCTATACTCCATGGAGTCACAGAAGAGCTGGCCACAACTTAGTGACTGAGCACACAGGCCCACATTGTACGCTTCTGACAGTGTTCAGAAGCAGATAGATGTAGGCATGTACCATGATGTGACAGCATTATTTCAGCATTAAAGCAAGTGATAAAGATAGGTCGATCAATGGGACGATAGACAGCTGTAGGTATATGGATATAGATGTCATTCTCTTTATTAACTCTAAGAAGTGGCAGCTAGGAAACTGCTACTGTCCTCACTAATTCCACAAACCATGCATGTGTCATCTCAGAGAGCAGGAGATATTATTTTGGCCTAGGAAGGTAATGGAAGTTCCTGAAAACAGAGATGAAAAAAGAAAAAAAAAGAAAAAGGCAGTGAGTAATATGGTAAGGAAAGTAATAATACTATAGTAAGGAAAGTAAAATATAAGCTGGATGAAGCAGAGGGTCAGAATCACATGAAGCTGAAGCTGACAAACATGTGCTGGATATTATAAGAGTAGATCTTGAATTAAAGCAGAGACATGTCATTGTTTGACTTGGCACTTGGTAAAGTGAGCTGGAAATGTCTATTTACTGTTATAAGTAACTAAATAACCATGATTATTTGTCAACTAACTTTTGATCACTTTAATAATTTATTTGTTTAATACATTTTAATTGAGTACTGGTTGTATATCAGGCTCTATTTTACGCCATTGTAAAAGCATAGTCCTTAATCCAATGGGGCTCGCCATCTAGGAGGGTGACAATGAATAAGTACTTCAGCAAATAAGTTTATACTCACATATTATGATGACTGCTGCAAGCACTCTTGAATCCCCTACTGAATTCCTCCATATCATAATACTCTCCACTATTTCCTTTTGAAGTCAAGTATTTCAGGCCAGAGATCAAATATCATGTTTGTAAACAGTCAGATACCAGTTCATGAAGTTCAAAGAACAACTTCTAAAGTAAGGCACATCATTTTTCCTAATTAATAAACCAAGTAACTCTTCATGTCTTCTCTTGCTTTGAGTGATTTGGGTTGTAGAGGAGAAGTGATGACATGTGAGCATGTGGGATTAGTGGCTGGTTTGTCTAATAGAGAGAAGGCAGGGAGTTGTCTGTTTATATCCTAGAAGTTCAGCATCTTAGTAATGGAAGAAAGTATATTGTGTCTTTTGAGAAATCTATACTATAAAGTGGTGGAATCCATTTATGTGAAGTCTTATTGCTTTATATTCTCAGCAGGGACTCATGGGACTGACATAAATTGTTCCTCTGAGTTTAGGGATTTCAGGAGGCAGGCAAGGACAAGGTATGCCCTCTTCTACCATTGCCTCAGGTGTCATCTTCATTTTTGTCATTTGCTCAGCCCTACGAGCACCATGCTAGATCTGCCTGGATGGTATGTGTCCTGTAAGATGTTCTCCCAGACAAACTAAATACACAAAATGCCAGGGCACAATAATGCACTTTGTCTGTGAAAAACTTCAGATTTGCTCCATGAATAAACTTTGAGTTTCAAATCAAGGCAACTGTGGTCAAATAAATAATTAATATGAGCCTGGAAGAGGATCAGAGTGAGAGTGAGATGTGGGAACAGGTGTCCGTGGTCCACATGATGTTGAACAAGAGGTCAGAGAAGCAACTGAAAGACTTTATCTGCTGATGAGGATGGACTACTATAGTTTTTTTTTGTTGTTGTTGAATCAGTCTACATGTGACCTGGATTTTTCCAGAAATCTTTAGTTTGATATTAATTATGTGGCCCTGCCTCATTTTGGGCTTCCCTGGTGGCTCACTGATAAAGAACCCACCTGCCAGTGCAGGAGACCTGGGTTAGATCTCTGGAATGGGAAGATCCCCTGGAGGAGGAAAGGGCAACCCACTCCAGTCTTCTTGCCTGGAGAATTCCATGGACAGAGGAACCTGGCAGGCTACAGTCCCTGTGGTCATAAATGAGTCAGACATGACTTAGAGACTAAATAACAACAACTGCATCCTTTTGGCCTTGCCTGTTAATTACTATCTTAGGAGTTCTTTTCCTGCCCTTTATTTCTAAAGCAGAAATTGAAAGTCAGGAACTAGGCTTTCCTTTATCATATGCATAATCTCATCATGTGTTCAGCCTAAGCAGAGACCAATTTCTCACAACTACCTTGCCATGCAACCAGTCAACAAATAAGTATTGGTTGCCTAGTGTAGGGGTCAGCAAACTGTTGCTCACTAGTCAGATTTGGCCCTCTGACTGTATTTGTCTGGGCTTCTCAATTTGCTCAGCAGTAAGAATCCGCCTGTCAATGCAGGAGACACAGGAGACAGGGCTTCAGTCCTTGGGTTGGGAAGATCCCCTGGAATAGGAAATGGCAACCCATTCTAGCATTCTTTCCTGGAGAATCCCATGGACAGAGAAGCCTGGTAGGCTACAGTCCATGGGGTCGCAAAAAGTCGGACACGATTTAGTGACTGAGCGTGCATGCAAGCCAAAAATAATTTTTACATTTTAAAACATCCAAACTAGAATAGTACTTTATATCACATAGAAACTGAAAGCAAAATATCAGTGTCCATGAAGAAAGCTTAATTGGAACACAACCATACCCATTTACTTATGTATGTGTATCCCCAATTTTGCATTCCAGTAGCAGAGATTAATAGTTGCCACAGATATGATATAATCTTAAAGGCCTCAAATATGTATTATCTTTCCCTTTACATAAAAAAAAATTGTTGATCATGTCCAGAATTAGGCCCATAAGAATAGAATAACCAATGAGGACCTACTGTATTAGCATGGGGAACCATACTCAATATTTTGTAATGAACTGTAGGGAAAGTAATCTGAAAAAGAATATATCTATAAACTGAGTCACTTTGCTGTAAACCTGAAAGTAATACAATACTGTAAATCAGCTACACTTCAATAAAAACAATTAAACAAAGCAAAACCAATACAGCTCCCTCAGGGGATTGAAGGACAAACATTGGAAGCTCTGCTCCGCAAGGGTTCACAGGCTCGTGTTCTGATAGGAGTGAATCCGGAGTACTAGGAGAAACATGGAGGGATTTATAATCCAAAGTGGGAAAATCATGGGAAACACTCAGGATCAAAGGTCATCTCTCAGCAATGAGCAATGCTTTGATATCCTTTTGGAAATAAATTTGTGGGTCCCAGAAAAATAATCTTTTTAACTTTCCTGCCAATATCATTGGTATATCTTGTTAGTTTCATGCAGTCATGGATTAGTAAATTAACAGGTGGCAATTATACATGGATTGAACATTTTATATAATTTGTTTCCCATTTAGCTACTATTTAAAACTTTTAATATTGATATTTATAGAAAATGGCACCAAGGGAAAACTTGTGCTGATACAACTCAATCATCTTGGGTAGTTCAATGTGAATCAAAATTGAATCAGATCAATAATGATAATAATGAGCAAATGTCAATAGTTTGGATCACATCAGTCCTAAGTATTAATTGATTCTTGAGCAGTCAACAGGAAAAGGCTTTCAAAACACTTATGGTCGTGTTTGTTGTTTGAGTCTCCTAGTATAATACAGTGGTTAGGAAATTGACCTTTAGAGTCACACAGAAATGGTTTACACTTTTTACTTGTTTATTACTTGCTTTGTGTAGCAGGTCCCTAACAAATTATTCCCTCATCCCTACAGAGGAGAGAATGGTTATCTGTTTTATAGGACTGTTGGGTTGCAAGCATATATGGTGGTTAGCACAGTGCCTGGTATATAGTAGCGCTCTGTATATGTTCATCATTGTTTTCAATAAATATGGTCAACTTAAAACAAAAGTGAATGATGTAAATACAATATAAAGAATACTTATTTGTCCTAATCTCTATTTACCCAGCAAAGTCTTCCCATGTAATGTCCACTAATTTGGACATTCCTAAAAATCTGACTGATCATAGGAACCATCTAGACATTTTTAAAAAATGTGGATTCTTTATCTTCCTTCTGATCTTTTGAATGAGAAATCTTGGTTGTAGCTCTGGAAATTTGCATTTAAAACAACAATAAACCAGTACCTACCTCCTCAAGTGTAGAAGTCATTGAAATCCTTGGAGATGTTCAGGTCATGAAACCTCTCAATAAATATATAGAACTGTTGTCCTTCAGCGTAGAACCTAATTTTGAAAATGTGGGATGTGTGTAATCTGAACAGAAATAAGTCAAAGTATTCATGGTAAACCAACATTTCAAAAAATAGAAATTTTGTGGTTCATATATGTAATTTATGTAAGACAAGCCTCCCAGTGTATATTTTATATTGCCTTTCTTCTGATTAAAACCAGAATTAGCCTTTTAGTATATTACAGTATGATTTATTTTCAGTTAAAATTATCATTTCTTTTTACTTTTCTCACGTGTTATGTTTTTCGCTCGTCCAAGAATCCACTTTTATTTTACTTTAAACACAAGCCCCAATGTTTCATAGACATGAGCTAAGAACAGTCTTATTGAGACGAGAGAAACATTTAGAATAATAGGAGTTGTTACACACACAGTAACAAATGAAATACATCTTTTGTAAATAACTCCCACCAGAAATCTTATATTTCCAGGCATCTATGCATATACCTTCATATAACAACTTTTGCGTTCGTAAAACATTCATTGAAGGCAGCTCTGCAGTTTTATAGAAAAACAACATGCCAGGGATGCAAGAATCTTGCCAGTTCTGTGAAAAATGACACCAATTAAAGCTTAAATTGCTTGTTTTCTCATAAGGTACATATTTTCATAACTTTGAAATCAAATAATTGCTGCTTTTATATTAAATACAATAAAACAAAAAGGATGCTAGTTTAGAGGAACTGCTACAAGCATTTTAATATAATTTTCCCACCATTTAAAGTCACAAAATATGGAAAACAAGTCAAGTATGCAAAGTTGCAAGGAGATAGAGAAACTCCTTCAGATTATTACATCATTTGTCTTTTGTGTCAGGAAATGTGTATATGATTTCATTGTTTGATTAAATGCCAAAAAAAGGCACATTGCTCTTATCTAACTGATTACAGATTTTATTCATATGAAAAAGTATTCGTTAATGCTTTACCATTAGGAGAATGTTTTCTTTTTTTTTTTTTGAAGTTCTAAACATGCATTTCCAAAAAAAATAATCTTCTAACTTCCCAGGCTTTATTTCTTTATTTTACATTAACAATACATGGTGCTCAAATTTCCCAAAGTAAAACTCAGTCCCTAATGATTTCATATCTGCAAACCGAGCAAACAATTCCTTTCTGACTGGGTAGAATGAGTGTGTATGTGTGTGTGTGTGCACATGCACATGTGTGTAAGTTCTGAAATATGTCATATCAATTTTCAAAGACTTTGGGGAATATAGTTTTCACATGTTGCGATATCTAAAATAAAAGATGTTTGATATATGCCTCTGGGACCTGACAAATTAAAGATGAAAATACAATCTAAAATCTGATTCAAATATTGTAAGATAATACATTTTATTAAGATAACTTTATCTGATAATTCTTATATATAAACCTTCTATATACATATTTAATTAGACTTTATCTGCTTATTCTATTTTTAGGCAACATAAAATACTGATTAACAAATTTGTGATGTTTATTAAAAAAAACACATAAAAATGCTGTCACATTGATGATTATATTTGTATATGGGGGTGCCTGAGTGATAGCTCTGGTTTCAGAGAGAGATACCATGTGCTTTCATGGTATACACTAGCTGTCTGCATTAATAATAAGCTTGTGCTGAAGCCAATTTGAGGCTATATCGAGGGATTTCAAGGTCATTTGCCAATGGCCTGGCCTCCATTAACTTCTTCGGTAAAAGTCCCAATGATCCTTATTTTGGCCTTGAGTGTGGGTTATCAAAATCATCCCTCTTAATATTTCCACAGAAATAGCTTGTTTCCTTAAATAGTCATTATATTCAGTGGGGACAGTTTCTGAAAGCTTCTCAGTTCAATAGAAAAATGCATTTGGAAAAGTTTGTTATTTTAAAATATATCTATATTTGGAAAAAGAAGACTTTAAGAATGCTTTGAGTATTTAATTAGAATACATTGAAGACAGCTAAATGTTCCCCTTGTCATGGGGAACATGAAGTGATATAAAACAGTGCAATTTCCAAAATATTGGGACTGTCAGTTTGCAGACAAGAAAGTGGGGCAAGTAAATATGCTATGTTCACATACATATGCTGACTTTAAAAAAAATCTTTTAACTGCTTAACAGTTTAAATAAAAAAAATTTGATATTACCCTCTCGAGGGCTTCCTTCACCATGTTCTTTTGGAAAAGTACCCCCTCCCACCTTGATAATTTGTTATTTACATTAAAATGTGTAAACAATGAAGCACTTTGTTTACAAAGTGGGGCTTGGAAGTGATTGGTGAGAAAACTAAAGCGAAATAGATCTTATTTATTGTGTTATTTAAACCTGAGTTACATTACACCATCTTACATTTAAGAGGCAGCCTGCTAATGCAAGCAAGGGTGTCTCCTGCAACGAGACAAAGATTAATGCCATGTGTACTGATGATGCTCCACCACAATTCAGAATTCTGTGGCGCCATGACGCCCCTGTTTTATATGGTGGTTTGCCAAGAGAAAATTACTTAAACCAATTGTGAATGCATTCCTTTTTTACTTTTTATGCAACCACATTTATGTAAGTAAATAGTATAATGAATATTTTTGAAATGATCCATCATTTTGAATTCACCTAGTTTGTATAAAATGCAGCGTACTGTTTTTTTCTCTTGTGAAAAAGACTTTCACATGGGAATGTTCAATTTTTTTTCCCCATGAAAAAGATTTCTCATAGACAACCAACCACAACTGGAATAGATTCTTTTAAACATATTGTAATGTGAGAATTTTCTTCAGCTGGAGGGTGTTTTCTTCTTTAAATTGAAAGCCGTTGTTCTTCAAAAACTAGTATGATATTGTAATGCATGATGTGCTAGTCACTCTTTATATGCAGAAATTGATGTGCTTAAAGTGTATATTAAATATTGAAATGTTATGTGATATTTGGAGGAAGCTCTTTCAGTGTCTCAAGGTTGTGAACTTGATAACTGGGGTTACCTGTTGCAGATACATGTGGGGATTACAAAGAATTTAGGGAACTCCATATTGAGAATCATTGTATCTCTTCTAGATGCAGTGTCACTCGTTGGTTAAAGATGAATTTAGCAACCAAAAATTGGGGGGCAGTAATACGTACCATAAAACCATCACTTCTCACATCCAACAATTAGTCCAATTTATTCATGAACAGTACAAAAAGACAGTGAATGTTGAAACTAAAACTTACTTCATTTCTCCCTAGAGAGCAGTGATTCCAAAACAGAACTGAGGTCATTTATAGGAATTTTTTTGGTAAAACGGTTTTCTGGATTTGTTCATTATATTTTTCCAAGGGGGTACTTTAGTTTTATCATCCAATGGAAATGTGCATGTTTGTGCAAACATATTCATACATTTTAAAGTAAGCATTTTGCCTATTGTTCTTTTCAGTAAAAGTATTAAATTAACATGTCAACATTTTGACGGGTAATTTAATTTCTGGTGTTTTATATTTCTGACTTAACAAAACTGTTTCACTTTCCCCTATTTCTCTTGGATTAGTGATAATTACACTTATTACTCAGTTTTTTAAAAATTTATAGAAAGAATAATAGTATCTAATTTATAGGAATGTTTAAGAATTAAATAAGACTTATTGTAAAAAGACTTAACACATAATATGTCCTCCATGAATTGTATTCTTTTATCTCATTTGCTTCCCNATATGGGGGTGCCTGAGTGATAGCTCTGGTTTCAGAGAGAGATACCATGTGCTTTCATGGTATACACTAGCTGTCTGCATTAATAATAAGCTTGTGCTGAAGCCAATTTGAGGCTATATCGAGGGATTTCAAGGTCATTTGCCAATGGCCTGGCCTCCATTAACTTCTTCGGTAAAAGTCCCAATGATCCTTATTTTGGCCTTGAGTGTGGGTTATCAAAATCATCCCTCTTAATATTTCCACAGAAATAGCTTGTTTCCTTAAATAGTCATTATATTCAGTGGGGACAGTTTCTGAAAGCTTCTCAGTTCAATAGAAAAATGCATTTGGAAAAGTTTGTTATTTTAAAATATATCTATATTTGGAAAAAGAAGACTTTAAGAATGCTTTGAGTATTTAATTAGAATACATTGAAGACAGCTAAATGTTCCCCTTGTCATGGGGAACATGAAGTGATATAAAACAGTGCAATTTCCAAAATATTGGGACTGTCAGTTTGCAGACAAGAAAGTGGGGCAAGTAAATATGCTATGTTCACATACATATGCTGACTTTAAAAAAAATCTTTTAACTGCTTAACAGTTTAAATAAAAAAAATTTGATATTACCCTCTCGAGGGCTTCCTTCACCATGTTCTTTTGGAAAAGTACCCCCTCCCACCTTGATAATTTGTTATTTACATTAAAATGTGTAAACAATGAAGCACTTTGTTTACAAAGTGGGGCTTGGAAGTGATTGGTGAGAAAACTAAAGCGAAATAGATCTTATTTATTGTGTTATTTAAACCTGAGTTACATTACACCATCTTACATTTAAGAGGCAGCCTGCTAATGCAAGCAAGGGTGTCTCCTGCAACGAGACAAAGATTAATGCCATGTGTACTGATGATGCTCCACCACAATTCAGAATTCTGTGGCGCCATGACGCCCCTGTTTTATATGGTGGTTTGCCAAGAGAAAATTACTTAAACCAATTGTGAATGCATTCCTTTTTTACTTTTTATGCAACCACATTTATGTAAGTAAATAGTATAATGAATATTTTTGAAATGATCCATCATTTTGAATTCACCTAGTTTGTATAAAATGCAGCGTACTGTTTTTTTCTCTTGTGAAAAAGACTTTCACATGGGAATGTTCAATTTTTTTTCCCCATGAAAAAGATTTCTCATAGACAACCAACCACAACTGGAATAGATTCTTTTAAACATATTGTAATGTGAGAATTTTCTTCAGCTGGAGGGTGTTTTCTTCTTTAAATTGAAAGCCGTTGTTCTTCAAAAACTAGTATGATATTGTAATGCATGATGTGCTAGTCACTCTTTATATGCAGAAATTGATGTGCTTAAAGTGTATATTAAATATTGAAATGTTATGTGATATTTGGAGGAAGCTCTTTCAGTGTCTCAAGGTTGTGAACTTGATAACTGGGGTTACCTGTTGCAGATACATGTGGGGATTACAAAGAATTTAGGGAACTCCATATTGAGAATCATTGTATCTCTTCTAGATGCAGTGTCACTCGTTGGTTAAAGATGAATTTAGCAACCAAAAATTGGGGGGCAGTAATACGTACCATAAAACCATCACTTCTCACATCCAACAATTAGTCCAATTTATTCATGAACAGTACAAAAAGACAGTGAATGTTGAAACTAAAACTTACTTCATTTCTCCCTAGAGAGCAGTGATTCCAAAACAGAACTGAGGTCATTTATAGGAATTTTTTTGGTAAAACGGTTTTCTGGATTTGTTCATTATATTTTTCCAAGGGGGTACTTTAGTTTTATCATCCAATGGAAATGTGCATGTTTGTGCAAACATATTCATACATTTTAAAGTAAGCATTTTGCCTATTGTTCTTTTCAGTAAAAGTATTAAATTAACATGTCAACATTTTGACGGGTAATTTAATTTCTGGTGTTTTATATTTCTGACTTAACAAAACTGTTTCACTTTCCCCTATTTCTCTTGGATTAGTGATAATTACACTTATTACTCAGTTTTTTAAAAATTTATAGAAAGAATAATAGTATCTAATTTATAGGAATGTTTAAGAATTAAATAAGACTTATTGTAAAAAGACTTAACACATAATATGTCCTCCATGAATTGTATTCTTTTATCTCATTTGCTTCCCCTCATCACTCATTTTATTGTAGATATGTGAATAATGGCTAGAATGAGTTCATATTATTATTTTGAACCAAATAGATCATGTGATTCTTCTCATGGGACATGGCCAACCTGCTATCTCAGATCCTTTGAGCTCAATATTTTGTCCCAGAGAGAGAGTAATAACTATTTCATTTATTCATTGAATAAATATTGAAAGAGGGCCACTATTCAGGAGCTGGGGGACTCAGTGACATATATATAGGCATAGTTCAGGATCTTGGCCTTTCTGTTTCTTAATTTTTAGTCAATCTTCCCTTCCATGTTCATTAAACTTCTTTTGACTTACTTCAGCACTTTTTCCTGCTTTCATCTTATATAGAGATTGTATTGGTGAACGTGAGTTCAAAATGAGAGTCCAACACTGTGGAAAAGAATTCTGAGCATCCAGTCTGCTTTATTTTTGGTGCTAAGCACTCTAAATCCATAAGTATAAATCTCAGACTTTTGTCTTCTAAAAAGTTATAGTATAGTTGGGGCTATAACTCAAAGGAGAAAGAAATTCTAAATGCCATGCCATAATAGCAGTTGACAAGGTTACCTAGGTGTGTTATTTGCTATAAAATTTCAATCATATTTTATTTCCCTCAGAAATAGTATGCTTTATACCTCATAGAAATCCAAGTTGGTCCTTGTTGGAATTACATTGGGATAAGGATAAAAACTGTGCCCTTACTAAAGGGTCAAGGATATGTGAACAAACAATAAAGAGTTAAAAACTTAATCAAGTTAAAACAACAATCAAGAGTTAAAAACTGTTAAGTTTGTACTATCTTCCGTAAGCTTAAGATAGGGGGTTTCAGTATACAAATCCTTTGTTTTCACTCAGCTTTAAAACTTGGTTAATTCCTTACATGTTAATCCTAATGTTTCCCATTCACTTGGTATTAATTTATATTGCTGTGACTGGGCTAGAGTCTATTGCATGGTGAATTACTTATTCATCTTGGTATTTCTCATCTTCTAGGAAAATGTTTTGTACATAATGGTAAATAAAACTGAACCAGGAAACTGAGGGAAACAGCTTAACTATCGTGCATTTCAGAGTAAAATAGGGGATGGAGCGAGGCTAGACCTCAAGACGGTTGGATTCTGGACCGTTGCTGTAGTCATTAACTGTGCATGTATTATTTATCTTCATCAATCTAGTCCTGCAAAATGAGGTTTTTATCGACCAAGTAAGAATATATGTGACTATGCAAGATTATCTCAGAGCTTCCAGAGGAGCCATACTGTTAGGATGGTCTCAGCCGTTCCCAACCAGACCTCCTAAACGCAGCACAGTTTATTGGGTGTGAGAGACTTTGGAGTGAGCTCATAATCAGTGTTCACTCTCTCTGTCCTTCATGAACAGTAAACATCCCACAGCAGTCAGAAGTGGCGTGGACCCTCATACACGAGTCAAATCTCTCTTAGCTTTAGTTCTGTGCTTTGTTCTTAGTGTTTGTCTTTATCTTTCAGCTGTCTGGCAGTTTGGCTACATTTGTGCATAGAAAAGGTATGCACAGATGATTCACGACAAGGATTTCTCTATAACTGAAATCTGCATTTATAAGCATGTTTGCTTTCAAAGTCCTTGAAACATTAACATTTTATTCATTGTTATATACAATTTAGCAGTTTGGAATATATGACTGTTTGGAGAATGCCTTCAGAAGTTCCGTGATTGTGCCATGTATTTTGTAAACATGCATTTCCCGAGATTTTCAGGAAGGTCACGGATTTGATCTATGACCTTGATGTCATGATAATTTTGGCAACTTTTCCGTGCCCATTCCTTGGATCTTTCCCTCTGCTCATGTATAACCACTTCAGAGTTGGCTCATCAAATGTGCACAGCCTTGCCTCTTTCCTGTGAGAGTAAACATTTCGTCAAATAAAAACAGTTTCATGACTAGGGTTTCTTGGCCAGAGTTAAAATAAAAGCTTTCCCCTTATGTAATTAAGGCAGAGACAACTGTAGACATGTTCTAAATCCTTAAAATGTTCAAACCTTCTACAGTCCCCATGTGCCCCGTTGGAGCCAAAGACATCTTAATTATGTATTCTAGGTGGAAGGCAAAAGACCAAATCCCTCCTCATATGGACTTCAAAGTCTTTCAAATCTCATCCACATCTCCTTGGTTTTTCTTTCATTTAATATTAAGTGTTCCATCATTATCCTTAAACTTTCTATTGATGTACCACTTTTTATTTAAGGAAATAGAAATTGGCCGAATGAATCAATGATTGAGACTATTTCTCCTCTGGTGTCCAAGTCCCTCCCTGGGAGTAAAAATCTCTCCATCTTATTAATAATTTATTGCCTCCTTGCCTAAGTCAAAGCATATTTCTAGGGAGACTGACAACCTTAGGTTTAGGGCAATCTGATGACATACCCAGTGGCTCTGTTCCTCAACAATTCTTATCTATGTAATTTAATTAAAATAGCATCTAAAGTAGCCTGTAGGAATTATCTATTTAAAATGTGGATAATCTTAAAGGGATATGTGCATGGTGGAGAGACTGTGTGTATGTGAGTGTATTCATGTTGGTGAAGAGAAGGGAGTAGAGAGTGACTAAGTGATGTATAGAATTATTGAGAGCCTGCTATGTCTCAGACACAGTTGTGGGCACTAGAGGTGTAGTAACACGGCCAAGATCCCTAATCTCTTGGAGCCTGTAGAAGTGGGTGATAGAAAATGTATAAAGATAGATTCAGATGTTGATAAACATTAGAAGGAAATGAAGCAGAGCAATCACAAGGGAAGAGAGGGACCTCTTTTATACAGACAGGGACTCTGAAAAGGAAACTGAAATTATGAGATGGAACCAATCATGGAAAGAAAAATGGAGAGAGTCTTCAAAAGAATAAACACTAAACACAAAAACCTTAAGGTGGGAACATATTAAAATGTAGTGATTTGGCTGGGTGTGCAGAGGCATTTGTGTGTGTGTGTGTGTGTGTGTCTGATGGATGAGCTACACTTTGATTCTCACTGGTTCTTGTACTTGTCAGAGCCTTGGCAAAACGAAAAAAAGATGGTTCCCTCAAACTAATTAATTCAGGATGGTTTACAAAGCTGTGGGCAATGTTTAGGGAAACATGCAAGGACTGGGCAGTACTCAATCACCAGAAAGAAAAGGGAGAATTTACAATGCAGGCCTAAAAAAGCCTAAAAAAAAAAAATGTAGAAAGAGAGGTACTGGAACTCAGAGAGTGTATTTAAGTGGTGAAAGCTGCTGACTGGACCTGTGAATGGCAATAAAATAACACACTCAATCCCCAAGGACCTGGAAGGTGGAGGGGACAGCCAATGGAATGAAAGCCATAGCTCCAGTCTCCTCTATCTGTGGATACTCTGCTGGTAAATACATACCAGAAGTTGTAAGTCAAAGGTAATCTGTTGATGCCATCCATTTTGGTCACTTCCCAAAGTACAGAGCAGGATTAAAAAGGATGGAGGATAAGCATGGAAAGAAATACAGTACAGATCTATTTTCACTTTCCTCTGCAGTGCCAGGCACTGAGTCAGTTGGGGGTCTTTCAGGGTGCAGAGCCTGAGGGGCCTCGGCAGGAACTCATCACACATTGGGGTGACTGACATTGATAGACCACATGATAACCTAGTGGTCAGGAAGTGTTCATGCTTCCTCCTAAATAATTGTGTTGCTAGGTGATTTAAGTGAAGAATTATGCCCATGAGCAGAATAGGTAGCCTCTTTTTAGGTCACTGTCTACCAGTAACTAAATATCTCTCTAATTTGTTTCTAATTTTGGGCCTTTAGAAGCCCCAAAACACAGGGTAGTAAAGTATGATATGTAACTTTTGTCTGACTTGCTTCTTATTTGAAGTACACTTAAAGTTTGGGAAAAAAGAACTGGCATTATTTCTTCTCAGATTCCATTTTGGATTTAGCCTCACAGGTAATTGCATCATTTAATAATGCAACAGTAAAACTTACAAATTCAGGCATAAATTGAAGAAAGTAGGGAAAACCACTAGACCATTCAGTTATGACCTAAATCAAATCCCTTATGATTATACAGTGGAAGTGAGAAATAGATTTAAGGGCCTAGATCTGATAGATAGAGTGCCTGATGAACTATGGAATGAGATTCATGACATTGTACAGGAGATAGGGATCAAGACCATCCCCATGGAAAAGAAATGCAAAAAAGCAAAATGGCTGTCTGGGGAGGCCTTACAAATAGCTGTGAAAAGAAGAGAGAAAAACAAAGGAGAAAAGGAAAGATATAAGCATCTGAATGCAGAGTTCCAAAGAATAGCAAGAAGAGATAAGAAAGCCTTCTTCAGCGATCAATGCAAAGAAATAGAGGAAAACAACAGAATGGGAAAGACTAGCGATCTCTTCAAGAAAATCAGAGATACCAAGCAAACATTTCATGCAAAGATGGGCTCGGTAAAGGACAGAAATGGTATGGACCTAACGAAAGAAGAACATATTAAGAAGAGGTGGCAAGAATACACAGAAGAACTGTAAAAAAAGGATATTCATGACCGGATAATCATGATGGTGTGATCACTCATCTAGAGCAGACGTCCTGGAGTGTAAAGTCAAGTGGGCCTTAGAAAGCATCACTACGAACAAAGCTAGTGGAGGTGATGGAATTCCAGTTGAGCTATTTCAAATCCTGAAAGATGATGCTGTGAAAGTGCTGCACTCAATACGCCAGCAAATTTGGAAAACTCAGCAGTGGCCACAGGACTGAAAAATGTCAGTTTTCATTGCAATCCTAAGGAAAGACAATGCCAAAGAATGCTCAAACTACTGCATAATTGCACTCACCTGACATGCTAGTAAAGTAATGCTCAAAATTCTCTAAGCCAGGCTTCAAAAAAGAACTTCCTGATGTTCATGGTTTTAGAAAAGGCAGAGGAACCAGAGATCAAATTGCCAACATCCACTGGATCATGGAAAAAGCANCCATATGTCTCCTGCCATATGTCTCCCTTATTAAATGTAATGTTGGAGGACTGTGCAGGTTATCAAGAGTTGGCTTAAACGTAAGTCTTAGATTTGAAATTATATTTGAATATATTTCAGAGCATCCACAGTTTACATTTTCTGAATGTAAATATAGATGAATAAACATGAAATGACTTTGAATCTTAGCTCTAATTCTTCAGTCTTTATTTTATTTTTATTTTGCCTAGGATTTTGACTATAGATATTAAATGAGTACATGCACACTGTGTAATATTCATGCATTCACTTTTTTGTTCTACAAATATTACTATAGAGCTTGCTTTGTTTTAGACACTGCTCTAAATCCCTGCTTTTCTGATACATACATTTTAGTATAGAAAAGAAATAAGCCAATAATTACTGTGATAGTGTGATAGAGAATAAGCGGGGGTGATGAGTGCTTTTTTTTTTTGTAAGACAAAGTATTGTAGCATTCTTACAGCATTTTATAGTCATTCACTTTTTCTTGCTGCCCAGGGTCCTGGTTTTGTTCTGCAGCCCACCCTTGGGAATAAATTCTATTAGTCTAAGGAAAGTGAAAAAGTTGGCTTAAAGCTCAACATTCAGAAAACAAAGATCATGGCATCCGGTCCCATCNTAGCATTCTTACAGCATTTTATAGTCATTCACTTTTTCTTGCTGCCCAGGGTCCTGGTTTTGTTCTGCAGCCCACCCTTGGGAATAAATTCTATTAGTCTAAGGAAAGTGAAAAAGTTGGCTTAAAGCTCAACATTCAGAAAACAAAGATCATGGCATCCGGTCCCATCACTCCATGGGAAATAGATGGAGAAACAGTGGAAACAGTGTCAGACTTTATTTTTTTGGGCTCCAAAATCACTGCAGATGGTGACTGCAGCCATGAAATTAAAAGACGCTTACTCCTTGGAAGAAAAGTTATGACCAACC
Source organism: Oreotragus oreotragus (assembly GCA_006410675.1). Classification (NCBI taxonomy): domain Eukaryota; kingdom Metazoa; phylum Chordata; class Mammalia; order Artiodactyla; family Bovidae; genus Oreotragus; species Oreotragus oreotragus. The sequence continues at coordinate 26,330 of SJYX01021468.1, read as the reverse complement.
TAGATAGCATATTCAAAAGCAGAGACATTACTTTGCTGACTAAGGTCCGTCTAGTCAAGGCTATGGTTTTTCCAGTAGTCATGTATGGATGTGAGAGTTGGACTGTGAAGAAAGCTGAGCTCCGAAGAATTGATGCTTTTGAGCTGTGGTGTTGGAGAAGACTCTTGAGAGTCCCTTGGACTGCAAGGAGATCCAACCAGTCCATTCTGAAGAAGATCAACCCTGGGATTTCTTTGGAAGGAATGATGCTAAAGCTGAAACTCCAGTACTTTGGCCACCTCATGCAAAGAGTTGACTCATTGGAAAACACTTTGATGCTGGGAGGGATTGGGGGCAGGAGGAGAAGGGGACGACATAGGATGAGATGGCTGGATGACATCACTGACTCGATGGGCACGAGTCGGAGAGAACTCCTGTAGTTGGTGACGGACAGGGAGGCCTGGCATGCTGTGATTCATGGGGTCACAAAGAGTCGGACACGACTGAGCGACTGAACTGAACTGAACTGAACTGAAGCATAATGTAATCCCATTTCACTTGTCAGTGGTTGAATTTTCAAGGGATGGGTTGACTCATTCTTGTTTAATAGGATGCGCAGATTTGGGGGAGACTTCTTGTAGTAGTTTCTCTCCTTTATAATGCGAGTGACTAGAACAGTTGTTCTTTTTCACACAATTACTTGTGGCTACAGTTAAGATAGCCAACTTGTTACCACGAAGAGAGCTAGGGCGAGCACAGAAGCTGATATGCCAAGGGGGAAGAATAGATAGATGAAAAGAGTTTTTTTGACTATTTCATGGGACAGTTGAATTAGTTAACTTTAAAGCCTTTTTTTGATCCAGTAATTGATTTCCTTATTTTTAAACAGCTATTTCTTTGGCTGTGCTGGGTCTTCGTTGCTGCATGGGCTTTCTATAGTTGTGGTGAGGGGGGCTACTCTCTAGTTGCAGGGCAGGGGTTCTCATCATGGTGGCTTCTCTTGTTCTGGCGCGTGGGCTCCAGGCTTATGGGCTTCAGCAGTTGTGGCACGTGGGGTCAGTAGTGGTGGTGCGTGGGTTTAGTTGCTCTTCAGCACGTGGGATCTTCCCAGACCAAGGACTGAATTCGTGTCTCCGGAACTGACAAAGGCGGAATCTTTACCACTGAACCATCAGGGAAGCCCTGAATTCTTTATTTTTAAAGCCATTTTAAGTTGGATTTTCTCTTACTTCTGTCCTAACATGTCATAATTGATACGTGTTGTCAGGGACTATCCCTGAGAAGAGGGGACATTTAAGTAGAGGTTTGAATTATGAAGAATAAGCCGAAGGGATTGCAGGTCAGGTAGAAGGTACAGCAAGAGTGAAGATCCCATGATAGGTAAGAACTTTACATATTCTGGAAACTGACAGAAGGCTGGAACACCTAGTTTCTATTGAGCAGGGAGATAATAGTATAATATTTATAAATTGCATTACAGTTTCTAAACCATTTTTACTTATATTATTTAATGTTATCTTCACAGTTAAATGAGGATATACTATTATTACCATTTTATATTTTGGTAAACTCCCCATATATTTATAGCCAGTGATTTATTTGAAATAGTTACTCTTTCTACTTTATCATGTTGGCTTATGAGTATATGTTATGTCCAAAATCCCCTGGAGAAGGGCATGGAAACCCACTCAAGTATTCTTACCTGGAGAATCCCTTGGGCAGAGGAACCTGGCAGGCTACAGTCCATAGGGTCACAAAGAGTCGAACACGACTGAAGTGACTTAGCACATAGCATACATATGTTATGTACATATTTGATAACCAGATAAAATGGTAAGATATATGTTTTATTTGAATTTGTTAGTGTTACCACTTTTTGGCAGTATTGATATGTTTAGGGCAGAAGGAACAGATGCCAAGGCCAGTTTTCTGGATCCATTTGAATGGTATAAATTAATTGCATCAGTAAACACAACCTGGTGTGTTGAATTAAGGTGAGTGACAAGCTGCTGATAGAAACCATATAAATGTGATTATGTGTTTGCAGCTCATAACTAGGAATGTTCATTTCTAAGTATTAGCTGGTTTTAGTGAATTAATATTTTGTGCTCATGTATTCAGGATACCTGGCATTTTAAATTCATATGTGCATATACTGTGACCTTACTGATAAGTGTACTGTGAAAGCATGATAGATAACTGTAAGTAATAAGAATTGAATTTTGTAATCTTGGTAGTTGCTATATGAAAATTTCCTTTTCTTTCCTTTCCTGTTACTCCCTCTTTTCCCCTTCCAGGCTTTCCCTTCTCTCCCTTTCTGTCTTCCTTTCCTCTCCTCCTCTCCCTTCATTCCACTTATCAGTTTAGTTATTTAGATTTCAGCTGTCATTAAAGGACCATTTTAATTTATGATTCTATTTTTACTTTTTCCTACTTCTTCCTTAAATTATTAAACAAAATGTTGTTACTGCTCTTTTCACATATATGGAGAATAGACAGAAAGATTTTAGGTAAAATCTTTACTTAATTTGAAAATGAATTAAAATCAGTTGAGAATATTTAAATAAATAGTTGTGGACTTGTATTAATCTGGAATTGAATTGTATATACATAGGGCTTTTTAGATATTTGTACTTTATAATTGATAATTAGCTTTTCTCTAAAAGTTTAATTTGATTTCCTTTTATCAACTTGATGCCTTTAAAATATAACAGTTAAGCTTAACCTTTGTTACATTATAGTAGTCATTCTTTAAATTTGTTGAAATTGATTTTATTTTTCTTTTGAAGTTTTAGGTTTATTCTATTACATTGATTTACTTTAAGAAGCACTCTGTAACAATGATTTGCTGTTTACTCTTTCAGTTACTGAAAAAATCATCCTAAAGATGATAGCTCTCTAAACCATAGTATACATTTATTATAATCTAAGGAATCATTATTATTTGAATATTTGTGATCCTTTCTTTTGGATTGAGAAGAAGTTAGGTTACTAGGAAGATACAGAAAAGTTTCATTGTAGTTTGTTAGTTTTATAGTTACTTCAGCGGATTCTCATTATCTTTGCAATGTGTAAAAAATAAAAATTTCACATTAACAATTGGATTGAAGTTGATCATATCTATAGAATAATTACTTTTGATTTCTTTCATTAAAAGTAAGCATGTATACTGATGATTTTGCTGAGGAAAATCTCATAGAAACTCAAAATGCAAGCAAATAATTTAACCATTTACTGAATTAGCATTCTTCAGTTATTGACATTTTCAGTTACATTCACAAGACAGTTTAAATTTTATTAAAATTTTTCCAATAGATTTTTCAACTCTACTGAAGCATTACTTACATGAGCAAAATGTACATATAGTAAGTGTACACTTAGATGATTTTCTTAAATCTGTACCTCCATACAGCTGTCATTCCCCTTTTCAGTCAGTGGTACGCATGCTCCCTGGCAATCAGTGATCTGGTTTTAGTCACTACATGTTAGTTTCTCGGTTCTAGAACTTCATAAATGTGCATTTTTGTGCCTGGCATCTTTCAACAGGCATATTTTTGAGATTCATCCATGCTGTTTTGTAAAGCAGTAGTTCCAGTTTGTTAGTCACTTTGTCGTGTCCAACTGTTTGCGATCCCATAGACTATAGCCTGCCAGGCTCCCCTGTTCATGGAATTCTCCAGGCAAGAATGCTAAGTGAGTAGCAATTCCCTTCTCTAGGGGATCTTTGCAACCCAGGGATGGAATCCACGTCTCCTGCATTGCAGACAGATTCTTTACCATCTGAGCTACCAGGGAAGCTAGTTCTTGTTTACTGCAGAATAATATTCCATTTATATGAACCTGTTACCTGTTGATTAGACACTTGGATTTTTTCAAAGTTTGATTCATTGATAAAGTGGCTATGGTGTCTTCTATAAATATTTGGTGGAATTCACACGTAAAGCCATGTGGACCTAGGAAATGTTTCTGGGAACATTTACTAATATACATTCATTATCTTTAATAGATATAAGGCTTATGCCTATTCAGGTTATCTATTCTTTTTTGAATAGCAGTTGGCATTGGCAGTTTGTTTAAGAATTTTCTCCATTTTGGGTCTGGTTTCATATATATTGACCCAAAGTTGTTCATAATATTTCATTATTATCCTTTTGTAGAATCTGTAATGATGCTTCCCTTTTCATCCCTTATATTGGCAATTTATGTCATCTTTTTTCTCTAGATTAGTTCATCTAGAATATTATTAATTTTATTGATCTTTTCAAGGAACTAGTTTTTAGTTTCCTCAATTTTTTTCTTATGTTGTTTATCTGTTTTATATTTTATTGATAGAGTTTACATTGTAAAGCTTTTTTATTGTTCAGTCATTCAGTCGTGTCTGACTCTTTGCTACTGCATGGACTGCAGCACGCCAGGCCTCCCTGTCCATCACCAACTCCCAGAGTTTACCCAAACTCATGTCCATTGAGTCGGTGGTACCATCCAACCATTTCATCCTCTGTTGCCCCCTTCTCCTCCTGCCCTCAATCTTTCCCAGCATCATGGTCTTTTCCAGTGAATCAGCTCTTTGCATCAGGTGCCAATATATTGGAACTTCCGTTTCAGCCATCTGTCCTCTCAATGAATATTCAGGGTTGATTTACTTTAGGATTAACTGGTTTGATCTTGTAGTCCAAGAGACTCTCAAGAGTCTTCTCCAGCACCACAGTTTGAAAGAATCAATTCTTGGGCTCTCACCCTTCTTTATGATCCAAATCTCACATCTGTATGTGACTACTGGAAAAACCATAGCTTTGACTAGACGGACTTTTGTTGGAAAAGTGATGACTCTGCTTTTTAATATGCTGTCTATGTTTGTTATAGTTTTTCTCCAGGGAGCAGATGTCTTAATTTCATGGCTGCAATCACCATCTGCAGTGATTTTGGAGCCCAAGAAAATAAAGTCTCTCACTGTTTCCATTTTCTCCCCGTCTATTTGCCATGAAGTGATGGAACCAGATGCCATGATCTTAATTTTTTTTTTAATGTTGAGTTTTAAGCCAGCTTTTTCACTCTCCTCTTTCACTTTCATCAAGAGACTCTTTAGTTCCTCTTCACTTTCTGCCATAAGGGTGGTGTCATCTGCATATCTTAGGTTACTGATATTTCTCCAGGCAATCTTGATTCCAGCTGTGCTTCACCCAGTCTGACCTTTCCCATGATGTACCATGCATATAAATTAAATAGGCAGGGTGAAGCTTTTACCTATTTCACCAAACTTTGAAATGCCTGCCTACTTCTTGAAATATAATGTAGACTTTAAAACTATATTGTTTTTTTTCTGCTTGTCATATATACATCTTATGACTTTGTTGTAGACCCTATAATATTTGTCATTTTAGTTTTAAAGAATCAAATTTATTTTACTTTTGAATTAAATTTATTTTAAAAGATTTAAAATGAGGAAAAATTTCATTTATACTTATTCATACATTTATTAATTGTTTACATTCAAATTTCCATCCACAATCATTTTCTTTCAGTCTGAAAAGCACCCTTTTAAGTATATCTTGTAGTGTGTATCTGTTGGTAACAAGTTCTTTCAGCTTTTGTTTCCAGAAAATGTATTTATTTTGCTTTTATCTTTTAAAATCTTTTTATTTTAGAATTACAGAAAATTTTTAAAGAAAGAGTTTTCATACACTTTTTGTCAAGGCTAGCCTAATGTTAACATCTTACATAGTCATAGTGCATTTGCAAAAAATGATGAATTAACAAGGTGTAATATTCTTTGCTAGACTACACACTGTGTTTGAGTTTTACCAGTTTCCCCATGGTGTCCCTTTCCAAGATCTGATCCTCGAAACCGTGTCTCCTTAGACTTCTCTAATCTGTGACAGATTGTTAGTTGCTTCATTATTTTTTTATGACCTTGATAATTTTGAAGAGTATGTTAGGGTCAGGTATTAATGTTTGGTTGCATGTCTCTCGGTTTGTGGTTTTTGGTAGTTTTCCCATTTTTAGACTGAAATTTGGGTTTGAAGGTTGAATACCACAGAGATAATGTGCCATTCTTCTGTACCAATTAGAGTTGTTTCATCACCGTAAAAAGTTTCCTGAAACCCCTTGGTAATCAGCTCTTACTTACACCTTCTGTCCTTGGCAACAGCTGATCTATGTTTCATTCTGTAGTTTTCTTTTTCCATAATATCAGATAAAGGAATCAAACAATATGTGTCTTTTGGTTCTATCTTCCTTTACCTAAGAAAATGTTTTTTTAAGATTCACCCATTTTGTTAAGTGGGGCAATAGTTTGTTCCTTTTTATTGCTGAGTAGTAGCCCTTTGTTTTTGATAGATTATCATTTGTTTTGATAAATGAATGTTCTCATTCACTTATTGAAGGCCATGGTGATTTTCTCTCCAATTTTTGTCTATTTATATATGAAGCTGCTCTAAACAGTTTTGTAGCAGTTTTTGTGGGAATATGAGCTTTCATTTTTCTTGAGGTGATGCCTAGATAGGAGTGGGAATCTTGTGTAAGTCTATATTTTTAACTTTGAAACCTTAAACTTCTTAAAGCAAATATTGGAGAAAATATATTGACCTTGGATTTGGCATTGAAGTTTTAGATATAATAGCTAAACCATAATCTATTAAAAATTATATTCAATCAAAAGATTAAATTTTTGCTGCATGCAGGACACTGTTAAAATGCAAAGACAAGTTACACACTGGTAGAAAACAATTGAAAAGTTACATATCTGATTATAGACATGTATCAAGAATATATAAAGAACTCTTAAATCTCAAATGTAAACTATCTTATATATAAATGGACAAAACATCTCAATGGACATTTCACCAAAGAAGTTATATGGATGGAAAATAGGCAGAGGAATAGATGATCACATGCTTAGAGAAATTGAATGCAAATAAAATCTGCATTTAGGCGCCACTACACATCTATCAGAATTGATTTAAAAAATGGAAAATACCAAATGCTGGAAAAATTGCAAAGTACAGGAACACTTATTTTTTTGCTGGTAACAATTTAGGATGTAAATTAATGATGAAGAAGTTGCTTTGGAATACAATTTGGCATTTTCTTATAAATGCATATTTTTCATATGACCCAGCAATCTCAATCCTAGATATTTACCCAAATTAAATGAAAGATTACAAAAACTTGCTCTTTTGTTTGAAGGTATTGTGAGTTCAGTTCAGTCGCTCAGTCGTGTCTGACTCCTTGCGACCCCGTGAATCTCAGCACGCCAGGCCTCCGTGTCCATCACCAACTCCCGGAGTTCACTCAGACTCAAGTCCATCAAGTCAGTGATGCCATCCAACCATCTCATCCTCTGTCGTCCCCTTCTCTTCCTGCCCCCAATNATATAGGTTTTTCAAGAGGCAGGTCAGGTGGTCTGGTATTCCCATCTCTTTCAGAATTTTGAAGGTATTGTCAGTGGATAGCAAAGGGTAATTTAGCCGTATCTTTTTATTTCAGCTCTTTTTAAAGATAGTGTTCTGTTGCCCACTAGCTTGTATTTTTTTCTGATAAGAAGACCCCTGAAATTCTCTTTGTAGCACCTGTGTATTTTCCCCGTGTGACTAATCTTCTCCAAATTATGGTTTTATTTGTATTTAAAAGTACATTGGAAATTCTGCATGTGCTCATGACTAAGCTAGTTTTTAATATGTTACTTCAAGTTTGATGATAGGTTTTGTTTTGAGAAGTCCTTTTTTGAACTGAATGCCAAAATGGGGGGAATGCCTGTACATTTCCACCTGGCCCCAAAGCGATTAATGTAAATTGTTTTCTTGCTAATGATGATGAGTGACTTTAAAGTTTTAGTACCTGACCAGATTTTAGTTCACAGTGATAGTTACTTTAAGGTGACATGACTGTGCTGAAAGCTGTTAAACACTCTAGTATCTGAAGATAAGTGCTGTTAACAGTGTCTGCTTGAAAAAGTTACTTTTTTTTTAAGTCAAACTTTCCAATTTTTTTCTTTCTGTATAATTTTCTCTTTGAGTAACTTTTAAAAAAACTGTCATGTTACATTGTATTAGTTTTAGGTATACTACATAATGATTTGATACATGTATATTGTGAAATGATTGCTGTATGAAATCTGGTTAACATCTGTCACCATATATAGTTACAATATTTTTCTTGTGATGAAGATGTTTTCTGTCTGTCTTCAAATTCACTTAACTTTTTCTCTGCAGTGTCTAATGCGCTGTTCATCATTACCAGAGAATTTTTTAAATTTCTAAATTAAAAAAAAAATTATAGATGTTGCCTTTTTGTTCTTATTTCTTTTATCAATGTATTCATTTTCTAAAATTTAAATCCTAGCATATATTTTTAGTCTGAGTGAACTCTGGGAGTTGGTGATGGACAGGGAGGCCTGGTGTGCTGTGTTTCATGGGGTCGCGAAGAGTCGGACACGACTGAGCAACTGAACTGAACTGAATAGAACTGAACTGAACTGAATCATTTTAGGGCCCTTGTCTGCTGTTACTATCACGTTGTCTTCTGGGTCTATTTTAAATTGACTGATTTTCTTCTAGGCTGTGGGCCACATTTTCCTACTTGTTGCCTCATAGAAAAAATATACATTTCTGGAAAAGTAATTCATAATTTCTTCAACCATGTTTCTACTGATGAGCAATTATGTTATTTGTAGTTTTAAATTGTTGCAAACAGTGTTTTAGTGAATACCCCTTTGCTGTGTTTTGTTCACATGTTAAAATTCCTCTTAGTATAAGTTTCTGCTAGTGGAATTTCTCATCAAAGGACATGTTTATGCAAATATTTGATATATTATGCCATATTGCCCTTTCCTTAGGGTCTACATATTTTATATGAAATAAATACTGAATTTAAATTAAATATGTACTGCATTATTTTTAAGTTTAGAAGAAAATCCTGTAACGAACATGGTTCATAGCAGAACACGCCAGGCTCCTAGAGATTTGGTTCTGTAGCACGTTGTCACAGATTCATCTTTTGACCTTAACCTTAGTAAACCCACTTAAATGTAACTCTTGGAAACTTTCACATAGTCAGATGCTAAAAGAAGTAGATATTGTGGTCATTTTCTTATATTTTGAATATGCGTGTGTGCTAAGTTGCTTTGGTTGTGTCCGACTCTTTGCAACCCTGTGGCCTATAGCCCGCCAGATTCCTCTGTCGATGGGATTCTCCAGACAAGAATACTGGAATGGGTTGCTATTTCCTTCTCCAGATACGCTGAGTATAAGAAAAGTTAATTCGATAATGTTGTAGTAGTACTACGTTTCGTTGTTGTTCCTTCTAATGGAATGGTTACACTATTTTTAAGGAATTAATTGGGTGATATTGTTTATATTCAGTTTTTACTGAATTAATCAGAATATTAATTGCTATAAGAAGAGGCTTTTGGGGGGGCTTGTTTTAGTGACAATGCTGCCCTTGCAGTTTGAATCCACTAGAATATTATCCTCAAGGGCAGAAATTTTTTTGTCTTTCTTGTTATTGCAGAAACTTAAAATTCCCAAGTGAATTACTTCTGCCTTATTTTTGGTTTGGGACTTGAAGTGCTGGAGTGTTTGTTCTTTTTTCCAGTCACTGCTGGTTGCCTTTAACAGCTTTTTGAATACCTACATCACAGGTGATCTCGCCCCATGTTCTTTGGTTAGTTGCTGGACAGTCTGAACTTTATATCGTTAAGTATCTGTATTTTATTGTATTTCTTTAAACAACATTGAGTTTTATTTTGATAACCATTTATTTCCTTTTGGATCACTTTGAGCTTTCTTTTACAGCTTGTTTTTAAGTTTTATTGTGAATCTCGTTAGCTTAGCCTTTATTCTGTGGCTGGAGTCATTAGACTTGTCTCATGAACAGATCTGGGCTACAGTCCTTGAGCTAAGAATGAACTTTACATTTTTAAACAGTTGTAAAGAAACTAGAATAAAAGCTAAGAATATGTGGTAGAGACTGTGTTCCACATAGTCTGAGATATTTACTGTCTTGCTCTTTACGGAAAACATTTTCTGATCTTTGCTCTAAGACTTGCTTAACCCTAACTTATAAGATGTTTTATTTCTTGGCTTTCTACTGAATATCCCAGGTTTTCTGTGATATTTTCATTCTGTTTGATTGGAACTCATATGTCTTCCCTTTATAAAATCTCTGAAACATGTACAGCTTTCAGCTACATTTAATTTTTCTTTCCCTGGTATTCTTTGCAAGTCTCATGAGGTCTTACTATGCATGCAGAACTTAGTATCTAGCCGGAGACTCTAAGGATCACCTCTGCACATTTCTGGAGCCTTTTCTCCGGGTAGTTGTTTTCACTTTGGTACACTGGCTTACAGATTCCAGCCACCTTACATTCCCTTAACTTTTTTAAAATTTTATTTATTTTAAAATAAGATAATGTTTTAGTACAATATTTTTTTAACTAAAGTTAAAAACACGAGTTAACCATGTATTTCTGGGTTTATTTCTGGACTCTCCATTTTATCCCATTGGTGTCTGTTTTTATGCTGGTATCATACTGTTTTTTTTTTTTTTTAAACTTTCTATTTTATGTATGGCTGAGTCACTCTTTTGTGCACCTGAAACTATTAAAACGCTGTTAATTGGCTATACTCTATAAACTTTTTTTGCCTCTTTTCACCTCAAAAAGATAACCGTGCTTTGCTTGAATTATCCATTTTTTTCCTAGTGTTCAGTAACGTTTAGTTAGAAGCCTGCAGTGAACATAGGACTTACATTTGGCTGTTGACCTTCTCTCAGGCATTACAGTCTGACCTTTGCCCAATGTCTGAAAACTGTTTTCCTAATTTTTTTTCTTTTTCTTTTAGTTTTCTAGTTGTTTATATGTGAGGACAAGTCTAGTATCAGTTATTTTTTCATGGTGAGAAGTGGAAGTTTGTTTCAGTTCAGTTCAGTTGTTCAGTCGTGTCCTACTCTTTGAGACCCCATGGACCGCAGACCACAGCACGCCAGGCCTCCTTGTCCATCACCAACTCCCAGAGCTTATTCAAACTCATGTCCGTTGAGTTGGTGTTGCCATCCAACCATCTCATCCTCTGTCATCCCCTTCTCCTCCTGCCCTCAATCTTTCCCAGCATCAGCGTCTTTTCCAGTGAGTCAGTTCTTCACATCAGGTGGCCAAAGTATTGGAGTTTCAGCTTTAGCATCAGTTCTTTCAGTGAAAATTCAGGACTGATTTCCTTTAGGATGGACTCGTTAGATCTCCTTGCAGTCCAAGGGACTCTCAAGAGTCTTCTCTAACACCACAGTTCAAAAGCATCAATTCTTCGGTGCTCTGCTTTCTTTGTAGTCCAACTCTCACATTGATACTTGATCACTGGAAAAACCATAGCCTTGACTAGACAGACCTTTGTTGGCATAGTAATGTCTCTGCTTTTGAATATGCTATCTAGGTTGGTCATAACTTTTCTTCCAAGGAGCAAGCGTCTTTTAAGAAGTCTGGTTAGTAAACATTGATAGAAATGCTTTTAGACTTTTGATATATTATAAATTAATAATTATACTTTTGTTAAATATCTTATTTGGTATAAATTGAATTTAATTTTTATAGCATTTGTAAAGAGGTATTAGCAGGATATTAAGGAAACTGTGATTAAAATTCAGTTCTGTTCTGCATCTTAAATGCCTACTCTATTTCTCAGACTTTGTACATCTTGCTGGGGACAGAAAAAGTAACATGTGATTTGAAGGCCAGGTACTCAGTCTGGTAGGGAGAGTAGACCTATGTATTATCTATTGCTGCATGACATATTACCCTAAGACTAAGTGGTTTAGAAAACTTAATCTCTTGGCCAGAAATCCGGCCATGGCTTTAGCTGGATCTTCTGGCTCAGGATCTTTCAAAAACCTGAAATTAAAATGTCAGTCAAGCTGCAGTTGTATCAAGGCTTGAATGATGGAGGATCCATTTCCAAGTTCGCTGACATGGTTGTTGGCAGGAATCAGTTCCTTTCCACACGGGCTTCTTGACAGGGCAGCTCACAGTGTGGTCGCTTATATTTCTTGTAACTTTATCTCAGAAGTGAAATTCTGTCATTTTCACTGTATTCCATTTAAGAAGTAAGTCCTTAGGTCCTGCCCACACTCAGAAGGAGGAGATTACACAAAAATATGGATATAGGACACGAGGATCGTTAATAGCCATTTTAGAAATTGCCTTAATAACCCATGGTATATAAATTGCATAAAATATTATAACTGGGTCTATAAAATAATGTTTTATTTTACAAAGGAATAGAGTTTCAGAAGGAAACCTGACACATTTTGATCCATTTACTATTTTGCAGATGAAGGGTAGTATGTGAATCTCAAACAGAAATGAATTCATAAATACTTGACAAGAAAACAACCCACTCAGAAGAAATCTCAGCAAATACTGTTTATAAATTTTAGTCAGAAATTAGCTCATGTTGTTAATGTTGATATATTTTTGCTAATAAATTTGAAATATTTTCATTAATAAATTCATCCACAAATTAACTGAGTGTCTCATTTCAAAGGCTGTACATACTTCCTTCAGCTATCTCATTGTCTTTGCAGAGTGAATCTTCTAAATGAGGACAAAATTAAGACATAGAGAATTATTTTTAATGGTGAAAGGTAACCATAAGATTGCTGATCTTATTGGCTTTTTAGACCAGTTTATTTTAATACTTAAGGGGGTGTCTTGTAAAATATATGTTAATAATAATAAACCCTAAAGTTGTTGAATGATTTTATTTTCCTTATAGTGGCACTTGTCCTCTGCATTGTACATTCGTATTTACTTTCTGGAGCATAAAATGCAGTTGAGGTTGATGTGCTCAGATTTTGTATCATGTATCATAGAGGCACATGCCATTATGACATCTTCACTCACTCATTCATTTATTTAAAAAAATATTTGTAATTAACTTTTAAATACTGTTCTAAGAATATGTCATTGGACATGGATAAAAATCATTAACATTTTGGTTGGTATGGTTCAAAAGTAAACAATAAACATGATAGGTAAGTAAGAACACATTCATTATAGATAAGAAAAAAATTATATAAGTGTTCTTTTAAACCATACTAAGGTAAATTATATAGAAAGCTACTTGGTTTTCAGCTTATTTTTGTTGATCACTTTTAAAAATATTGATTAAGACAACAAACTTTGTCTCTCTAAAGACAGAATTAAAATCATGCTATTAATTAAGAAATGACCATGTTTTGCTCCTACAATAATTTCTTGCTTTTCATATGCAATATCAATATTACTCTAAAGTGCAATAATTTAATGGGTTTCTGAGGTGCCTTGGCAGTAAAGAATCTGCCTGCCGATGGAGGAGTTGCTGCAGACGCAGATTCGATCCTTGGGTCAAAAATATACCCTGGAGGAGGAAATGGCAAACCACTCCAATATTCTTGCCTGGAAAATTCCATGGACAGAGGAGCCTGACGGGCTCCAGTCCATGGGATCACAGAGTCAGACACGACTGAGCAACTGAGCACCATTTTTCCTCTTCCATGTACTAATTTAATATCTTAGGTATTTTCGATGGTTTATAAAATCCCAAAGCACTTGGTATGACAAAATTATGTTTCTGTAAACTTGTTACTGTTCAAATTATTTTATACTTTTGCTGGCTTTGAATATTTATGATAATTGTTATAATTTTAAGTAAAATGTTACAGCACATCTTTTATTATTTGTTATTGAGGTGATTCTTGTTTAGAAAACTCTATACTTTTATCACATTTGTCTTTCTAGGTTAGCTTTTTCTATGAAAGGAGAGATTTAACACTTTTAGTGTTTTAATGGTAAAGGTTAGTTTTCATTCCAATCCCAAAGAAAGGCAATGCCAAAGAATGCTCAAACTACCGCACAATTGCACTCTTCTCACATGCTAGTAAAGTAATGCTCAAAATTCTCTAAGCCAGACTTCAGCAATATGTGAACCGTGAACTTCCAGATGTTCAAGCTGGTTTTAGAAAAGGCAGAGGAACCAGAGATCAACTTGCCAGCATCTGCTGGATCATGGAAAAAGCAAGAGAGTTCCAGAAAAACATCTATTTCTGCTTTATTGACTATGCCAAAGCCTTTGACTGTGTGGATCACAATAAACTGTGGAAAATTCTGAAAGAGATGATAATACCAGACCACCTGACCTGCCTCTTGAGAAACCT
>SJYX01021468.1:0-11299 GCA_006410675.1 Oreotragus oreotragus | reverse complement strand
AGATGGTGACTGCAGCCATGAAATTAAAAGACGCTTGCTCCTTGGAAGGAAAGTTATGACCAACCTAGATAGCATATTGAAAAGCAGAGACATTACTTTGCCAACAAAGGTCTATCTAATCAAGGCTATGGTTTTTCCAGTAGTCATGTATGGCTGTGAGAGTTGGACTGTGAAGAAAGCTGAGTGCCGAAGAATTAATGCTTTTGAACTGTGGTGTTGGAGAAGACTCTTGAGAGTCCCTTGGACTGCAGGGAGATCCAACCAGTCCATTCTGAAGGAGATCAGCCCTGGGATTTCTTTGGAAGGAATGATGCTAAAGCTGAAACTCCAGTGCTTTGGCCACCTCATGAGAAGAATTGACTCATTGGAAAAGACTGATGCTGGGAGGGATTGGGGGCAGGAGGAGAAGGGGACGACAGAGGATGACATGGCTGAATGGCATCACCTACTCGACGGACGTGAGTCTGAGTGAACTCCGGGAGTTGGTGATGGACAGGGAGGCCTGGCGTGCTGCAATTCATGGGGTCGCAAAGAGTCGGACACGACTGAGTGACTGAACTGAACTGAACTGAATGTCTTATTGGTTTAGCTTAGTATTGAGTAGAATGTATTATAGATTCAACATATGGTAAGACAACATTTTACAGTGGTGCATGTATTGTCAGACAGTATTACTAACACAAACGTTAATACTTCTTTTGTCAACTTACTGAATTAAATACATCCCTTAGGCCATTAGGGTGGATTTTTTAAATTGAGATTTGGGGTTCAAAAGGACAAAAATAGTAGTCATGTTCTTTAATTGTTGAAACCGTTTCTTCAACTTTTCTGTGTAGTCTTTCATAACTATTTAATTAATGATTAAGCACCCATCACATTGTTTTGTATATAGAAACTATTTCTTTTCTCTCTTCTCTTTTACAAGGCCTGGAAGTAAGACTTTCTTACATAGCTCTGAACTTATCAAATGGTATTAAAGTTATATCTTTGCCTACAGATTTTTTTTTTGCGGGGGAGAAAACTGTTTTGTTTCCAAAAAATTCAAAGCTTGATGATGTAGAAGTGACAGATGAAACCAATAACCTAGCTTGAGAAAGCATATCCATTTTGTAGTGTAAGATGCACAGTAACTAAAATTTAACTGGTATTAGACTTCTGTTGCAATTGTTGATATTTTTAAAAAATTTGAGGAAGGAATAATCTACCATAATCTATATGAATCTTTGCTTATGATGTTTGGAGTGGTTGCCGGCTGTATAATGACTGTGATAACCTTTACTTGGCTAATTGCCTGTCACCTGCAGAGTGAAATGGTGTGATGACAGCTGAGCAGTGAGAAGGGGGTGGAGTTTAAATTTTGTAGAAATGAATTCACTCATACAGCGAACATGTTTCTGTTTGAGATAATGGAAATATTAGTCCAGAATATGTAGTTGACTACATTTGGTTTGGTTTTGAGTGAATTTTCAAAGGTACAGTCTTTAAATCTCAGTATATGTGCTATATTGCACAGTGATGTTAGAAGGAAAAGTAATAATGGCGTTTGGAAGACTTTCAATCTTAGAGCTAATCTATTTATGTTGTAGAGCCTTGATTTAATATGGAGATGTAAAAGCTTTTCCTTTTTTCTTGTTCCATTATTTGCCAGCCTTTTGGCTACTTAAAACCAATATATTTCTTTTAACTCCATGAATTTCAGCTTATGTTATTTTACACATCCTAAATGATTTAAATAATTTCCTTCTCTTTCCACAGCATGTAGAGTCCATGAAGCACAGGAAAATAAAACTTCCTGCTCATACCACCAGGAGGATCTCTTGAAAAGAGTCACCATAGGACTACAGGAGAGACTGATTTGTCTGAAGCATCATGTATTGAAACAACGGAAGGCTACATACAACCTTTGCACTGGTTAGAAACAGAGTGATGATGTTTTTCATTCTTTGAGCTCCCGGACCCCAGGAGAGTGAGTTGAAACTCTGAAAATGCGGCCATGGACTGGTTCCTGGCGTTGGATCATGCTCATTCTTTTTGCCTGGGGGACCTTGCTATTTTATATAGGTGGTCATTTGGTACGAGATAATGACCACCCTGATCACTCTAGCCGAGAACTGTCCAAGATTTTGGCAAAGCTTGAACGCTTAAAACAGCAGAATGAAGACTTGAGGCGAATGGCTGAATCTCTCCGGTAGGTTCTAAGAAACTGGGAAGAATGGTGAAATATTGTACTTGGTTTTTAGGTACAGGGCTTCAGTCAGCTATTAAAAAAATGCTTAATGATTTCTGTAAATGGCTATTTTTGCAAAAATTTAAATATCTTAGTAAGATACTTTTTGTACTACTTCTCTATGTAGTTAACATAGAGAATTACTCTAGCAGATCTTGTATTTACATATGAATTTTAGTATAGAAAAACTGTGCTATTCAATTTATATACTTATATTTTGTTTCAAATTATCTTCAGCATTTTGATAATTTTAATAAATTAAGCTCTGTATGATTTGAATTAGTCCATATTAAAATGTTCATCATGGACTATAATAAACACATTATAATAATTGAGAGACTAAGTTAGTCTAACTGTAACTTATGAAAAAAATTCATTCTTAAAACAACTGTATCTGGAATCTAGAGATTTATTATAATTGCTACTTCTAGTCTATTAAAAAATGTGACATATATCTGTTAGAAGTCATCAACTTTGGGGAAAAACAAAGTTCTCTATTTTGGGGGGCAAGTGAACGTAGTGTTAAATAGCTAATCTCTATATTTGTTTTCAAAGTTATTGAATTTAGAAGCTCTTTAGTATCTTCTAATTCCTAATACTTAAATATGAAAGTAATTGTATATTTAGTGCTTGCTGTCTCTCAAGAAAGCAGTCGAAGATTTGAGAAGATGAAAAAGTGAGACTCATCTACAGGTGGTAATGGCTCTAAGGGAAGTAGTGTAGAGAAAAAGAATACTAAGTCATTTCTCTTTTTGAGAAACAAATAAACTGAGGAGTTGAAAGTGGAAGTGTTCTGCTGTGCATAGAGCCTTCAGGGTAACTGGAGAAGGAGAACTGGAGAGAGTGATGCTGTGGAGGCCGAGGAGCCTTCTACATTTCTGCAGCCTTCTACATTTCTACATTCTATCAGGAAATGTAGGTGGCAGCATCATCCACCCTTGGTGCTTCCCTGCCCTCACTGCCCTTCACTCTTTATTTAGAACTCAGTTCTTTCCTTTTGTTTAGTTCCACAACTTTTCTTCACCCTGATATTATTTTTGATCTCTTTATGTTCTTTGGAAAGCTGGGATATGTGCTAAATGAGTTTTACAACAATGAGTGAAACGTCATCCCTCTTATTTGTAGGAGCAGTACCAATCAGCAAAGTACAAAGTAATCAGGAATTAGAAAGCAGATAACTTTTTGAAATTCGTGTCTCATTTTACTTCCTTGTGGAGAAGAGCCAGGGAGGATCATGGAAAGGATGGTCTTTCAGTAGAGTCTTACTCATTTTTTATGGGAACCAAAGATTGATAATTAGAAGACAGTAATAATAGCTGTCATTTGTTGAGAGTTTATTTTGTGCCAAGTACTGTGCCAAGGACTTTATATGGATTATCTCATTGAATTCCACAACTTTTTGGTGGGATGCTGGTTCTGATTTTATAACCATTTTACAGATAAGGAATCAACAGAATATTAAGTGATTTAATTTTTCCCAAAATCACAGTGTTCACAAATGATGGCGCTTACTTTGAATCCTGGCAGTTTGAGTGGACAGCCAGGGAACTGGTGAATTGTTTTGCCTCCCTGAATAGAGGGGCTTCCCTTGCAGCTCAGCTGGTAAAGAATCTGCCTGCAATGCGGGAAACCTGGGTTCGATCCCTGGGTTGGGAAGATACCCTAGAGAATGGAACAGCTACCCATTCCAGTATTCTGGCCTGGAGAATTCCATGGACTAACTGAGTGACTTTCACTTTCACCCTTGGGTAGAAACCAGTGAGAAGTAAATGATTCAGAAATCTCAACTAAACATCTCATGTAGCAAATAAGCAAGAGTAGTTAATTTTGGAGAATCCTTGTAGTAAGATCTTATTCTACATTATAGGAATTTTGCTCCTTGAAAAAAGAGTTGCCTCTTAATTTAGGCTTATAAAAAATTCCTAACTTTCCCCCTAATTTCAACTTAAGTACTGATACTTCAGTTGGCTTATTTCTAACTGCCAGGCATTAGGTTGGCCAAAAAGTTTGTTCAGGATTTTCTTTAAGATGTCTTGGAAACATCCTGAATGAACTTTTTGGCCAATCTAATATTTGTTTTTATTGCATGAAGGAAAACTTGCCTTAATATGAGTTGTTCCTTCTGAAAAATAATCTTTGACTTTCTTAAATCACTTTCTTTGTAGTCTTTCATGTTTCTGAAGAATTAAGTTCTCAGCTTCTCAACTGTAGAGACAACTTCTCTAAGAGTGTAGACATTTAATATGTCATGTTATAGCATATACACAACCTGAAAGCATAGATGGAGCAAATGAGCCTGTACATACACACACCAATAATTCTAAGAAATGTAATTAAATACGGAAGAAAACTTCCGCAGGCCTTTCCATCAGCTGTATTGATAGGAGCATCTGTGTTTTCTCCAGGGAGGTTTCGTTTCGAAGTCCCTGAGACCAGAGGAAGCGCAATAGGGATGCTAGTGGCATCGGCTGCTTCTCTCCCTCTGTTGTAAAATTTCATTCTCGGTTTCCTGTGTCTCTTTTTAATAAGAAAATATGTTCAGAAGGTAGACTATGTAGAATTAATTCAGATGTCTATAGAGCTAAATTATTTTTTTGAGACACGGTATGTGGATTGGAATTAGAAAGTAACCCGTGTGTGCATGCTCAGTCGTGTCAGACTGTTTGCAACTCTTTGGACTGTAGAGCCCACCAGGCTCCTTTGTCCCTGGGATTATCCCTGCAAGAATACTGGAGTAGTTTGCCATTTCCTCCTCCAGGGGATCTTCCTGACCCGGGTATCAAATCTGCATCTCCTTCTGCGTCTCCTACATTGGCAGGCGGATTCTTTATCACTGGAACCACCTATTCAGATGTCTTGTAAAGTTAGGTTATTTCTTTTAGATACGGTATATGGCTTGAAATTGGAAAGTAAGTCAGAAGTCTGAAACTACTACAGTTTTTAAACATTCAGGACAGTCATTTTTTAAAAGCAATTGCCCAACCCTCTAGCTTGTGTTTGCTAATCTTGTGGATAGGACTACAAATTTAGGAAAATAACTTGAAGATCATTACTCTGAGGGATACAGATGTTTTAGATCAACCTGGGGAGGTTGCTGTGTGTTGTTTTTTAGTCGCTAAGTCATATCTGACTCTTTGCAATCATGCCAGGCTCTTTTGTCTTCCACTATCTCCCAGAGTTTGCTCAAATTCATGTCCACTGAATCAATAATGTTGTCCAACCATCTCATTTTCTGCCATCCGCTTCTGTTGCCTTCAGTCTTTCTCAGCATCAGGGTCTTTTTCAATGAGTTGGTGCTTCACATCAGGTAGCCAAGGTATTGAAACTTCATGTTCAGCATCAGTCCTTCCAATGAATATTCAGGGTTTATTTCCTTTAGGATTCACTTGATTTGATCCCCTTGTAGTCCAAGGGACTCTCAAGAGTCTTCTCCAATACCATAGTTCAAAAGTATCATGCTCTGTGTATTTCTGTGTGTATCTATATGTATATTTAATTCTGAATTGTTAATGAATAATTTCTATATGGTAAAATTCACTCTTTTTAGCATAAATGTCTATGAATTTTGACAGATTCTTACAGTCATGTAACCAGCACCACAATCAAATTATAGAATTCTGTCTTGCTCCAGAATTCTGTTGTTCCCTTTTGTAGTTAAAATTATATTCTACCTTCTGTCCCTGGCATCTACTGATCTATTTTCTATTCTGTGTTTCTTTTCTGTTCCAAAATGTCATTTAACTAGAATCATGCAATAGGTAGCCTGTAAGTCTTTTCTTTTTCATTTGACATGATATATCTGAGATTCATCAGTGCTACTTTGTGTATTGATAGTTCATTTTTGAGCAGTATTCCATAGTATGTTTGTGTCAGTGTTGTCATCTTTAAATGTGTTCACCAGTTTCCATTTGGGGGGCTATTATGAATGATGCTGTTAAAAGCATTTGTCCTGAGTTTCTGTGTGTGAGTTTTTGTTTCTTTTGGGTAAATACCTAGGAGTGGAATTGCTGGATCATGTGTAAGTGCATTTTAACTTTATATAAGAGGCTACCCAAATGTTCTCCAGAGTACTTGAACTATTTTTTATTTCCACCAGCAGTGCTTGAGAGTTACAGCTCTCTCCTTTGCCAGCACGTGCTGTTGTCAGGTGTTTTTACTTTAGCTGTTTTAATAGATCTGTAGTGTCATCTCATACAGTTTCAGTTTGCATTTCTGTAATGATTAATGATGGTGAGCATTTTTAAAATATGCTTATTTCCTATTCATATATGTGCTTTGGTGAGGTATCTACTCAGATTTGTTGCTTATTTATAAATTGAGTTATTTGTTTTCTTATTGAATTCTTTTTAAAAACTGGGGTATCATATATAACAAAATGTATTATATATATGTGTGTAGATATAAAATAAAAACATAGTAGCATAAACCAATGGGGAAGGCAATGGCACCCCACCCCAGTACTCTTGCCTGGAAAATCCAATGGACGGAGTAGCCTGGTGGGCTGCAGTCCATGGGGTCGCTAACAGTCGGACAGACTGAGCGACTTCACTTTCACTTTTCTCTTTCATGCAGTGGAGAAGGAAATGGCAACCCACTCCAGTATTCTTGCCTGGAAAATCCAATGGATGGAGTAGCCTGGTGGGCTGCAGTCCATGGGGTCGCTAACAGTCGGACAGACTGAGCGACTTCACTTTCACTTTTCTCTTTCATGCATTGGAGAAGGAAATGGCAACCCACTCCAGTATTCTTGCCTGGAGAATCCCAGGGACNACTTTCACTTTTCTCTTTCATGCAGTGGAGAAGGAAATGGCAACCCACTCCAGTATTCTTGCCTGGAAAATCCAATGGATGGAGTAGCCTGGTGGGCTGCAGTCCATGGGGTCGCTAACAGTTGGACAGACTGAGCGACTTCACTTTCACTTTTCTCTTTCATGCATTGGAGAAGGAAATGGCAGCCCACTCCAGTGTTCTTGCCTGGAGAATCCCAGGGATAGGGGAGCCTGGTGGGCTGCCGTCTATGGGGTCACACAGAGTCGGACACGACTGAAGTGACTTAGCAGCAGCAGCAGCAGCAGCATAAACCAATAAACATTTATTTGCTTCTGATTATTCTATTTCAGTTGGCCTCAGCTGGACTGGTCACTGATGTGGTTGTAGCCATCTGGTGGCTTCATTGTGATCGGGCAGTCTGATGACCTCACATATGTTTGGTGATTAAGGGACCGTCAGCTGGTTCCCCTCTATCTGGCTTCTCTAGAAGGATATCTAGAAGGATAGCCCTGGTTTCTTACCTTGCAGTGTTCTAAGCAGGCAAAAGTAGAAACTGCAAATCCTCTTGAGGCCAAGCATGAAAAGTTACACAGTATCACTTCTGCCACATTTTGTTAATCTTTGCAAGTCAAAGGGACTTGCCACATGTAGGGAGTGGAAGTAGGAACTGCAAAGAATTTGTAGCCATCTTGACCTACAGTTCTCATCTCTAGATAGAATGTTGAATAGATTAGGTCCCATTGTAGTGGTCTTGAACAGCCAGAATTTAGTGTAGGCTTGGTTGATAGATAATAAGAAATCATAATTGGTTTTTCAGCAGAGGAGTATCACTGTGAAAATGGTTGAGGAAGATGCAGATTTTCAGGTAGATTCGGCCATGTACTTGACTGGAGTGAAATTAACTGGGAAATACAGTATTAATCTAGACATGAGGTGTTGCTGACCTCAATTAATGATTAAATGGCATGGCTCTGGTACCAAGGTACATCTGCTTATTTTCCCATGTTTCCTCCATGCTTTTATCTGGCTTTCCCCAATCATCCTTTTCTTATTTGTTGATTGCCAGCATCTTGAGTATACATGTAATATCTTTCTTTAAAAGCTTAGAAGTCATTGCTTTTTAGCATGCCACCCTACAGGAATGCCTTTTCAAATTTCATATTTGTTTTGTTTCAACTTTTACTAATGTGAAGTTGCTATCAGTTCACAGAATCTTTGCTTCTTATTCTTAGAATTTGAACCTTCCATTCTGCCTCTCAGAGTAGAAATTAGCAGAAAACACCTGGAAAATTACTGAAACTTGTTCTGAAACCCTGTCAGCAGTGAACCTCGTTGACAGATGTCAAAACTGGACAGAACTTGTAAAATTTAAGGAGTGCTTAATTGAAAGCTTTCCTCTTAATTCCTTATTCTAGTTCCATTTATTTTGGGGAGCATAATTTTTAAAAATTCAGTGTGAATTTGTAGCCTTTTTTTTGTTTCTTTTTGGTCTAGGAAAGAAAAGATTTCTTCTGGAATTTAGATATTAGCTATAAGCTAAATTTTATATGAAAGTATAATTAACTTATGATTATCTGTGTTTCTGAGCTACATGCTAGTCTCCTCAGTTGGATTAGAGCCAAATCATGAACCTTCCAGTGGAAAAATTTGTCTGATACAACAAAAATATGAAACACTGCCATGGGTAGGAAGGAAACTGATACGGTTTTTCATAGGTCATACCTTACTTCAGTTTGCGAAACTGATATTAGAAATTGGAGATGCCTTTGTTCCTGTTGGTTGTTTAGAGGATTTGCTGTAGGCAACCTTCTCCATAAATGCTTGTCTCATTTGTAAAGAGTGTACTTGTGTTGAGTCGCTCAGTCGTGCACGACTCTTTGTGACCCTATAGACTGTAGCATGCCAGGCTTCCCTGTCTGTCAACCATCTCCTGGAGTTTGCACAAACTCAAGTTCATTGAGTCGGTGATGCCATCCAACCACTCATCTTCCATCGTCCCTTTCTCCTCCTGCCTTCAGTCTTTCCCAGCATCAGAGTCTTTTTCAATGAGTCAGCTTTATGCATCAGGTAGCCAAAGTATTGGAGCTTCAGCCTTAGCATCAGTCCCTTCCAATGAATAAAGGATTGATTTCGTTTAGGATTGACTGGTTTGATCTCCTTACTGTCCTGGGGACTCTCAAGAGTCTTCTCCAGCACCACAGTCCCAAAGCATGAATTCTTTAGCGCTCATCCTTCTTTATGGTCCAACTTTCACATCCATACATGACTACTGGAAAAACCATAGATTTGACTATATGGACCTTTGTCAGAAAAGTGATGTCTCTGGTTTAGAATCTGCTGTCTAGGTTTGTCATAGCTTTTCTGCCAAGGAGCAAGAGTCTTTTCATTAAAAGATTATACTGATTCTATTCTTATAGCAAGTGAATAGATTGGAGTATATAGAGCATCTAGCTATAACCTTCCCCACACCTTTCTTTTTTTAACTTTTATTTTTGCAATCCTCCATCCGTTATTCCTCGTGCTATCAAGAATGTCTTACTTTTCCATATGGAAAATATTCCTTTCCTATGTTAGAATATCTTAGTGAGATTTTTAGTCAATATTCCTAGCCTTCTCAGTCTAACAATCAGATGCTTTCTCCTGGAATTTGTATTAACCTTTTCACATATAGCTGTATTAAATGTGCTAGTGGATTGTTTGCTATGTTAACAAGACGTGCTTACCTGTAATATTTTCCTTCTTACAGTGTCTTTAGGGTTTTAGTTTTAGTTTTAAGGTTATACAGAAAAATTTTATTCTCAGAAAGTGTTTGTATAAAATTGGAATCCATTCTATTTTATATCTTTGTTAGAATTTCACCAGTGAAGCTGTCTGGGCCTGAAGTCTTTATTTTGGGTGAGTAGGGGGAGGAACATAGGTTGGTTTTCGTAGAGACAGGAGACATGTGGGAAGACTTCAGATTCTACATTTTTTTTTTATAATAGAAATTGGACCATGCATATTTTCTGTTTTTTTTTTTTTTTAATGTCAGTTTTGGAAAATGGATTTTTCAAGAAGTGTGTCCATTTTATCAAGATATTCAAATATATTAGCATAAAGCGGTTCATAATTCCTTTTTACTTTTCTACTTTATAACTATAGTATCTGTAGTACCTTTTCCTTTTTCATTCTTGATTTGTTTATATTTTCCCCTTTTATCTTGCAGTTTATTGATTTTATTTATTTTTTCAAAGAATTTCTCCTGTTTTTTCCCCCCCATTGTATGTTTGTTTGTATTTTATTGATTTCTATTCTTAGTTTGTTAATTTCCTTCTTGTAGTATCTTTGGAGGTTTTTTTTTCCCTTTCTTTCTGTTTAAAGCTTTTTCAGAAAAAATTTTTATATTATTGATTTTAAGCCTTGTTTTTTTCCTAACATATGCCTGGAGAGCTATAAATTTTGCACTAATCACAGCTGTAGAGTTGCATCTTGCCGATTCTTTCAGTGACTTATTTTAATTGATATTCAGTCAAAAATAGTTTCAAATTTATTTTGTGATTTTTCTTCTTAACTTGCTAGGTATTTAGGACTGTATTTTAACCCAGTGTCTGTTATAAAGTGCACATTATGTTGTTATAATTTTGATTTAAATTAATCATGAAGTGAAGTGAAGTTGTTCGTGTCTGTAGGTGTCCATAGGTGTAGTAGGTTTTAGAAGAGTCGTGTCTGACTCTTTGCAACCCCATGGACTCTAGCCCACCAGGCTCCTCCCTCCATGGGATTCTCCAGGCAAGAGTACTGGAGTGGGTTGCCATTTCCTTTGCACATTATGTTGTTATAATTTTGATTTAAATTAATCATGAAGTGAAGTGAAGTTGTTCGTGTCTGTAGGTGTCCATAGGTGTAGTAGGTTTTAGAAGAGTCGTGTCTGACTCTTTGCAACCCCATGGACTCTAGCCCACCAGGCTCCTCCCTCCATGGGATTCTCCAGGCAAGAGTACTGGAGTGGGTTGCCATTTCCTTCTCTAGGAGATCTTCCCAATCCAGGGATCAGACCCTGATCTCCCATACTCCAGGCAGATGCTTTAACCTCTGAGCCCCCAAGGAAGCCCCAAATTAATCATATTGCTCTATAATTGACTACATATTTATTCTTTCTAATGTTGTTTATTCCTTCCTGCAGTTTATTTCTTCCATGCTGATCATTTCCCCTCAGTCTGGAGAATATCCTTTAGTATTTTTGGTAGTGCAAATTTGATAGCAATAAATGTTTTTTGATTTTCTTTATTTTTTTTTCTTTATTTTTTTTTTTAGAGTTCATGA
>SJYX01021467.1:9351-29826 GCA_006410675.1 Oreotragus oreotragus | reverse complement strand
AGTCTCTTGGACTGCACAGAGATCCAATCAGTCCATCCTAAAGGAGATCAGTCCTGGGTGTTCTTTGGAAGGACTGATGTTGAAGCTGAAACTCCAACACTTTGGTCACCTGATGCGAAGAGCTGACTCATTGGAAAAGACCCTGATGCTGGGGAAGATTGAAAGTAGGAGGAGAAGGGGATGACTGAAGATGAGATGGTTGGATGACATCACCCACTCAATAGACATGGGTGAACTCCAGGAATTGCTGATGGACAGGAAGGCCTGGCATGCTGCGGTTCATGGGATCGCAAAGATTTGGACACAACTGAGCAGCTGAACTGAACTGAATACATGATAAAAATGTTTATCCTCATTGTAGTTCAATGAAAAACAAACTATCAAAGAATGGTATATAGTACTGAATGTATATTCTGAACCCCAGTTTCCAGGGAATGCTTTCCCACAATAAGCTATGCTCTGACACTGTCTGGGTGTCCTATGAGTTCAGTCATTCAACCGTGTCTGACTTTATGTGACTTTATGGACTGTACCCTGCCAAGCTTCTCTGTCCATGAGATTTCCCAGACAAGAATACTGGAGTTGGTTGCTATTTCCTCCTCCAGGGACTCTCCTGACCCAGGGATCAAACCCGCATCTGCTACACCTGCTCAATTGACAGGCAGATTCTTTACCACTGAGCCACCTGAGAAGCCCCTGGGTGTCCTACAGTGCAGCTCAATTCTGGCATTGCATCCCAGAGATAGCATCAGATCCCACAGGTTAAAGACTGCCCCTTAGATTGTAACCTGTCCTAACCAATGGACTATAAGTCAGAAGTTCCTACAACTCCTTCCTTGGATTGATTAATTTGCTAGAGTAGCACACAGAACTCAGAAGTATTTTGCTTATTAGGGTCTTCAGTGTATTATAAAATAATGCAATTCAGAAACAGGTAGATGAAAGAGATGTATAAGGAAAAGTATGTGGGAAAGAACGCAGAGCTTCAATGTCTCTCAGCATCTTTCTCCCTAAATCTGCATATATTCACCTACCCTAATATATGCAGAACCTAGTCCTTTTAAGTTTTTATGGAGACCTTTATTACATTGACATTTTGGATTAAATCACAGCCCATTGGTGATTGAGTCAACCTTCAGCCCTTCTCCACTCCCAGGAGATGGGAGTGATGATGGGGAGACTGAAAGTCCAAACCCTCTTGTCAGGATCACATGGTCTGCTGTCCAAGTAACCAGCCCCACCTCATGAAATACTAAAGACACCTTTCTGGTTCTTGTCACTTGGGAAGTTATAGGAGTTTTAGGGGCTCTGTGCCCAAAATGGAACTGAAGGTCAAATATATATATATACATATATATTAAATTATATATATATATATATATATAATTTTTTACTATAAATAATAATATCACAGTACTATTTCAGCATTCTGGCTACAAATGTGTAGTAGTAACAGCATGTGTTAGGAGCCAGGCGAACTATGATTTTAAGGTCATAATTTACTTCTGTGACCTTCAGCTTTCTTCACATTCAGGAAGAGTAGCTTCCTGAATATGCTGTTGTATTGATTAAAACCATTAAAAATAGAATGATTAGGAGAATGAATTAGCAGTATTCTGAATGCTTCAATTATAGAGCAAGGCCAAATCCACTGCAAAAAATGGAAGTTCTTTTGGACTTTAAAAAAAGAAAGTATTCATAGATTATTGATACTAATTATTTGTTCCCTTCTAGGGCATTTTAAAACTTTTTGTGAAGTCATTTAACTTGTATTTGTTTAGCTGGGACTCTATCAACAAAAGAAAAATCTACGATAAATGGTGCAACTGATTTTCCATGCTTCTTTTTTGGAAAATATGAGCCAATCTGTCACCCACTTATGGTAGATATGAAGGATATTGGGTTTTTGTTTATGCTTGATGCTTTAATCCTGGCTTCGCCTGCTAATCTTCTGTCGTGGTGGTGGGATTATTAAGCCACTTAAACTCTGCTCCAATTAACTTAAGCTGTGTGAACTTAAGTTACCTTAAATCCCTAGGTCTGGTTTTTCTATGTGGTAAAACAGAGTTAAAGGTATCCAACTGAAGAGGTGTATGAGGATTAAAATATATGATGTATACAGAGTACATGCTAAAGTGCCTAAAATTATGCAAAAATTAGATAATTGCTATTGCAGACAAGCAAAGGCTCACTACTCAACAGGAATAGAAGCCAATGCTGTGGCACCAGCTTTTGAGAAATTAAAATGTTTTATTTTGAGCTCAACTGACAAAGACATGGAGAGGAGAGAGCTAATATCTGTCTCCTTGCTCTGGCTTTTGGTCAAAATTAAATGAGTTAGGGTAAGAGAGTGGAGATGCAATAGCACTGGCAGGGTGGGTTTCCATTGGAGAGCTTGGGAACTTAGCCATTTATAGTAAGATATGACAATACCATTATACAGTGGAAGTGAAAAATAAATTCAAGGAATTAGATCTGATAGAGCATCTGAACAATTATGGAAGCAGGTTTCTAACATAGAATAGGAGGTGGTGATCAAAACCATTCCCAAAGGAAAAGAAATGAAAAAAAGGTAAAATTGTTATATGAGGAGGCTTTACAAATAGCTGAGAAAATAAGAGAAGTTCCCTGGTGGCTCAGAGGTTAAAGCGTCTGCCTGCAATGCAGGAGACCTGGGTTTGATCCCTGGGTCGGGAAGATCCCCTGGAGAAGGAGATGGCAACCCACTCCAGTATTCTTGCCTGGAGAATCCCATGGACAGAGGAGCCTGGTGGGCTACAGTCCACGGGGTCGCAAAGAGTCGGACACGACTGAGCGACTTCACTTCACTTCACTTCAAAGGCAATGCAGAAAAGGAAAGATATACCCATCCAATACAGAGTTTAAAAGATTAGCAAGGAGAGATAAGAAAGCCTTCCTCAGAGATCAGTGCAAAGAAATAGAGGAAAGCAATAGAATGGGAAAGAAAAGTGATCTCTTCAAGAAAATTAGATAACAAGGGAACATTTCGTGCAAAGATGGGCACAATAAAGGACAGAAATGGTATGGACCTAACAGAAGCAGAAGATATTAAGGGGAGGTGGCAGGAATACACAGAAGAACTATACCAAAAAGATCTTAATAACCCAGACAACCATGATGGTGTGATCACTCACCCAGAGCCAGACATCCTGGAATCTGAAGTCAGGTGGGCCTTAAGAAGCATCACTTTGAATAAAACTAGTGGTGGTGATGGAATTCCAGCTATGCTATTTCAAGTCCTAAAAAATGATGCTGTGAAAGTGCTGCATTCAATATGTCAGTAAATTTGGAAAACTCAGCACTGGTCACAGGAATGGAAAAGATCAGTTTTCATTCCAATACCATAGAAGGGCAATGCCAAAGAACGTTCAAACTGCCACACAATTGCACTCATATCACATACTAGCAAAGTAATGCTCAAAATTCTCCAAGCTTGGCCAAAAACTTCCAGATGTTCAAGCTGGATATAGAAAAGGCAGAGAAACCAGAGATCAAATTGCCAACATCCATTGGATCATTAAAAAAAAAGCAAAATAATTCCAGAAAAACATCTACTTCTGCTTTATTGACTACACCAAAGCCTTTGACTATGAGGATCACAACATAATGTGGAAAATTCTTTGAGACTGGAATACCAGACCACCTTACCTGCCTCCTGAGAAATCTGTATGGAGGTCGAGAAGCAACAGGTAGAACTGGACATATAACAATGGAGTGGTTCAAAATTGAGAAAATTGTATGTCAAGGCTGTATATTATCACCCTGCTTATTTAACTCTTATGCAGAGTACATTATGTGAAATGCTGGGCTGGATAAAGCACAAGTTGGAATCAAGATTCCCAATAACCTCAGATATGCAGATAACATCACTCTTATGGCAGAGAGCAAAGAGGAACTTAAGAGCCTCTTGATGAAAGTGAAAGATGAGAATGAAAAAGCTGGCTTAAAATTCATCATTCAAAAATGAAGATAATGGCATCCTGTCCCAACACTTCATGGNTCAGATATGCAGATAACATCACTCTTATGGCAGAGAGCAAAGAGGAACTTAAGAGCCTCTTGATGAAAGTGAAAGATGAGAATGAAAAAGCTGGCTTAAAATTCATCATTCAAAAATGAAGATAATGGCATCCTGTCCCAACACTTCATGGCAAATAGATGGGGAAACAATGGAAACAGTGGTACACTTTATTTTCTTGTACTCCAAAATCACAGCAGATTGTGATTATAGCCATGAAATTAAAAAACGCCCCTTGGAAGAAAATCTGAAACAAACCCAGACGTATTAAAAAAAAAAAAAATACCTAGCATATTTAAAAGCAGAGACATTGTTTTGCCAACGAAGGTCCGTCTAGTCAAAGCTATGGTTTTTCCAGTAGTCATGTATAGATGTGAGAGTTGGACCATAAAGAAGGCTGAGGGCTAAAAAACTGATGCATTTGAACTGTGGTGCTGGGGAAGACTCTTGAGAGTCCCTTGGACTGCAGGGAGATTCAACCAGTCAATCCTAAATTAAATCAATCCTGAATATTCATTGGAAGGGTTGATGCTGAAGCTGAAGCTCCAGTACTTTGGCTACCTGATGGATAGAGCCGACTCCTTGGAAAAGACCCTGATGTTGGGAAAAATTAAAGGCAGGAGGAGAAGGGGACAACAGAGGACGAGATGGTTGTATGGCTTCACCAACTCAATGGAAATGAGTTTGAGCAATCTCCTGGAGATGGTGAATAACAGGGAAGCATGGTGTACTGCAGTTCATGGAGCTGCAGAGAGACAGACGTGACTGAGGGACTGAACAACAACAATGATAATCAGACTTCAGCACTGGGGCTTCCCTGGTAGCTCAGTTGGTAAAGGCTCTGCCTGCAACGCAGGAGACCTGGGTTCAATCCCTGGGTTTGGAAGATCCCCTAGAGAAGGGAAAGGCTGCCCACTCCAATTATCTAGCCTGAAGAATTCCATGGACTGTACAGTCCATGAGTCAGACACAACTTGGCAGATGGTGCCATAATAATTATGACATCACTGATGTAATGAACATGAACTTGGGCAAACTCCTGGAGATGGTGAAGGACAGGGGAGCCTGGCATGCTACAGTCCATGTGGTCTCAGAATTGGACATGACAGGGAAAATGAACAACAACAGTAATAATTATGTATATTTTAGCAAATTATTAATTTATATTCTTATACTTATTTTTATGTAAGAAACCCTATATTCAAGAACTAGTTAAGACATAAATGAATAAATAAACTCAATGTTGCAATGATTTTACTTCCTTCACTTTGACATTACTCATAATTTTGTTATGTTAGTAATTTCTCTTTTACCTTCTCTATATTAATGTTCCTAATTTCAGATAAAAACATCAGAGATTAGTTTTTTTTTTTTAGCTCAGCATCCCAAACTTCCCTGATCCTTCTGCTCTCTAAATTTGAATAAGGCAAAAATTTATCTTTCTTTTCTTTTCAAGTATTGAAAGCTAAATCTAGGAATGAAAGAAAATGGAAACTAAATGAAAAGCCAAACGAATTTTACTTAAGCAGTTACAGCTTTCACAGTGAATGATTTGGAACTCTTCAGTGTTACTTAGTGAATGTAATCACATGTATTTGTCTTGTTGAGAATTATATTGTGACATATGCATGGTAAGCAGGACTGCTATTATATAAATTTCCTAAGATTTATCACTTGCAGTTGCAGAGTACAAAATGAAAGCCTGCTTGAAGTTTTCTTGACAAAAATATTTTCATTATTTAAATAAACCTTGTGTATGTAAGTTGTTAACTAATTAATAAGACTAATAATCTCATTAAATTTAAACATTATTTGAGTTCAGTGATAGAAATGCCTAAAATGTTTAGTAAGTGAAATAGAAGGGGAAAATGGGATGGTGTTCTGAAGTGCAGGCTGCTGCTGCTAAGTCGCTTCAGTCGTGTCTGACCCTGTGCAACCCCATAGACAGCAATGCACCAGACTCCTCTGTCCTTGGGATTCTCCAGGCAAGAATACTGGAGTGGATTGATTGCCATTTCCTTCTCCAATCTGAAGTGCAGGACAGGATTCAAAGTTCACTGGTGGCAAAATATAATAGTCTATGATATAGTTTTCCCTTCTTTTATTTTCCTAATTGTTTTAATTCATCTTTTTTTTTTTTTTCCAGCATACACTCTTACATGTCTTCTTATATTTTCTTCTTATTGCATTTCTCTTATTAGGATTACCTTCCCTTTCAGTTGCTGCTTCAGTATTATTCCTTTTGTCTTCTTGAAATGGCAGCTTTGCATGCAAACAGAATGAGAGGAATGTCATGAGGTGAATGATTTGGAGTGCAATAAACAGATAAAGGTGCTTCTCTGGTAACTCGGCTGGTGAAGAATCCTCCTGCAATTCAGGACACCACAGTATGGTTCTTGTGCTGGGAAGTTCCCCTGGAGAGAAGGGATATGTTACCCACTCCAGTATTCTTGGGCTTCCCTGGTGGCTCAGATGGTAAAGAATCTGCCTGCAATGTGGGAGACCTAGGTTCGATCCCTGAGTTGGGAAGATACCCTGGAGGAGGGCATGGCAACCCACTCCAGTATTCTTGCCTGGAGAATCCCCATGAATAGGGGAGCCTGGCAGGCTACAGTCCCTGGGGTCACAAAGAGTCAGACACAACTAAGAGACTGTTGATGATGATGATGATGATGTTTGTCATAATGAGTTTTTGTTTTGTTTTGTTTTACTCCTGATATTGTTAGGCAATATCCCAATTGTCTAGGCTCACTGGAAGCTCATCATAATATATTGTTTATCTTATTTAATTTCCTATCACTGTGTGTTAGGCTGTCTCTTATACACATCTAGGAAGTGACTATTAACGATTCTGCCACTTACTGGTATTAAGACCTTGAACACTGACTTAACATATCTAAACCTCAATTATAAAATAAACCCTAACTTTTCAGATGTTTTGCATAAAATACATCTGTTTGTTCACTCTTCCCTTCTTTTTTTTTGAGCAAAGAGTTGGACTATAAAGAAAGCTGAGCACCAAAGAATTGATGCTTTTGAACTGTGGTGTTGGAGAAGACTCTTGAGAGTCCCTTGGACTGCAAGGAGATCGAACCATACCATCCTAAAGGACATTAGTCCTGGGTGTTCATTGGAAGGACTGATGTTGAAGCTGAAACTCCAATACTTTGGCCACCTGATGNAGAATTGATGCTTTTGAACTGTGGTGTTGGAGAAGACTCTTGAGAGTCCCTTGGACTGCAAGGAGATCGAACCATACCATCCTAAAGGACATTAGTCCTGGGTGTTCATTGGAAGGACTGATGTTGTAGCTGAAGCTCCTATACTTTGGCCACCTGATGTGAAGAGCTGACTCATTTGAAAAGACCCAGATGCTGGGAAAGATTGAGGGCTGGAGGAGAAGGAGAAGACACAGGATGAGATGGTTGGATGGCATCACTGCCTCGATGGACATGGGTTTGGGTGGACTATGGGAGTTGGTGATGGACAGGGAAGCCTGGTGTGCTGTGGTTCATGGGGTTGCAAAGAGTCCGACATGACTGAGCAACTGAACTGAACTGAAACTGATTTCCTCTGTAATGTTCATAAATGGGCAATGAATTTTATAAGTATTGCCAGAGATATAGTAGTTAAAATGAACAGCATGTGCAATGTGTTCTGAAGATTGTTTGAGAGGAAGTTACACATGTACTGAGTTTTGTAAATTTCAAATAAGACAGCTTAGTTTTTGTTCATCAGTTGCTCAGTCATGTCTGACTCTTTTTGGCCTCATAGATTGCAGCATCCCAGTCTTCTTTGTCCTTCACTATCTCCTGAAGCTTGCTCAAACTCATATCCATCAATTTGATGATATCATCCAACCATCTCATCTTCTATCATCCCCATCTCTTCATGCCCTCAATCTTTCCCAGCATCAAGGTCTCTTCCAATGAGTCAGCTCCTCATGTTAGGTGGCTAAAGTATTAGAGCTTCAGCTTTAGCATCAGTCCTTCCAATGAGTATTCAGGACTGATTTCCTTCAGGATAGACTGGCTTGATCTTCTTGCAGTCCAGGGGACTCTCAAGAGTCTTCTCTAGCACCACATTATGAAAGCATCAATTCTTTAGTGCTCAGCCTTCTTTATAGGCCAACACTCACATCCATAAATGACTACTGTACGATAGTTTATAAGGTTATATATGTTCTCTGTCTTATGTCTCCTCGCCATCATTTATTTTAGACATAGTCTCCTCTGGGAAACTGTAATTTTTCAATGTGTTTTCACTTTTTAATCTATATCATTTTAGAGATTATATATGCGTTTGTGTTATTTACAGATGTACAGATGGTCTGGGCCTAACAGAAGCAGAAGATATTAGGAAGTGGCAAGAATACACGGAAGAACTGTACAGAAAAGATCTTCACGACCCAGATAATCATGATGCTGTGATCATTCATCTAGAGCCAGACATCCTGGAAAGTGAAGTCAAGTGGGCCTTAGAAAGTATCACTATGAACAAAGCTGGTGGAGGTGATGCAATTCCAGCTTAGCTATTTCACATCTTGAGAGATGATGCTGTGTAAGTGCCGCACTCAATATACCAGGAAATTTGGAAAACTCGGCAGTGGCCACAGGACTGGAAAAGGTCAGTTATCATTCCAATCCCAAAGAAAGGCAATGCCAAAGAATGCTCAAACTACAACACAGTTGCACTCATCTCACACGCTAGTAAAGTAAAGCTCAAAATTCTCCAAGCCAGGCTTCAGCAATATGTGAACCGTGAACTTCCTGATGTTCAAGCTGTTTTTAGAAAAGGCAGAGGAACCAGAGATCAAATTGCCAACATACGCTGGATCATGGAAAAAGTAAGAGAGTTCCAGAAAAACATCTATTTCTGCTTTATTGACTATGCCAAAGCCTTTGACTGTGTGGATCACAATAATCTGTGGAAAATTTGAAAGAGTTGGGAATACCAGAACACCTGACCTGTCTCTTGAGAAATGTAAATGCAGGTCAGGAAGCAACAGTTAGAACTGCACATGGAGCAACAGACTGGTTCCAAATAGGAAAAGAAATATGTCAAGGCTGTATATTGTCACCCTGATTACTTAACTTATATGCAGAGTACATCATGAGAAACGCTGGGCTGAAAGAAGCACAAGTTGGAATCAAGATTGCCGGGAGAAATATCAATAACCTCAGATATGCAGATGACACCACCCTTATGGCAGAAAGTGAAGAAGAACTAAAAGCCTCTTAATGAAAGTGAAAGAAGAGAGTGAAAAAGTTGTCTTAAAGCTCAACATTCAGAAAATGAAAATCATGGCATCTGGTCCCATCACTTCATGGGAAATAGATGGGTAAACAGTGGAAACAGTGTCAGACTTAATTTTTGGGGGCTCCAAAATCACTGCAGATGGTGATTGCAGCAATGAAATTAAAAGATGCTTATTCCTTGAAAGAAAGTTATGACCAACCTTGATAGCATATTCCAAAGCATAGATATTACTTTTCCAACAAAGGTCCATCTAGTCAAGGCTATGGTTTTTCCAGTGGTCATGTATGGATGTGAGATTTGGACCGTGAAGAAGGTTGAGTGCCAAAGAATTGATGCTTTTGAACTGTGGTGTTGGAGAAGACTCTTGAGAGTCCCTTGGACTGCAAGGAGATCCAACCAGTCCATTCTCAAGGAGATCAGTCCTGGGTGTTCATTAGAGGGACTGATGCTAGAGCTGAAACTCCAGTACTTTGGCAACCTCATGTGAAGAGTTGACTCACTGGAAAAGACCCTGATGCTGGGAGAGATTGGGGGCAGGAGGAGAAGGGGATGACAGAGAATTTGATGGTTGGATGGCATCATTGACTCAATGGACATTAGTTTGAGTGAACACCTGGAGTTGATGTTGGACAGGGAGGCCTGGTGTCCTGTGATTCATGGGGTCACAAAGAGTCGGACATGACTGAGCGACTAAACTGCACTGAACTGAACCCTGTTTCTGACATGTCCTCATCCCATTTTTCAATTGGGGAAATCTGAAACATGTATTTATCTACTCCAGATTTACTAGACTTAGTTGGCATATATCATATGCAATTCTGACTGTTCTTAATATTTTAACTATAATATTCATACATAACCAATGTTTTGAATGATTACTTAGCTAGACAACAGTGTTATTTCTAATATGTTTTTCACCAAAAAAGAAATGACAGCATTTGCATATGAATTTTATAACTAGTAGTATCCATTATTCATCCTTTATGACAGAACATACTTTTGTCAAAGATGGCTAAGCTCTCTCTAGGTGTTTGACTCAATTTCAGTCTAATAATCTTTGTATGTTTAGCCTCTTCAGGAAGAGGATTTTGAAATAAAGACCTAATTTTTGTACAATATTCAAATATTCTGGAATTTTAATACTTGACTCCTATTTATCAGTAAATTATTGACTTTGTTGACCAACTAAATTCTTGGGCATTTTTCATCTAAATATTATTGAAGATAATGTTTTACAGTTTACATTAAGAATTGTTAACTCAAATGCTTGCATTACCCAGCAGAAAAATATATTCCTATATTGGAAATGTAAGTATCTGAGATGTCAAAAATGTTTATATATACATATATATAGGGCTTCCCTTGTGGCTCGGCTGGTAAAGAATCTACCCACAATGGAGGAGACCTGGGTTCGATCCCTGAGTTGGGAAGATCACCTGGAGAAGGGAAAGGCTACCCGCTCCAGTATTCTGGTCTAGAGAATTCCATGGACTCTATAATCCATTGGGTCGCAAGTGTCGGACAGGACTGAGCAACTTTCACTCACTCATACACACACACACACACACACACACACATACATATATATATACACGTATACACATACGTCGAGAGAAAGAAGCTGAAGGAGAACTGGAGAAAACAAAATACATTCATACTCAGCTGCCTCAGTTGTGTCTGACTCTTTGCAACCATATGGACTGTAGTCCTCCAGGATTCTCAGCCTGTGAGATTCTCCAGGCAAGAAGAATGGAGTGGGTTGACATTTCCTAATCCAAGGGATCTTTCCACCCAGGGATTGAACCCTCATCTCCTGCAACTTCTGCATTGCAGTGAAATCTCAACCACTGATCCTCCTTTAAGGCTTTCAGATTGAAGAATACTATAATTATGTGTGCAAAGCATACTCTTACACCTTGAAAATTAGATTATTCAGTCTATCCACATGGATTTCAGTGTCTTCAGTTCAGTTTGGTCACTCAGCCATGTCCAACTATTTGTGACCCCATGGACTATAGCACACCAGGCTTCCCAGTCCATCACCAACTTCCGGAACTTGCTCAAACTCATGTCCATTGAGTCAGTGATGCCATCCAACCATCTCATCACTGTCGTCCCCATCTCATCCTGCCTTAAATCTTTCCAAGAATCAGGGTCTTTTGCAAAGAGTCAGTTCTTCCATGAGGTCAAAGTATTGGAGGTTCAGCTTCAGCATCAGCCCTTCCAATGAACACCCAGGACTGATCTCCTTTAGGATGGACTGTTTGGAATTCCTTGCAGTCTGAGGGACTCTCATGAGTCTTTCCAAACACCACAGTTCAAAAGCATCAATTTTGAGTGACTGAACTGAACTGATGGATACTCTCCCTATATGGAGTCTGGCTCCATAATGGCAAGCACCTTATCTTGCTCTTCTTACAATGGAATTTCTCCAATTCCTGTGACACTTTTGCATGCGTGTGTGTTTGCTAAGTCACTTCAGTCGTGTCTGACTCTTTGTGACCCATGGGCTATAGTCTGCCAGGCTCCTCTGTCCATGGAATTCTCCAGGCAAGAATACTGGAGGGAGTTGCCATTTCCTTCTTCAAGAGACCTTCCTGACCCAGGGACAGAACCCGTGTCTCTTAGGTCCCCTGTTTGTATGTACATATACATACAATATATGTATATTGGCACTAGTGGTAATCATATATATATATACACACACATACACACATATATATACATATATATACACATGTATATATAGACACACACATATATATACACATATACAAACATATTTATCTGTAATAGTTCAGACATTCTTCTTCTATTCACCAGTCTTGCCAAAAAAAACACAAAAAACTCAAGATGTAAGAAGAAAGGAAAGACAGTAATTGTAAAGCACATTGGAGTAAAATGATCAAGATTTTAGCTTTTTACTCCCTCCTATTGTTGCAAGTTTGGTAACCTTCTACATGTTACTTAACCCCTCACTGTAAATATCATTTTTTCAATCTCTAACAGGAAGAGGGTGGCCTCTAACTATAAAGAATTGCTACTGCTGGATCATATAATACTTCTGTTTTTAGTTTTTTAAGAAATTTTATAATGTTTTTCACAGTAGCTGCACCAATTTACATTCTTACCAACAATGTACCAGAGCTCACTTTTCTCTACATCCTCACCAACATTTGTATTTGTACACTTTAAAAAAGAAACATTTTATTTTTATTTTTGGCTATGCAGTGTCTTGGTTGATATGCGTGGACTTTCTCTAGTTGCGGTCCATGCATTTCTCATCGTGGTAGCTTCTCTTGTTGCGGATCATAGGCTGTCTCTAGGCCATGCCGGCTTCAGTACTCGCTGTGCATGGGGTCCATAGTTGTGGTTCACAGGTTCCAGAGCACAGTCTCAGTAGTGGTGGCACATGAACTCAGTTGCTGTGCAACATGTGGGATCCTCCTGGACCAGGGATTGAATCAATATCCTCTTCATTGCAAGGTGGAATGTTAACCATGGGGACTACCAGGGAAGCCTTGTAGACTTTTTGATGATAGCCATTATCACAGATGTGAGGTAATGTCTTGTGCTTGTAATTTGCATTTTGCTAATGATTAGCAATGTCGAGCATCTTCTCATGTACCTCTTGGCCATCTGTATATCTTCTTTGAAAAAATGTTGGTTCAAGCCTTCTGCCTATTTTTAAGTTGGATAGCATTTTTTAATATTGAGTTCTCTATGAGGTTTTTATATATTTTAAATATTAACAATTGGTCATGTCATTTGCAAATATTTTGTCCCCTTCTGTATATTGTCTTTTCATTTTGCTGATGGTTTCCTTTGCTGTGCAAAAACTCTGAAGTTTAATTAAGTCCCCTTTGTTTATCCTTGCTTTGTCTTAAAAAATAGGTCTAAAAAATTTTGCTACAACATGTCAGTGTTTTCTTCCAGGAGGTTTATGATTTTTACTCTTACATTTAGGTCTTTAATCTACTTTGAGTTTATTTATGCGTAGGTTGTGAGAAAATATTCTAATTTCATTATCTTTCATTCTTGTGTATCTATCTGGAGAAAATGAAAAGACTAATTCAGAAAAATACATGCACCTTGGTGTTTGAAGCAACATTGTTTATAGCAGCTGTGATATGGAAGCAAATTAATTGTCCATCAACAGATGAACAGATAAAAATGTTTTATATATATATATATATAATCCCTGATGTCCCTGATGCTGGGAAAGTTTGAGGGAAGAAGAAGAGGGCATCAGAGGATGAGATGGCTAGATGGCCTCACCGATGCAATAGACATGAACTTGGGCAAACTTCGTCAGATGGTGAAGGACAGGGAGGCCTAGCCTGCTGCAGATCATGGGGTCACAAGAGTCAGACATGACTGGGTGACTGAACAATGGCAGTAACAATATCACTCACTCACACACACACAATATATGCACAGACATATATAGACATATATGTATGTATGTATACACATGCACACAATTGATCACATGGCCATGAAAAGAATGAAATTCTGCCATTTACAGCAACATGAACTGATCAAGAGGGTATTATCTTAGTGACGTATGTAAGATAGAGAAAGGTAAATACTGTATATTATTACTTATATATGGAATCTTAAAATGCATGAATGAATGTAACAAAACAGCAATAGACCCACAGAAACATATAAGAAACTAATGGTTACTGGAGGGAAGAAGAAAGGAGGGAGCACTAAGATAGGTATGGGAGATTAAGAGGTACAAACTTCTACATGTAAAATATATAAGCTGCAATGTATATTGTATAACACAGGGAATACAGTTAATATTTTAAAATAACTTTAAATGGTATGCAATCTATAAAAATATTGAAGAACTATATTGTACACTTGAAACTAATATTATATTGTAAATCAACTGTGAAAGTGAAGTGAAAGTCACTCAGTTGTGTCCAACTCTTTGCAACCCCATGGTAGTCCATGGAATTCTCCAGGCCAGAATACTGGAGTGGGTAGCCTTTCCCTTCTCCAGGGAAATCAACTGTACTTCAATAAAAAATAAAACTTAAAGGGTTGTTCTTAAGATTAAATAAAAATGTATTTTGTAACCTAGAATACCTATTTCAAGCACACTTTGAGTTTTTATTTAGGACTTAGTTTTATAATCTATAAAATAGTCATAATATGCATAGCACAGCTATATCAGAGAGAAAAATAAAATAATGCATATAATGTCTTTGGAAGAGTTAAAATGTAATTGTTTTAGTAAAATTTAACTCATTATCCCCATATAGCAAAGTCTTAAGTGATTATTATATCCCAATGAAAGATAGCTATTAAAACTAAATTAGTCTGATTATATAGTCTTCTTTTCAAAGTCTAGGGAAATGTTTTTACATTACAAATATCTACATACAGCTATTAATTGAAACTTTCAAGTAAAGATATTATTTTACATTTCTGTAAAGTGAACACCTAACAGGATAATATTAAGTTGGTAAAGAATCTGTCTGCAATTAAGCCTAAGATGCCATCAAAATACACACACATGAAATAGTGAAAATAAGTAATTCTTTCCACACTTCTTTTTAAATATATTCATGGAATATTCACAGAATAAATGAATGAACATATTTATCAGCTAATATAATATTTGGAGCATGGCTGTTATAAAATGTCAATTCTGGTTGTCAAATCATTGCATAATAAATTTTGTGCTCCTAATTTTGTGAC
This sequence comes from Oreotragus oreotragus, assembly GCA_006410675.1. Taxonomy (NCBI): domain Eukaryota; kingdom Metazoa; phylum Chordata; class Mammalia; order Artiodactyla; family Bovidae; genus Oreotragus; species Oreotragus oreotragus. Next base: position 14,813 of record SJYX01021467.1, on the reverse strand, counting down.
TTTTCACTTCTTCTGGAGTACTTACTCTCACATCTCATAAATGGGAAATTTTGTTAGGTTTATAATGATAGAAATATTTATTTTAGTATTATCCTGACCAAAAGAAATCAGTGTGTTCCTAGAACAAGAATCTTAACGTCAGAAGGAAAATTTGAGTTCTTTTTTTGTCCAATTCCTTTATTTTACAGTTGACAAAAATTGAAATTCAGGTAGACTGAATATTAAGGTCTTTCAGGTAGCAGATTTTGCATTAGTCTTTTCACTGTTTATTTCCTCCCTTAGTAGTATCTGAAAAAATTTTAAAAGCCATTAAAACATAAAAATCAAGATATTACAATGCAAAAATTACTATAAGATTACTATACTTACTCAATTATTATAAGATTAATAGAAACTCATTAGAGGGAGTTTCCTTAAGTGAGTAAAGTACAGAATGTATTTTGACATGAAATGTTACTTTTGACATGTGTGTTACTTTTCCAAAAGTATTTATAACTGTGTATTTTATGGTCAACCTAGATACAGGCAGGGTCTTATCAAATAGTGATGATCTGACTCATTTAGAGCCAATAGAAAACACACACACACACAGAGGCACCTGCACCTGACCCACCACAGAATACTCTAGAACACGGAGAAAATAAAAACACATGTGGTAATATCGTGTGAATCCTATCCAGATGTCGATTGTAATTATTCTATCCACAAACGAGAATGGTCTTAATGCCTTCCGAGTGTGTATAAAAATAAATAAATACAAAAAAAAATAAAAATAAAAAGAAGCTAAAGACATGAAAAAAAAAAAAAAAAGATATGTAGGAAGTCTTGCCTTCAGAAATGACTGAATCGGAGCCCCAGATTCAAGCATGTGTGTTTTCAAACTCCCTGATTTCCCCATTGCACTGCACGCCCTCTGTGAGTGGATGAGCACAGGCTCCGCCATCCCTGCTTCAGCAGAAGCACTCCTCCACTGTCTTTGGCTCTGCTGAATTTTGCAAGTTCCTTCTCCTGTATTCCAGTTCCCTAAGTGTCCTGCATACCTACTCTGTTTCAAGCTGTTTCCTATATCGCCCATTAAATTTACTTTGGCAGCAGCTGTATTTCCACTTCAGCTTATCCCTGTAAAAGTTCACTCTGGTTATAACACAGAAAAAAGATTAAACAGATATTGGGTTGTTTTTAAAATGCATAAAAGGACTTGCCAGTTTTGCTCAAGGCAAAGCTTCTAGCAACAAATCCAAAACCACAGCCATGAACTAGTCTGAAGAGGAAACAGCTGCTGCTGCCAGCAGGCTGAGGAACTTCCAAACTTAGATTGGCTCTCTAATGTGAGCAGTGGTACTCAATGAAAATGTTCACACTTTATGTTATTTATTATCATTTTCAATTTTCTGTAACTTAAAATATGTGTTCTCTGAAATATTTTTTTAATTGAGTAAATTGCAGACACTAATGTAACACCCCATCACCAATCTATTCAACTTTACCATAATGTAATAGTTTGCTATTTTCTAGAAGAAATAAAACGTGAAAAGTATTGTTAAATTCCTTCTTAGAGCTTGTTAACTGGCCTTTTATTTTTCATTCTTTATTTCTCCTTATGAATATTCATATGCATTATTATAACGTATTATTGTACTTTTACTGCATTTGTATGTGTCCCTGATGTTACTTATTTTCTTAGTTCTTTGTTTGCTTGTTTTTCTAACTTTTCAAGTAATTGTCATGAGATACTTCTCAGTATGGTCATACATCCTTTTCTCTGAAAACCTGAGTGTAGTTACTACTGATTCTTTCAACATGGCTGGAATGGAATACATGTATTTCCTGTATATCTGAATCTCAGGCTTACAATTCCAGGTCTGGACTTGGTACAGCTGACTGGTTAAGTCATTTGAATGTGTCTGTTTTAGGTGCAGGAGAACTTGGTAAAATAGATGTCCAGCTTTACATCTTCTGTTGTGACAGTGAGACTCTGTTTTAAGTGACTGGGGATTTCCACAGTATTGAAAGGAGCATCAGTTTCTGAGTGGCTAAAATAATTGTGAATGGCCACTACATTCTGATACTGGCTTATTTTTAGGAAACCTCTTGTCCTTTAATTAATTGCATTCATTCAGCAAGATTCACACATAGAAGCAACATAGCTAAGTGAGAAGAAATTGGGAAATAAAGTTTTAATCCCACCTCCAATATTTATAGAATGGAAATTGATCTAGATGACTGAATGTCATGAATGTGAAAATCAATATCAAGTTTTAATTTTCACTGAGAAAGTCACCAGTTAGATACTTTATATGAATTATCAGTATTTTACAAGCTTTCATTTGATGGTTATGCTTCAAAAAATTAAGCCAAAGTCTTAGAATATTTCAAATAGTGAATTTCTGTCATTTAATCTTCACCTATACAAGGGGAAAATGTATGGACAAAATGAAATATATAGTGAAGAGATGGAAATTAAAAGATTATTTTCTTTGTATTCAAACTGAGTTTTGAAAGTTCTGAATGAAGTTATAGATTCCATCCATAATGTAACCATCTATATTTTTAATACATCACTGTCTCAAATTCCTCAAGGCAGCATTTTGGCTCCATGTTTACCTGTCCACTTATTATTAAAAATGTGTAGTATTAAGATAATTAATATTGATAGAAAATAACAAAATATAAAGATATGTTGATTTACTTCAAGTTACCTATTGCTTATTTAAGAGTTAGACGTCTGATTAGGATTTTTAATTTATGTATTGGGTATTGGATTGATACAGTTGACTACAGGAAGAAATTATACTTAGGACATTGGTGAAGAAGTAATTCGTGCACATACCCTTTTGCTTTAAAAGAATGTACATACTTTACAAGATGGAATGAGTCCATTTTTTATGAGTATACCTCAAACTGAATTTTTAGGAAGAAAATGTGTTAATCACTAACAGAAACTGCAGAAATAAGTTATTAGCTTGTAGAGTGCATTCATCCAGTCAGCCAACAAATACTTTGGACTTTATATGCTGTGAAAAATACGTGCATGACACTCTGCTTGATCTATTATAATATTACACTCAAAAGCATAATATATGATACTCGTTTGACTATCTTAGGGAGCATATTGAACAGGTGCTCCTTTTTTTGCAAAAGATAAATTCTAATTATTTTAATTATTTAGAAAGTAGAAGGGTCCATAATAACCCATTATAAGTTTGATGTTCATGTATATTCAATTTTCGAGGAAGTGTTTCATGAATAGATAATATTTCATATACCTAGGATATCAGTTCAGATTGAAAATCAGCATGGTGCAGCATGATATTTTGTCAAATTCTAAGGTGATGAGGGCCATATATTGTAAATGAAGGACAACTGCTGAAAAGTGATTGCTTTGTGAGGGAAAGATCTTTGAGAAAAATACCACCATTCACTCAAGTATGTCACAGTATTACATAAGCGGTGCAGTTTGCATTGACAGCATCTGTTCTTTATTTTGGTCTAGAGGGTGTTAAACCCAGGTATAGATTCAAAAATACAAATTTTATTGCACTTTTTCAAAGCTAAATTTCTACATGATATCTCAAACCATGAATAAATTCTACAGATTTATACTTTCTTCCCCTTCATCTGATCATTAATCCTCTTTATTCATGGAAAATATGCTTGATTCACTCTATAGGTATACTTTTAATTTCAATCTTATTAAAGTACTGAACAGAGCTACATTTGTAATCTAAAAATGATGAAGATGATGGCAGTGATTATAATGATGATAAAGAAAAATGCTCTTGAGGAAAATGATTAGAATAATGATGCTGATTGTGATAGCACTACCAAGTTCCTTCTTGGGTCTGCACTGTTTGGAGAGAGGCTAAAAACACATTAGTATTATCAGACGGTGTGGCAAATTAGCATATCAGGAAGAAGACACTCTCATAAATATACTTTATATCCATTTTTATGATTTTCACTGGCATCATTAATTTCTCTGCACATAGTTTGATTCATTCATTCATCCATTCAGTACCACTTTTCAGGCACAAACGAGGTGCTGGAATAAGATAGAAAGCAAACATAGCCATAGCAATTATCTTCATGGACCCTTAATCTAGTGTAGAATGTAGAGCTTAGTTCTGTACTAACTGAGAGGGTGCCTGTGTGTTAGATGCTATGAGTGAAAGTGACACGATGAAAAGCTTATAAAAGAAGATTTTGATATAAATGTGAACAAGGAATTAAGTGAAGTGTAGAAATTAAGAGAGGAGGGGAAAAAAAGTATTCCAGGCCCAAAGGTCAGAGAAAGCATGCTGTGAATATTAGCAAATGAAAGTTAGTAGTTTGAATTAGAGAAAGAAGGGGGTAGTGGTTCTATCAATAGATATAGCTAGAAAAGTAGGTAGAACCGTACCCAGCAGAGACCTGTTGTCTTTCCTTATGGGAAAGGGGAAATGATCACCTAGTGCCCTGATAGGATTTGCATTTTGAAAAGGGGACTCTGGCTTGATTACTCTCTGAAGAATTAGTTGGAAGTGGACAAACTTATTCCATTAAAGGTTACAGAATTATTATTTTTAAATCTGGGATTTGGCATGGCCAAGTAATCTCATTTAATAAAAATAATAATAATAAAGTCAGAATGAGAAAATAACTTTTATAATTAGTGTCAGAACTTGATTTAAAACAAACCAAACTTAGATTATTAATTTCAAATAGGTCCTTTCCATGAGACTCTGGCATGCCTCGATTAAATACTCTAGCCAACTTTCTCTGAAGAAGGTTATCACCTGTGTCTCCTTTTACTTTGTATTCTCAGTTGCTCAGTCGTGTCCAGCTCTTTGAGACCCCATGAACTGAAGCCCATCAGTCTCCTCTGGTCATGGAATATTCCCGGCAAGAATACTGGGGTGGGTTGCCATTTCCTCCTCTAGGTGATCTTCCCCACCCAAGGACTGAACCTGCATCTCTTGTGCCTCCTTCATTGCAGATGGATTCATTACCCACTGAATCATCAGGGAAACATCTTTTACATTAATGTCCTTCTGGACTTTCCTTTTGTCCCTACCATCTCTTGCTTATCCTCTTCACTGCTAAACAAAAACATCATCTTGCCGTTCTGAACTATGAAGAAATTTGTGTCACCTTAAGGCTGGGCTGGAAGAAGCACAAGCTGGCATCAAGATTGCCGGGAGAAACATCAATAACCTCAGATATGCAGATGACACCACGCTTATGGCAGAAAGTGAAGAGGAGCTAAAGACCTCTTGATGAAAGTGAAGAGGAGAGTGAAAAAGTTGGCTTAAAGATCAACATTCAGAAAACGAAGATCATAGCATCTGGTCCCATCACTTCATGGGAAATACATGGGGAAACAGTGGAAGCAGTGTCAGACTTTATTTTGGGGGGCTCCAAAATCACTGCAGATGTTAATTGCAGCCATGAAGTTAAAAGATACTTACTCCTTGGAAGGAAAG
>SJYX01021466.1:2895-15618 GCA_006410675.1 Oreotragus oreotragus | reverse complement strand
CTCTCTTGCTTTTTCCATGATCCAGCGGATGTTGGCAATTTGATCTCTGGTTCCTCTGCCTGTTCCAAAACCAGCTTGAACATCAGGGAGTTCACGGTTCACATATTGCTGAAGCCTGGCTTGGAGAATTTTGAGTGGGTACCATTTCCTTCTCCAGGAGATTTTCCCAACCCATGGATTGAACCCAGGTCTCCCGCACTGTAGGCAGACACTTTACTGCCTGAGCCACCAGGGTAATGTACAAAGGTCTCAATTTTTCCACATCCTTGCCAACACTTGTTATTGTTATTTTTTAAGGAAGATTTTTATTTAGTTATGGCTGTGCTGGGTCCTCATTATGCACGCGGGCTTTCTCTAGTTGTGGCCAGTGGGGGCTACTCTCCAGCTGCGGTGCACGGGCTTCTCATGGTGCTGGTTTCTCTTAATGCCCAAGCTCCAGAGCACAGGCTCAGCAGTGTGGTGCTTGGGCTTAGGTGCCCCGAGGCATGTAGGATCTTCCCTGACCCGGGACTGAACCCATGTCCCCTGCACTGGCTGGTAGATTCTTTACCACTGAGCCACCAGGGAATCTCAACATTTGTTTTTTAATAAGGCATATTATTAGGTATGAAGTGGTATATGATTTTGATTTGCATTTCCCAAGTGGCTAATGATATTTAAAACATTTTTTCATGTGCTTAGGTCATTTGTATATCTTTGGAGAGATGTCCATTCAAGTTTCACTCACTTTATAATTGGGCTGTCCTTTTTTTTCTTTTGGCCGTGCCAAGAAGCTTGCAGGATCTTAGTTCCCCGATCAGGGATTGAACCATCACCCTCAGCAGTGACAGTGTGGAGTCCTAACCTCTGTACTATCATGGGCTTTCCTTTTTTGAGTTGCAAGAATTCTTTACATATTCTGAATACTCGACCTTTATCAGATATATGACTTGCAAACATTTTCTCCCATTCTGGAGGTTGCCTTTTTACACTCTTGAAAAATGCCCTTTGAAACACAACTATTTTTAACTTTGATCAAATCCAATTTATTTATTTTTATTTTGGTGTCATATTTAATAAATTCAAATTCATAAAGATTCAGCCCTGTATTTTCTTCTAGGAGCTTTATATACTTGTAGCTCTTAAGGTTAGGTGTTTGATCTATTTTGAGTTAATTTTTGTAAATGTGTGTGAGGTATGGGTCCAACATCTTTATTGCACATGTGGACACCCAATTGTTCCAGCATACCTGAACTATTCTTAAAATACATGGTTAAGGAATTATTTTGAAAGAAAAAGGATGATTCTGATAAGAGGGACTGCCAAACCACTGCTGGTTTGAAGTAGTACTGGCTTTTAAATCAGTGGAATCTGAAAAAGATAAATCTGAACCTTAGCAGCTAGCATAATGGATTGGAAAGGAATCGCAAACTGACAGCAGGTATGGCTTTGGTCTGAGAAAGCCCACCCTTCTTCAGACGAGTCTCACTCACTTTGGGCAGCAGGTGGAGCTCTAACCAAAGAAACTTGCACCACTGTTAATGAACCAGTGAGGCTTCTGAGATAGGCTACAACTAAGATAATTCAAGTATGGCAAACTGTCTGATGGAGGACAAAAAAAAAAAAAAAAAAAAATCAGAGACCCTTATCTCTTAAGGTTTAGTACACAGAATACTATGTAAAGAACTCTGCAACTAAAAAACAAAAAGATAAATAGTCCTATTAGAAAATAGGCAAAAGAGCTGAATGGACATGTCTCCAAAGATGATATATAAAGGTCCAATAAGCACACAGAAAGATGTTCAATGGGTGATGAGGAAAATGCTAATCAAAACCAAAATGAGATACCATTTCTTGTGTGTGTGTGTGTGTGAAAATTATTTACTTTTGGCTGCTCTAGTCTTTGCTGTGGGTGGACTTCCTCTAGTTACAGCGAGTGGGGGCCACTGTCTAGCTGTGGTGCGAAGGCTCCTCATTACAGCGGCCTCTCTTGGTGCAGACCACTGGCTTAGGGTGCCCAGGTTCTGCAGTTGGGGGCATGGGCCCAGCAGTTACGGTTCATTGGCTTAGTTGCCCCGGGGCATGTGGGATCTTCCTGGACCAGGGACTGGTTGAACCCATGTCCCCTGCACTGCAAGGCAGATTCTTTTTTTTCCGCAAGGACCACTCTTAACCACTGGACCAACAAGGAAGCCAAAGACACCATTTCACATCCATGAGGGTGGCTATCATCAAAGCAAACGAACAAAACCAAACCCCCAAACCGAAAAACAAGTCTTGGTGAGGATGCAGAGAAATTGGAACCCTTGTATACTGCTAGCAGAAATGTCAAATGGTGAAGCCACTATGGAAAACAGTTTCAAGGGAGCAATCAACGGGTGACATAAAAGGGAAAACCTGACGTAATTTTGTGCCTGGAGAGATGCTTAAAGTAAGACAATGCTATTTCTCCTAGCCTTGACTCGGAAGCTCCTTGGGGTGGAGGGCTCTGATGAAATATCTTTCTCTTTTGAAGAGCCTAGAACAGAGCTACACAATAGCCAACCTAACAAACACACTTCCCAGATTCCCAGAGTGATATACGTTCTCAAAATGGACAAGAGATGAGAGAGCTCTGTGTTTGACTATATGAAACAATACAAGTGTAGCTAGTTTTGGGTTTTTTTTTTTTGTTTCTAATTCTCACGTCACAGGATGGATCTATTATAAAGGAGCTATCCTGGGAAGCAAACTGTGGGAATATTTAACAGGTTGAACTCGAAAAACACTGATTAATAATAATCTAAATGAACATTATGTAGTCATCAATTGTGACGATGGTTTAAAAGAGGTACCGCAATATGATGGTAGAATGTCATCTACTCTATGTTGATGAGATCAAAGGTTTATACTTGGTCTCTGTGAGAGCTATTACAGAGCAGGAATATGCCAATGAGACCAAAATCCAAAAATCCCTAGCTGAGATTCCTGGGGCTTCCTGGTTCCGAGGTGTTCTATGCATGCATTTGTGGTTTCTGAGCCCCAGAGAAAATGCACCCTGCCCGGTCCTTACTGCGGAAGGACGACAGGAGCCTGCACTCAGCTTCTCTGGACACGGCTGTGAGACAGCCATTAGCTGTGATAGCTATTTTCACGTTAATGCTGCCGGTAAACTGTGCCCTTCTCTTGGAATAAACCAATAATTTGTAAGCATGGTCATTCTAGGTCCCATGAATCTAATTTGATAAGCTCTGCCACTATTACTGTAATTATGATAAGGAAAGGAAATAAAATGAATTAACTTATGTTGTTCCAAAGAGACACAACTAAGATCATGGATAAAAAGACACAAGAAGGATATCTGATTTGCTTTCCTAAGTTCTGCACAAGTCTCTAGACACACTTGGTAAACATCAAAGCAGAAGCTGTATGTCCATGTGCCGTGAGACTACTGCCCTGGGTACACAACCTCAGGGTGCTCATTGAACCCTAAAAGCTGGGCTTTTTTAATTTGGGAAGAACTTTTTCGGTAGGAACCCATACCTGTGATGTCAGCTTCCCAGCAATCTGCATCCGTTCAATTTCTGCAGGAGATTTGATCAGCCTGAGGCGCTGTACCAGCTGCTGCACAGCCCGAACCTTGTTCTTGCTCCTGGCTTTGACCTCTGCCAGCTGCTGCATGTGGTCACAGTGGAGTTGTTTGTGAGCAGGCCTCATCCAGTCATACCACAGTGTATGTGTCTCAGCTTAAAACAGATTTAAAATAAAACAGCAACAAGAAATACCACCTGTCACAGACTTAAAGAGTCAAAACCATTTTAAAATGTGTAGTATAAACTCTAAAGGGTTGAATACTCTCTCAGGACCTAAGTCATTGGGAAGGCCCTTCCTGAAAATGGCAAGATATTCTGAGACTGGATATACGGCTTTTTCTGCCCTCAAATCTCAGTGTTTTTTTGTAAAGACAACAGATGAAACTAGAGCTTTACTCAAGCTTTGATTATTTATTAACTGTTTAAGAACAATTCTGACAATTGTTCTCCACACCACAAGTCAGCTAGAGGTTCTGTTAAATAACTGAACACAGAAGGACAGAAAAAGTACTCAGCTCACAACCTCATGGTTAAAAGTGCTCCATCCCTTAGTTTCAAACAGTCTCAGTACTGGTGAGAGGGGGTCTCACAGCCGATAATCCACATTCATCCAGAACACCTGTCCTCTTTCATCTGCCATGTGTTCTCATTACAGATTACCACAGTTCACCTTTTCACTTTGCAGACCCAAGGAAATGGTTGAGTTTTGCTCGAGACATAAGATAAGGCACACCATGAAAATTTTCTCCGCTTAGACCATGTGTCTATTTGTTTTCCCCCCTTTTTATTTTCTGACAGAAACCTGTGAGTAGTATTCCCAACAATTTAAATCTGAAGATTTCTATGTTTCATACAATGGACTTGGGACAGAAGAGGGGGAAAGTCCTAAAAATGTTGATTGGGTATGTATTAGTGATACAATCTCCAAAATATTTTTACTTTTTAAAATAAAACCAATTTTAAATATAGATTACATGTAAAACTCTAATCTTACTTTCAACAGAAATTTAGTTGTTGTAATTTTTAAAAAAACAACCATGACTATTTGCTGTCATTTTATAAAATCATAGGCCAACCTTTTTAGGCTTTTAAAACCTTTTCAGACTTTAAACTTTCAATCCAGGATTGTTGGAAGCAATTTTGAAATCCTCTTTTAATTAGAGAATGACTTAAGAAATGCTTATAAATCTTACAAGAATAATGGACTGAAATTTTACAATCAAATACATTATTTTGTCTAAAATCAATATTTTATAACTTGACCATCTATCTTATCTCTATGTGACTTTTGGACACTTTAAAAAATAAAATACTTCCTGGAGCTGTAGATGAATCACTAAGAATCACTAAGGATAGTTTATAATGTAGTATACATTCTGAAAAGTTCTAGAAAAGGAATCTCAAAACACTGAGTGATCACAATTCTACCAGAATAAACATAGAGATGCTTTTCAAGGGGCATGAACTCAACTGTGTATATGAACCACCGGAGAATCTTATTAAAATGCAGATTCTGATAGAAGGTATGAAATGGGGGCCACAGATTCTACACTTCCAGTATCTATTCTGCATTTGTAATTCTATAATGCATCACCAATGTTTCTGCTGCTGGTGAACGATAAATCACTCTTTGAGAATACTGCCAGTTTCTGAAAAGCTGGCAAAAGTGGTGCAGTAAGTAGTAGGCAAGAGTCAACAGGCTGGTCAGTGACCCTAAGAGTGGCCATGTCCATCCTCCACATTAAAACCCTCCTTCTGGACTCCACACTAGGACAGACAGTCTCTGAATGAATAACCTAACGAAGATTTAGCAAATGAATACATGAAATCCTTAAAGTCTTATGGAAAAGCTTTATATTCTTTCACAGTGCCAAGGGAAATGTTGCCATGCTAATAGTTTTAGCAAATGAAGACCAAATGGGCAAGAAGGTCTTAGTCCCAAGCTGGCCTGTGATCTGACTTCTGCTCCCGTCTGTTACCTTTCAGCTTTGGTACAAGATGTTGAAATTCCTCCAGTGTATAGGCTTCATCCACTCCAGTTAGAGCTATTGCTCCATCGGGGCCAGAGCGAGGGCCATCCCAAAGTTCTCGACTGGGGTCTCTCGGAGGCACAAAAAGCATGGCCTTGTGTGCCGGTAACTGCTCGCCAGGGAGGCTCTGAAGGACCAGGATGCTATCAGGTTCCTGGAATCCACACAGGTACAGGAAATTGTTGTCTTGGTGGAAAGTATAGGGGATGTCGTTGCTCATGTAGTACGTAGGGTTGGACAGCAGTACCACTGTGTGGTCTGTGCCGCTCTGCTCTTGTGCTTCCTTGTGGATCAGAGACATTAGTTTGTGTCTGCGAAGGGCATATTCCACCTGGGATAGTCCTGGCGTCACCTCCCCTAGAAACGACAGATAACAGTGAAGCTTCTCATTTCTATAGTGGCAGAGTATCGATACTTAAGATAGTTTAATATTAGATGGAGACACTCAAGTTCATTTCTTCAATTTATGCCCAATCTCCTCACAGCACATGGCAAAATTAAGGAGATAACCCAGGTTTCAAATTTCTATTCCACTGCAAAAATTTGGAAGAAATGATAGTTAAATGTGGTCCTGCCTGAAAACTGGGATCACGACCCCTTAAGATCTTTTCCAGCTCTCTGGTCCATTCTTTTACTCATTCGCTCAAATATTTATTAAATATTATTATGCAGAAGGCACTCTCAGGGACACAATCCAAGTTGCCCTTAAGTTTCAATATACAAGGTGAGGAGAAGGATCACATTTTCTGTATAAGACTTCCCCAAAAGAATGTAAGTTCTTTGAAGATATCGAATTTTGTCTGTTTGCCCAATGCTATATTCTCAGGGCCCAGAATAACAACTGGAATATAGCAGGCCTTTGAACTCTAGTAATATTATCTACCTCTTGGGGCTGTCATGAGAATCAAATCTGATAAAGTAAGTGGTTCTTAGAGACTTGAAGATGCCCTAGAGAATCTTTTGAAAGCTATGGATTTATTCTGTTTACTAAACTCCGTTTAGGCACATACTAACTTTTGGAATATAATTTCAAGAGTCTCAGATTCCTTTAAGCTCACCCAAACAACCCATTTTAAGAACTTTTGAAGGGTTATGTCTTAGTTCTTAATACTAGTACCTAGAAGACTGCCTGGCTGCTAGCCCAGTGATGCCTGAGTGAATGCTTCACTTCTGAATGGAAACTATGTCTGCTTTCACTTCAGGTTCTCAACCAAAAGAACTACTAAAACAGTTGTTTCCTAAGCCTACACTTAACAATAAAACAACATCTAATGCTTACCGAATGCTTACTATGCGTCTGTACTATTCTAATTATTTACATGTATCAACTTATTTGGGCTTCCCTTGTGGTTCAGTGGTAAAGAATCCATCTGATAATGCAGGAGATGCAGCTTCAAGCCCTGGGTTGGGAGGATCCCTTGGAAAAGGAAATGGCAAGCCACTTCAGTATTCTTGCCTGGAAAATCCCATGGACAGAGGAACCTGGTGGGCTACAGTTCAATGGGGTCACAAAGAGTTGGACACGACTTAGTAACTGAACAACAACAATCAACTTATTTAATCTTCACAATGACCCTGTGATGTGGGAAACTATTATTCCCTGTGGTAGCCAGTCTCCATATGCAAGTATGAGAAAATGGCCATGAAACACTGCTGTATATAAAAAGTTAAATATCAAGATGGACAATATGTTCCCATTATTTAAAAAAAAATTTAAAGGAGAGGGGAAAAAAAGAATTTATAAAAATTTGTAAAAGAATCACAATTTTTATAGTGGTAACCTATGGAGAATGAAATAAACTGAAATTCTCTAACATGATTTTTATATTCTTTGAATTTTGTTTCAGTGAGTATATACTCTTACAACTAAAATCTCAAATAAGAGATAAAGAGGGTAAAAAAGGGAAACCATGGACAGTCCACTCCATACTCATAACCTATAACGGTTTTCTATTGTCCATTAGATCAAATTCAAACAATTAAGCTTATGTTTAATATTAACATATTAATGTTCTCTACCACGTAACTTCAGCTTATCTGGCCAACAATTTTGTTAACAGCTTTACTGAGATATTTTCATACCATACAGTTCACCCACTTACAAGTACAGAATTCAATGCTTTTTGGTATATTCACAGATTTGTGCAACCATTACCAAAAACAATTTGAGAAAATTTCATCACTCCAAAAAGAAGCCCCATACCAATTAGCCTAGGTTATTCTGTTTCCTCTGAATCCACCCCAGCCTTTGACAACCGCTATTTTCTGTCTCTATGGATTTGTCTATTATAGAGATTTCATATAAATGAAATTACACAATATGTGGTCTTTGGAGACTTAAACTTTTTTCTTAGTATTCCTCCAATTATTGTGAAATTAATTACTTCTAAGTCTCAAGTCCAACTTTTTCTTTCCCTAATACCTTGCTTACAATGTGCCCCTTTTCTAAAATTTCTTCTCCTTCCAAAGCAATTCCACTCCGAGACTTGAAGCTCAAGATGTTTGCTTTTAGACCCTTCTCATTCAAAACACTTTCTTAATTAACCCTGTTCATGCTCATTTGTTCCTTTGATCTACTTTTTAAAAAATTAACTATTTCTTTTTCATATATACATCTTATAGTTGTGTATAAATGTAATCACACCATACTCTCCCCTCCCACCCTCATTCCCCTTCCCTCCTTCTACCCACATTAGAGCCACCCCATGGTTTGTATTCTAGTACACCCCCATGGTTTGTATTCTTCCCCTTGATGGATCACAGCCTTGTCACGGGGGAAGGAGCTTGCATAACTCAATGAAGCTATGAGCCATGTGTGCAGGGCTACCCAAGACAGACGGTCATAATGAAGAGCTCTGACAAAACGTGGTTTATTGGAGAAAGGAATGGCAAGTCACTCCAGTATTCTTGCTGTGAGAACCCCATGAACGGTATGAAAAGGCTTTTAAAAAAGATACGACACTGGAAGATGAGCCCCCCAAGTTGGAAGGTGTCAAAGATGCTACTGGAGAAGAGTGGAGGCAATTACAGACATGAATCTGAGCAAACTCCAGGAAATAGTGGAGGACAGAGGAGCCTGGCCTGGTACAGTCCAGGGGATCACAGCGTCGGACATGACTTAGCAACAACAACAACAGGATTTAGTGACTGAGCAATCCTATTTTTCTCAATATTCATATAAACGCATACATATTACCTGCATTTAGGGTTTTATGAGTCCCTAGTGTTTTACAAAAATGGGACACCACACAATCTTTTCTTCACATTGCTTTTTTGTTTTTTTTTTTTTCACATTGCTTTTCTAACACAACAATACCTCATAGAAATCCCTCCCACCAACTCATCTGGCATAACGTCAACTCAATCTGCTTGATGTCTCCATATTATTTCTTGGAGCACTATCTCATAATTTCCTGATTAATTTCCCTACTGGTGGGCATTCGTCTAACTTTCTGCTATCATAATAAATAATCTTTATACTTGTATGCACAGGGTGCCTTCCTGCCCTATGTACACTGTTGCTTTTATTCCTGTGGGATAGTCCCAGGAGAGAAATTGGTGGATCAAAGTTCTTCGAGTTTTCCTAGAACTCATGTCCAGTACATGCAACTCAGTTGTTTCTGTTTTCTGGGGAAGTGTCTAGTTGTTTTACCTGTAGCTGTATCTCATTAATAATTTTTAACTTTTATTTACCTACAATAGAAACACTGACATTTTTATTAATGAAATTGGGGAGAAACGAGATAGATAAACGAGGGGTCTTGTGACAATTTGAATTGGCAAAGCAACAGAGCTGGTTCTAGAAGAGCTCGTATCACATTTCTTTCTCTCAGGATTAAGTTGGCTAAGAGTACCCTAGGGCTCCACCGCAGAATACTGAACTTTGTACCAGAGCCTAAGAATAGCTTAACTATTTATCTCCCTGAGAATTATTCATATTAATTCTGCTGTTGTTACTCAATATTGGAAATGTCCCAGTTTACCACAAACAGCACATACTCTTCTAAAAGCAGAGGCTGCTTATAACAAGTGAATTATCCAACTTTTCCTTTTTTTGTTGAACTTTTGTCCCTTTACTGTGCTTGACTTTTGGTTATTTCACAGCCTTAGTCCATGTAATAAAACTCAACTTAAAAAATCAATCCATTTTGTGTTTAAAAAAATTTTTTTTGAAAGAAAACTCAAAGTATTAGTGATCTTAATGAATGTGTTATCTCATTTTCATTAATAACAGAGTATACACATAGCGTATTAGGAAGTAACTTCTGAAAAAAGATAAAAATTATTTAAAAATCAAAGCAGGATTGCAAAACCATCTTTCACATCCTTCAAGCATTCATCATTTGAACGTAATTTCATACAAATGACTATATGAGAAATATTTAAAACACTGGCTGTATTTCCCCAAGCTTACTAATTATAAACACTATAGAGTGACTATTAACTAAATGCTTCTAAACTTCTGAAATTTCAAGGAACTCTTGGTCACAACAGAACAATTATCCAAGAAAAAACATACCTTTCCTTATCAATTGAAGGAGGGGGTAAAAGTGTGATAACGAAATGAACTTTAACTCTAGAGGTAAACCTAAGAGTTATTATGGCCTTTGATCACAGAACTAACCATTATGGTCAATGTAGCCTGACTTTCTTCAGATAAAATTGTATCTGAATAGACTTTATGGGTAATTTCATCAAACTGTAAAGTATTAAAAGGCACAGTCAGTATTTTATCACGTGAAGTCAATTAAGGATAGAGGGGCTAACTGAACAAGCTTATTTAGCCAATCAAATGCCTAGATGTCACAATCTGGACTCTAAATAGCAAAGTCTCATAATCAATCTTGAGAGTCGGCTGCCAAGAAGAAAAGCTCTTCCAAGATTTCGAGAACTGGGCCTCTGAAGACAACAAGAAAAATGTTCTTCATATTTTATCAGCCAGGCAGAAAACCCAGAGAGGAAAGTTTTATGAAGACTGAATATGGATGGAAAGACGCAAGTCTTTGCTACAATCTAGGTATGTATTTTAATTGCTTCCTGAAACTAACTAGGTTAGGATTTTTTTTCTTTTCTGGCTGTGCCTTGTGGCATGTGAGTTCTTAGTTCCCCTACCTGTGCCCCCTGCAGAAGAGAGGAGTCTTAACCACTGAACTGCCAGGGGAGTCCCTAGGTTAAGATTTTAACATGGTCTGATTTGAAGACGTGTCCCTGAATTCTGTTTAATATTCTGTTTAGCTTTTATTGTGTAATAAGAAAGAAGTGCATAAAATGATCTATTACCATATAGTTGGAAAATGGGGATAAATAAAAAGTTAACAAACATTTCCTTTACAATGTAAAACACAGATGTCTCTGAAAAAATAAAATGACCAAATAATTGAAAAAAATCTCTAAATGGATTTTATTTGCATATACTGAGCAAAACAAGCCAGAGAAAAAGGGTTCATACTGTACGATTTCACTTACACAAAACTCAAGAACAGGCAAAACAATCACGCTGATAGAAACGAGACCAGTGGTTAGGAAGGGAGGTGGGATTGCCTAGAAGGGTATGCGAGGACTTTCTAGGGTGATGGCAATGTTCTATATCTTGAATGGGGTATGAGTTATATTGTTGTATGTAGGTATAGGGACAATCATTATCCTTATAGAAGTAATTGTTTTTACATGAAAGCGCCAAATTATCTGGCTTTCTTGCACAATGACAAGAATGAGTTTCGAGTGATTCAGGAGACTTTTATTATTCAGTTCTTTAGAAGATTTCCAATTCTTTCCTGGGGTAGATTCATGCTAATCTTTACCCCAGAGAATTTCTTGGTATGGACAAGAAATATGCACAAAGGTGTTTCTGTAGTATCTATAATAGTATAAAAATCTCACCCCACTGAAATAAATCTTGATCTTTTAGATACTATTAAAGTTAACCATGTTTAACCAAACTTAAAAAAAAAAATACACCTCTTGCTTAAGGCAGAACTACAACTAAACTATCACTAAACTAAAGATGATAACTAACTGGTTTTGAAACTTTTAAGCGAAGATTTGGGAATGATTATGCATAATCCACTCTAGAATCTTTCATCATTTTAAATATTACACTTAACAATAACCGTACACTCTTAGCCATTATTTGATGATAAGGGACAAAAAAGTTCATGGTAAAGGCATTCCCTCAAATTCTGGGCCACACAGTTGTGTTCTGATTATGTCCCAGTGAAGCTAGTCATTGGTGTAGTTGAAAGAAAACCAAGAAGTGGTTCTGCATGGTCAGAAAGTCATTCTGATAAGCCCAACTCTTTGAATAACCCCCTTTTAAGCTCCAAACTATATCACATATTCCAAAATTAATTTTGCTTAGGAACATAAAAATGTTAGAAATGTAGGTTTTTGGAAATAATACTTAATTAGGCACTAATTTTTCCTATCCTCTGGAAGGGAACTGTTGAGGAAGCTGCACACCTTGCAATGTCAAGGAACTATCTAAGTGTCTTTCCTGTACAGATACTGTAAAAGTAGACTCATGGTTCGTAATGGTACTTAGCTCAGAATGCCACTTGCCTTCCTTTATGGAATCCCTTTTCTTCCTGGTGATAGATAATAAGTAGAAGGCATGTTAATGATCAAGGAGGATGAACTGACATTTCTGTCATGGTTCTTAACACAGAGATGGCAATGTCATAAAAAGAAGAAATAGCCTATAATGCTCAGACTTCTTTAAGCAAAGGACAAGTTTTAAAAATCACTGAGAGGACTTGGGGGAGTGAATCTGACTCTTCATTTCGATCTAAAGCAGTAGTAAGCACAGCCAACACAGAACTCCTTTATCTCCCATGTCTTTCTGCTGCTATCGTCCAAGTTACTGTTGCTTCAGGAAACGCATATGTATGGCCAAAAGAAATCCAGGGAAATTAAAAATTCAGGTGTTGATCCAGTAATTTCACTTCTAAGAATTTGGGGTTTTTCTTTTTTTGCCACATGGCTTTTGGGATCTTAATTCCCCAACCAGGGACTGAACCTGGGCCACCGCAGTGAAAGTATAGAGTCCTAATCACTGGACTGCCTGGGAAGTCCCACTAAGAATTTACTTTAAAGAAATAATTAAAAAAAAAATAAAATACACCATTAAAAAAAAAAAAAAGAAA
>SJYX01021465.1:12231-25792 GCA_006410675.1 Oreotragus oreotragus | reverse complement strand
AAATGGCAACCCACTCCAGTATTCTTGCCTGGAGAATCCCAGGGACGGGGGAGCCTGGTGGGCTGCCGTCTATGGGGTCACACAGAGTCGGACACGACTGAAGTGACTTAGCAGCAGCAGCAGCAGCAGAGCAGTTACACTCTCGGGACAGGCTAACTTGTCTTCTCTGCTGTCCCACAGGGTGAAAGCGAAAGCCTTAGTCACTCGGTAGTGTCTGACTCTTTTCCATCCCACGGACTACAGCCCACCAGGCTCCTCTGTCCATGGGACTCTCCAGGCAAGAATCCTGGAGTGGGTTTCCATTTCCTCCTCCAGAGGAGCTTCCTGACCCAAGGATTGAACCTGGGTCTCCGGCATTGCAGGCGGATTCTTTACCATCTGAGCCACCAGGGAAGCCTGGCCCCACTGGGTAAGGGATAGGAATTTTACCCGTTTGTGTACTTATACTCCAGCCTTGGCTTTTTTTGCTTCACTTTGGTTTCTGTTTTGTTCTGTTTTTGATTAAGCCAGGGTACAGGGTATAAAGAGATCACTGAGTGAGTGAGTGAAGTCGCTCAGTTGTTTCTGACTCTTTGCGACCCTGTGGACTGTAGCCCACCAGGTTCCCGTGTCCATCGGATTCTCCAGGCAAGAGTACTGGAGTGGGTTGCCATTTCCTTCTCCAGGGGATCTTCCCAACCCAGGGATCGAACCCAAGTCTCCTGTAGCAGGCAGACACTTTAACCTCTGAGCCACCAGGGAAGCCCAAGAGGTCACTACTTACGGGATATAGTTTCTTACTCAACTCTTTTAGCTTTTAGCTTCATCACTTGTAAAATGGAATTACTTTTTAAAAATTGAAGTATAGTTGATTTACAGTGTTGTTAGTTTCAGATGTACAAAGAGATGCAGCTATACACACACACACACATACGCATCCTTTTTCAGATTCTTTTACCTTACAGATTATTACAATATATTGAGTGTAGTTCCCTGTGCTATATGGTAGGTCCTTGTTGCTTACCTATTCTATATAGAATGGCAAGTATATGTTAATCCTAAACCCTAATTTCCCCTCCCCTCCTTTTCCTTTTGGTAACCATAAGTCTGTTTTCTATGTTTGTGAGTCTGTTTCTGTTTTGAAATAAGTTCATTTGTATCATTTTTTCTAGGCTCCGTATTATCATAGGATATTTGTCTTTGTCTGGCTTACTTCACTTAGGATGACAAGCTCTAGGTCCATCCATATTGCTGCAAATGGCATTATAAAATGGAGTTACTAATGCCTACCTTCCTAGATGATTGCGAGGCTGAAGGACAATGTCAGAAAGTTGCTAGAACAGTGCTGGCACATAGTTGGAAAAATCTGATAAACCCTATTCTTATTATTATTGCTATTGTTTTAGAATTTAATCTCTTCCTAAATACCACTCATTCTATTATTACCATAATTTTAAATATTAAGTAAAATCCATTATTACTGGCTTCTGGGATTTGGACTAAAGGTACCCATGTCTAGAATGGTTCTGTTAAATAACATTTTTTCCATCAATTTCAGTTAAGCTTATCATTCCATGGTAGATGCAGAGAGTGTATAAAGTTTAATTTTGGTTCCTTAAAGTCAGAAAAGAAAAAATCCACTGGATGTACAATGAGACTTTAGGGAAAATATCACATCCATTAGAATGTTTCTAACAGAAACAAACAACCTCATGTCTTTTTTAGTTTAACCAAATAAGATGCTGAGAATTTATTCATTTAAAATGCATCCTGCCACCCAAAATGATATCTTTTAATTCCTTAAAGCACCTAACTCTCCAGTGTTCTTTCCTCAGTGTTGGGCCATGCGCTGACTTAGCAGAGCTGCGTCCCTGGGGAGACAGCTGGCACCCCTCGCCCAGAGCTGTGCTGAATCCCAGGTAGCCCAGCTGCAAGGTGTGGGCAGGGAGGTTTACATCAGCCCCACGTGACACGGGTTCCAGGGACAAGGATGGACATGCTGTAATTACCTTCTCTTAGATGGCTCGCCTTTTGCAGCTAACGGAGCGGCACTGACTACACTCACATCCTGAGGTGTGTGGGCTATTGTGTGCAGGAAGCAGCAGTGAGAGAGAGAAAGGAAGAGGTTAGAGAACCAGGCACAGGTTGGCTGTCAAGAGGACTTAAGGAATGGAAAAACAGAAAATGAAAAAGAGGGGAGTGGGGAACCTTTGCTTTCAAGGCTAGAGAATTTCCAGAGACTTTCTCTGGAATAGAGTCGGGGGTATCAGGAGTCCTGCAGAATGGCAAAAGAAAATATTTTACACGGAGTCATACTTCAGTTATATTAGGGTATGTTATTATTTAAATAAAACTGGTTGGAGAGTTGAGTAGCCTTTATTAGGGGGTTTGTTCTGGCCCATACATTTTTGTCTATCAAGTCCCCTTAGAGCAGAGGCACTCGACCTCGGATCCCCGGTTAAGGAATTTGACCAGGGAAAAATTTACACTTTTAATTTTGCTAACCCCTAACCAAAATTCAGCATTTCCTTCGATTATCAGTGCAGGCAACAAGCCTCTGTAGTGTCATCAGTAACTGTGACTGTGTTGCCAATAGAAATCCCAGATCATTTTCATATCATGTTCTACTTTTTTACAGATTTCTGGAAATACATATTACCCACAGACCTACTTTGAATTACAGTAGGTATTAGACCTATAGTTAGTTCTTGATATACAATGGGTTAAAAAATAGAGGAATGTCAATGTATGGCAAAACCAATACAGTATTGTAAAGTAAAAATAAAATTAAAAAAATAGAGGCATGGATTTCAGCTCGGTTCAGTTCAGTTCATTTCAGTTGCTCAGTCGTGTCTGACTCTTTGCGACCCCATGAATCGCAGCACACCAGGCATCCCTGTCCATCACCAACTCCCAGAGTTCACTCAGACTCACGTCCATCGAGTCAGTGATGCCATCCAGCCATCTCATTCTCTGTCGTCCCCTTCTCTTCCTGCCCCCAATCTTTCCCAGTGTCAGAGTATTTTCCAATGAGTCAACTCTTCGCATGAGGTGGCCAAAGTACTGGAGTTTCAGCTTTAGCATCATTCCTTCCAAAGAAATCCTGGGGCTGATCTCCTACAGAATGGACTGGTTGGATCTCCTTGTAGTCCAAGGGACGCTCAAGACTCTCCCCCAACACCACAGTTCAAAAGCATCAATTCTTCGGTGCTCAGCTTTCTTCACAGTCCAACTCTCACATCCATACATGACCACTGGAAAAACCACAGCTTTCACTAGATGAGTTTTGTTGGCAAAGTAATGTCTTTGCTTTTGAATATGCTATCCAGGTTGATCATAACTATCCTTCTAAGGAGTAAGCGTCTTTTAATTTTATGGCTGCAATTACCATCTGCAGTGATTTTGGAGCCCCAAAAGATAAAATCTGACACTGTTTCCACTGTTTCCCCATCTATTTCCCATGAAGTGATGGGACCAGATGCTATGATCTTAGTTTTCTGAATGTTGAGCTTTAAGCCAACTTTTGTGCTCTCCTCTTTCACTTTAATCAAGAGGCTTTTGCATTCCTCTTCACTTTGTGCCATAAGGTGGTGTCATCTGCATATCTGAGGTTATTGATATTTCTCCCGGCAGTCTTGATCCCAGCTTGTGCTTCTTCCAGCCCAGCATTTCTCATGAATTCTGCATATAAGTTAAATAAGCAGGGTGACAATATATAGCCTTGACATACGCCTTTTCCTATTTGGAACCAGTCTGTTGTTCCATGTCCAGTTCTAACCGTTGCTTCCCGACCTGCATATAGGTTTCTCAAGAGGCAGGTCAGGTGGTCTGGTATTCCCATCTCTTTCAGAATTTTCCACAGTTTATTGTGATCCACACAAAGGCTTTGGCCTAGTCAATAAAGCAGAAATAGATGTTTTTCTGGAACTCTCTTGCTTTTTCCATGATCCAGCGGATGTTGGCAATTTGATCTCTGGTTCCTCTGCCTTTTCTGAAACCAGCTTGAACATCTAGAAGTTCACCGTTCACGTATTGCTGGAGCCTGGCTTGGAGAACTATGAGCATTACTTTACTAGCATGTGAGATGAGTGCAATTGTGCGGTAGTTTGAGCATTCTTTGGCATTGTCTTTCTTTGGGATTGGAATAAAAACTGACATTTTCCAGTCCTGTGGCCACTGCTGAGTCTTCCAATTTTGCTGGCATATTGAGTGCAGCACTTTCACAGCATCATCTTTCAGGATTTCAAATAGCTCAGCTGGTAAGCATGCATACATACATACATACATACATACATAGGGTAAGCAACCATAAATTAGGAAAGCCTAACACAGCTTTATATAAGAATTTTTTATAAGAATTTTAAAAATAAGAATGCTCTTAAAAACAAGGGAAAAGAAAATTCACACAAGACATCCAGGAAGAAGGAAGAACTCAATGACAGTAGAGAGTTCACTCTTTCAGGCCAGAGATTGACTAAAGGGGAAGGAGGCTATCTTGAAGTTGAAATCAGCGGGGATGCTAAGAAAATCCAATGGAAATATCTGCAAGATAAACAACAATAGTAACTAAGGATCCAATTTCAGTGGACATTCTGTCAAAGGTCATGCATTAATATTATCCTTACAAGTAACTGGCCCACATTAGCAGATAGGGAAGATGGATAAGCTCAGAAGCAAGCAAAATAGGTACCTGTTGCTATGAAGTTATTTTTCTCAGAAAGCTAATCCTAGCCTGACACCTAAATAAGCTGATGTACAGAAATCCTATGTCCCCAAATTCCTGCACATTATACTTTTTATTTTTGGCTGCACTGGTGGACCTGCGGGATCTTCATTCCCTGACCAGGGATCAAACCCATGCCCTCTGCAGTGGAAACAAAGTGGTAACCATTGGACTGCCAGGGAAGATCCCTGGTATACTGTAGAAAGAAGAGCTGCAAATATGGCTGAGATGTCAAGATTACAGTCACAGTCTTCAATTCAAATATTCTATTTCATTGACAGGCTATAAATAGGCCCTGGAAAATGAGCTCAACTAGTCACACACTAAGCAAAGAAAGGGAATGTCTACCTTTTACAGGTCTCAGATTACAGTGACTAAATTCACATCCCTTGTGGCAGCAAGTTTCTACAATGTGAATCTCAGCTGTACAGCGATACGAAGACACGGGCAATCCTGATTCAATCAACCAATTTAGAGACTGTCTCTGGACTGAATCAATCATTGCGCCACAGGGCATCTTGTCTTCCACTATTTAAAACGTTCACATAACCCTAAAAGTGTAATCAGAATGAATCTGATTTCTTAAATAGGAGTCAAAAATGAAGATCGTAGTTTTGGTCCTACGCACACTGAGTTACACACTGTTTAAAACATAAGATTGGTGCTCAGGTTCTGATACGTTTCCCCAAGTACCAAGGCTGGAAAAGAGTGCTATACATGCTAGCAGTCAGTCCAAACTGCAGTTCAAAGGCTCAGTAAACCTGCCAGCTGAGATATCTGTTTAATCCTTCAATTCTGACACTTGGCAGCCGTGATTCACTGAGTAGATTAACTACTTTGCTCTTGGCATGCCAGTGAATAAAGACAGGTGTAGTCTTTGCCTGCAGACTTCTCCAGACAAGTAGGAGGTCTCTCTTCCCCACAAGTATTAATAATCGGAGGCTTCTCTGGAGGCTCAGATGGTAAAGAGTCTGCCTGCAGTGAGGGAGACCCGAGTTCAGTCCCAGGGTTGGGAAAACCCCCTGGAGAAGGAAATGCCAACACACTCCAGTATCCTTGCCTGGGGACGGACTCTGTTTGAGGCCTGAGCAAAACAAAGATTTAAAAACAGGATTTAGAACGTAATTATTCTGTGGTGTTTCGATACTCAATACCAGTTTTTTACAGAATATTAACCCTTCTCTGCTGGGCAGCATCTTGCTGTGTAGGGCCTACTCCCAAGGCTTATTAAGAGAGCTGGTCAGCTAGAGTTTCAGATTCTTTGGTCCACCCAGGTCAAGAGTGCTACATCTCTAGTGTTTCTTACCTTCTCAATTACCTTTTATACTTTGGTATATGCTAGTTATAGAAATATATTCTCCCCTATATTGAAGGGGTTTAGAATACACTTGTCATGTTAATCTCTCCTGCTTTTAATTTGAAAATAATAAAGTTTCTGTATCACTGGGGTACCTTCTATTAATATAATCCCTTATGATTATACAGTTGAAGTGATGCACAGATTCAAGGGATTAGATCTAATAGATAATGCCTGAAGAACTATAGATGGAGGTTCATAGCATCGTACAGGAGGTGGTGACAAAAACCATCCCCAAGAAGAAGAAATGCAACAAGGAGAAATGGTCATCTGAGGAGGCCTTATAAATAGCTGAGAAATGAAGAGAAGCTAAAGATAAAGGAGAAAGGGAAAGATAAACCCATCTGAATGCAGAGTTCCAAAGAATAGCAAGGTGAGATAAGAAAGCCTTCTTCGGTGAACGCTGCAAAGAAACAGAGGAAAACAACAGAATGGGAAGCTAGAGATCTCTTCAAGAAAATCAGAGATTCCAAGGGAATATGCAAAGATGAGCACAATAAAGGACAGAAATGGTATAGACCTTGCAGAAGAAATTAAAAGGTGGCAAGAATACACAGAAGAACTATACAAAAAAGATCTTCATGACCCAGATAACCACGATGGTGTGATCACTCACCTAGAGCCAGACATCTTGGAATGTAAAGTCAAGTGGGCCTTAGGAAGTATTGCTACAAACAAAGTGGGTGGAGGTGATGGAATTCCAGCTGAGATATTTCAAATCATAAAAGATGACACTGTGAAAGTGCTGCACTCAATACAGAAGCAAATTTGGAAAACTCAGCAGTGGCCACAGGACTGCAAAAGGTCAGTTTTCATTCCAATCCCTAAGAAGGGCAATGCCAAAGAATGCTCAAACTACCATACAGTTCTGTTCATTTCACATGTTGGCAAGGTAATGCTCAAATCCTTCAAGCTAGGCTACAACAGTACATGAACCGAGAACTTTCAGATGTGCACGCTGGACTTAGAAAGGCAGATGAACCAGAGACTAAATTGCCAACATCCACTGAATCACAGAAAAAGCAAGAGAATTCCAGAAAAACATCTGCTTCATTGACTATGCTAAAGCCTTTGTGTGGATCACAACAACTGTGGAAAATTCTGAAAGAGATGGGAATACCAGACCACCTGACCTGCCTCCTGAGAAACCTGTATGCAGGAAGAACCAGACATGGAACAACAGGCTGGTTCCAAATTGGGAAAGGAGTACTTCCAGGCTGTATATTGTACCCTGCTTGTTTAGATAGATGCAGAGTACATTATGTGAAATGCCTGGCTAGATGAATCACAGGTTGGAATCAAGACTGCCAGGGGTATTCATAACTTCAGATATGCAGATGACACCACCATAATGGCAGAGAGTGAAGAGGAACTAAAGAGTCTCTTGATGAAGGTGAAAGAGGAGAGAAAAAAAGCTGGCTTAAAACAACATTTTCAAAAAACTAATCTCATGGCATCTGGTCCCATCACTTCATGGCAAATAGATGGGGAAATAATGGAAACAATGACAGACTTTATTTTCTTGGGCTCCTGAATCACTGTGGACAGTGACTGCAGCCATGAAATTAAAGACACTTGCTCCTTGAAAGAAAAGCTATGACAAACCTAGGCAGTGTTTTAAAAGGCAGACACATCACTTTGTTGACAAAGGTCTGTATAATCAAAGCTATGGCTTTTCCAATAGTCATGTATGGATGTGAGAGTTCAACCATAAAGAAGGATGAGTGCTTAAGAATTGATGCTTTTGAACCTTGATGCTATAGAAGACTCTTGAGAGTCCCTTGGACAGCAAGGAAATGAAACCAGTTACTCTGAAAGGAAACCAAGCCCAAATATTCACTGGAAGAACTGATGCTGAAGCTGAAGCTCCAATATTTTGGCCATATGATGTGAAGAGCCAGCTCGCTGGAAAAGACCCTGATGCTGGGGAAAACTGAGGGCAGGAGGAGAAGGGGGCAACAAAGAATGAAATGGGTGGATGGCATCATTGATTCAGTGGACATGAGTCTGAGCAGACTCTGGGAGACAGTGAAGGACAGGGAAGCCTGGCGTGCTGCAGTCCATGGGGTCACAGACAGCCGGACATGACTGAGCGACTGAACAAGTCTTTTCGTCTTAACCTACAGAAGCCAAGATACAAACTCAGTTAAGATGCAAAAGAGAATTCAAATTGCACATTTTTAAAACCTGTATTCAATCAGACAATTAGAAAGTAAATAAATGAATAAATTTAATAGTTCAAGAAAATGGAGGCCAAAGGACCACTAAGATAACAATTGTGACAAAAATGAAATCTGCTAAAGTTAAAAAGAAACAAAAAAGATTTAAACGTCTATGAGAAAAACTTTTTTTACAAAAAAACTAGTCATAGTTGACTTAGAAATGAAGACATTTATTGACTTAAATGTATTCCCTATTGGCTCAGACAGTAAAGAGTTTGTCTGCAATACAGGAGACCCGGGTTTGATCCCTGGGTCAGGAAGATCCCTAGAGAAGGGAATGGCAACCCATTCCAGTATTCCTGCCTGGAAAATCCCATGGACGGAGGAGCCTGGTGGGCCCCAATCCATGGAGTTACAAAGAGTCAGACATGACTAACACACTAACTTAAAAATATTACACATTCCATTAAACAAGATAAATACATTTTTGTTAATATTAATGTTATCAGAATTAAGTGTTTTAAGTCCTAGGAAGCTATCAAGCTTGTGAATACACTCTAAGTTTTCCCAAGTTCTCATTTTTATCTGAAAGCTTTAATTTTAATGTTGGCAACAAATATTGTCAAGCTCTTTTTCTTGTTGGAACAGACTTACTTCATTCATCTTTATTTAAGGACTGTCTACAAATGCCTAAGTCAAAAAATGTTTGAATGTTTTTCTTTCAAGTAAAAATACTATCACACAACAAAAGCATCTCGTTCAGCTAACAATTCAAACGACTGCACAAGTACTTCTCATTGAGACGACCACCGTATTTCAGTACGCTGCAGAAATGCTTTATGCGTGCTTCCCATTGTGTCACTCAAAATACTAAAAAGAAAGGCTTTCAAAGGTTGAGACTTAATTAAATTAATAATGTTGACCAGTATAGACATTAAGTGAAACTGCCTTTTTTTTTTTTTTAAGACTGAGTGCATGACGAGGAAGAACTCAATGATGACTAGAATAGTTTGATGCCACTGTTTTAATTTATGCCAACGCATCAGCAATTTTACCTGCCACTGCTTCTGCACCAGTAATGCGGTTCAACAGGCAAATCACATTCTGGAATTATGTGAACACAGTCTGACATGTGGACTGCCAGTGCTGGACACGAAGAGCTGCTGAAACTTCACAGACTGAGAAAGATTTCACCATGCTTCTCAAAAAAGAAACTCACAGTGACTAACTTCATGCCTTCTTGCTACTTATAAGGCAACAGTGAAGATTTAAGGGCACTCTAAAATAACTAGTAGAAAAAAAAAATTAAGCCTCTGAAAGATGTTAAATTTGGTCAAGTGCTTAATTTCAACAAAGAAAAGAAATATTGTATACAGCAAAGAGCTTGAATTCTCTATTTGGGTCAAAATGCTCAGGCTGAGAGCACACACACACCCTGCGCATTACTACTGATGTCTTACCTTAGCTCTGGAGGAACTGACATGCTCCATGTTTTCAATGCTGCAGATACAGTTCTGTGAAACTTTCCGGCAAGCCACTCTGATATAGTCCCAGAAGCTACGAGGACTTCCGTAACCAAACCAGGTTACTTGACCTTCAGGAGACAAATTGTAACACAAAATAAAAAGACAACCAGACTAGTAACTCAAAACGCAAGAACAGCAAAATAAAGAGCAGGAGAGTGTGAGATTGTGGAGAGGACACTGACCTTGGGGTCAAAAAGCCTTACGTCTGGTCCCTTTCTAACTTTACCTGCTTGTGTGATTTTGGACCATCTATTTAATGGATCTGGATCGTAGTTTTCTCAACAATACAATCAGAGTAACTGAAGCAAAAAGGGCCTAGACACTAAACACAAATGTCTGCAGGTTAATATCCTATTATTCTAACACAGTCTTTCAGAGAGCACACAGTTATCCTTCCTTGTGCTTCCAGTTAAGCATTCATTTCAATCGCATCTTTGCCGTTTACTGGCTGTGTGACCCCAGGCAAGTTAATTAACCTTTCTGAACACCACTTTTCTTGAAGCTAAAAGGGGACTAATTGGAGTAACCACTTTATGAGTATTCTCTGAATCAAATACAATAATGCCTGAGTAATGCCTGAGTAATCCTGAGTAATGCCTGAGTAATGAGTATGCCTGAGTGTTCAGAGTATGAGTATTCTCTAAATCAAATACAACAAACCCTGAGTAATGCCTGAGTAGTCCTGAGCATAGGACTTGGCACGTAAAAGTACTGTAAAATAAGAAAGATAAAAAAAGGAAAAAAAAATGTTACCTATTGCATCCTAAACCTTTCTCTTCTTGGAAAAACAAAAAAATTTAAAAGGCAACACTGTTTCTCCTCTTCAGAGGGATACTTTGAAGAAATGAAACAATGTGTAGCCCATAAGCACCTAGCAACAGCAGGAACCATGCTGACTAATCATTACCACCCATTCACTGCCATTCTCCCAAGCCTTCATCCGTCATTCACCTGCTCACTTCTAGTCAACAACCCATGACAGGTCCTTAAGCACTTACCATTCTAATCTTCCAGACCTGGATAACTTTGTCTGTGTTCAAGAACAAATGTTCTTTTGTGTGTATTAATATTTCAATGCAGGACTTTGGGTAATAAGTCCATGGGAACAATTTTGTACTCTGAATATTTTTAAATGGGATATGAGAGACATCTTAGTATTTCTTCAGTTTTCTGAAATAATTATTCTTACCTAAGGAAGCTGTTCAATCTCAAGAAAGAGTAATAACAAATGTTCTTTTGTGTGTATTAATATTTCAATGCAGGACTTTGGGTAATAAGTCCATGGGAACAATTTTGTACTCTGAATATTTTTAAATGGGATATGAGAGACATCTTAGTATTTCTTCAGTTTTCTGAAATAATTATTCTTACCTAAGGAAGCTGTTCAATCTCAAGAAAGAGTAACTTTTATATTTTAAAACCTCTGCTTCTTTATTTTCAAGTAACATTTATTTATCTCAATTTTCTTTTCCCCAGTAACATGTTCTCTTTAAACAACATCAAGAAGTGTAAAGTCTTCTTGTCCACAAGCAGCATTTTATGAACAATGTCTGAAATATCCGAGTGGTGTCCAACCACAGTAACACTTAAGAACTGGGCTTCTTTTAAAAACTACTCATGTCTAGGCTCCACCCAAACTAAATAACCAGAATCCTTGGGGGAGGGCCTAGACATTGATATTGTTAAAAAGATCCCTCTGATATTTCTAATAATGTAGTTAACCAACCAAGGGAAAGCTCACATGTCATGATAGGTAATCCCTATTCAGCATTTAGGACATTTCAAAGGCCTCCCCTTTTTGTAAGCCACATGTGATCGCTACAGCAAGTCACTCCTCCCTATGAGCTGGCCTAATACCCTGAGTTTACACTTAAAAGTGACCTGCTTACTTAATTGTCTCACACATTAGATGGTAAGGTCACTAAGGTAGAGACTATATCTTATTTGTCTCACAGTAGGCATTTAATAAATATTTATTAAAACAAATTGACTGGCTAATCCACACTAACCAGATCTTAACTGCAACACATAGAAAAAGTTGAATCTTAAAAATCTAATTAGGATCTTTTTTACAGTAACAGCTCAGTGACAATCTGGTATCAAGATGTCTGCATGCTACATTACAAACATCAAATATTCTGGACAAAAATATTTACCTTTATAAAAATACAAAAGCATTGACACATCCCTACTCAAACATCATTATATAACTCAAATGTCTCTTCAGTAATGAAATCTTACTGCCAAAAGATAGAAATCTATAGGAGTATTTATAATCTTCCTTCTTTCTTTCAGTCTCTCCTCATCACTTTTCTTTGCTCCTTCTCCTCTTTAGTTAAAAATAGTTCTCAGAACAGAATGTCAGTATAGTCTGTTTTTAGGAAAATTTTCATGTTATCAATTTGTTAGCCATTTGGAGAAGAGATAGGATGTCTAATGTTAAGAAAGTGGACTTTTGAGTCAAGAGGACCTGAACAGATCACTTTCTAGACATGCAGTCTTAAGCAAATGACTTTTCACTCTACCAACCTGAGTTTCTTCTATAAACTGATAATAATGGTAGTATCTACATGATAACACTGTTGTGAGGATTAGATAATGTATGTGCAGCAATTACTATATAGCTTAATACAGATGTGAATAACCATTATTACTTTTATTATTATTATCATACAAAGGGTTAAGAGATCCAAGCTCCCCCTTGCATTACAAAATAGCAATGAAACGCACAGTGAGGTTTTTCGCATTACTTGCTTAGAATCTAGAAATATCTTTAAAATTCACTCCCTAATCCAACCTTTTCCCATATAAACCATCCTAAATTGACCTCCCTAAAATCTAGACTCTACACATGGACATCACCAGATAATCAACACTGAAATCATATTGATTATATTCTTTGCAGCCAAAGATGGAGAAGCTCTATACAGTCAACAAAAACAAGACCAGGAGCTGACTGTGGCTCAGATCATGAACTCCTTATTACCAAATTCAGATTCAAATTGAAGAAAGTAGAGAAAACTGCTGGACCATTCAGGTATGACCTAAATCAAATCCTTTATGATTATACAGTGGAAGTGAGAAATAGATTTAAGAGCCTAGATCTGATAGATAGAGTGCCTAATGAACTATGGAATGAGGTTTGTGACATTGTACAGGAGATAGGGATCAAGACCATCCCCATGGAAAAGAAATGCAAAAAAGCATAATGGCTGTCTGGGAAGGCCTTACAATTAGCTGTGAAGAGAAGAGAGGCGAAAAGCAAAGGAGAAAAGGAAAGATATAGGCATCTGAATGCAGAGTTCCAAAGAATGGCAAGAAGAGATAAGAAAGCCTTCCTCAGCGATCAATGCAAAGAAATAGAGGAAAACAACAGAATGGGAAAGACTAGAGATCTCTTCAAGAAAATTAGAGATATCAAGGGAACATTTCAATGCAAAGATGGGCTTGATAAAGAACAGAAATGGTAAAGACCTAACAGAAGCAGAAGATATTAAGAAGAGGTGGCAAGAATACACGGAAGAACTGTACAAAAAAGATCTTCACAATCCACATAATCATGATGATGTGATCACTAATCTAGAGCCAGATATCTTGGAATGTGAAGTCAAGTGGGCCTTAGAAAGCATCACTACAAAGAAAGCTAGTGGAGGTGATGGAATTCCAGTTGAGCTGTTTCAAATCTTGAAAGATGATGCTGTGAAAGTGCTGCACTCAATATGTCAGCAAATTTGGAAAACTCATCAGTGGCCACAGGACTGGAAAAGGTCAGTTTTCATTCCAATTCCAAAGAAAGGCAATGCCAAAGAATGCT
>SJYX01021464.1:10600-26104 GCA_006410675.1 Oreotragus oreotragus | reverse complement strand
GACAGCAGGGAAGGGAACCTGGTGAGTTGCTCCCTGGCCCCCAAAGCTTGCTTTGTCACGTCTCCTCACATGTCTTTGGCCAAGGCCAATCACACGGCCACACTGGAAGAAGTTAGGACTGCAGTTTTATCAGGGGACAGCTGAAAGTTATTGGTAAAGATTGTGAACTGCTGCAAAACACATTATGAAGCCCTCTTCCCCCAGACCTCAGAGACAGAGGCGCTGAACTGTTTGCAGGACACCAGGGGTGCCAAATGGATGTTATCAATATTTGTAAAAATTTTTTTTGCTATTTTCAGGTACCATAAATATCATCAACATTTTGGTTACATGTGGTCTCATCCTTATTATCTTGCTAATGTTTTATTACTATAATTATATACATACATGTGCATGTACTCAGTCCTGTCTGACTCTTGGGGACCCCATGGGTTGTAGCAGCCCCTGCCCCCCACAAGCTCCTCTGTCCACAGAATTCACCAGGCAAGAATACTGAAGTGGGTTGCCACTTCCTACTCCAGGGAATCTTCCTAAACCAGGGATCAAACCCACATCTCTTGCACCTCCTGCATTGGTAGGCAGATTCTTTACCACTAAAGCCACCTGGGATGCTCCAAAAGTATATATGTTATATATTTAAATACTTACCAATATTTGTTACATATATGTGGATATATAAACCACATGTATTTAAATTTTTCTTTTATTATTTAGTTTTTATATCAAAGCATTCATCTTTTTACTTGAGGACTTCAGCCACCCTAGGTTTTGTTTTTGTTTTTTTCTTCTTATAAAGCCCTGTGTTCTATAATCACTTGTATGACTCTCTAAAGAACTTTATGACCCATTCTTTTGGTGTTTGGAAAGGACCACCATATTTTCCATCACTGAAATCTGATTCCACAATCCTAATATGGTGGAGAATCACTTCCAAGGAGAAAAACAAAGACCAGAAGTTGGGGGTGGGGAGCAAGAATCAAGAATGAAAGAGCCAAAAAGGTCAGCATCACAATGGGGAGAGGGAAGAGGACAGAGGCGAGATGGTGTGGTGAGGGGCAACCTGTCCCAGGCCCCTCACCTGTCCCAGGTGCCCTCAACCTGTCCCAGGCCTCCCATCTGTTCCAGGCCCCCAACGTGTCCAGGCCCCCCACCTGTCCCAGGTGCCCTCAACCTGCCCCAGGCCTCCCACCTGTTCCAGGCCCCCCACGTGTCCAGGCCCCCCGCCTGTCCCAGGCCCCTCAACCTGTTCCAGGGCCCCCCAACTGTCCCAGAGTCCCCCACCTGTTCCAGGGCCCCCTACCTGTCCCAGCCACCCCCCCTACCTGTCCCAGGGCCTCCCCCTCACCGGGATGCAGGAAGAAGCTTGAAGAGTAAGGTTGCCTTTCGAGGCCACAAAGCTTCAGAACAGTCACTGGAACATGCAGATCTGTCTTTCGCTGCAGCCTTAATCCTTCTCCTCTGGTTCACTGCAGACTCGGTGCTAACGGTTCAGGTGGGCCCCCCTTCTGGACACATAAATGCCAGGACCAGAGAGGCCAGGGGGTTCTCTGGAGGGGGCACCGAGGCAGAACCCTACGTCCTGGGGGAAAGAGGGTCTCAGCCCCATGATGCCTCGCTGGAATCCACCCCAGACACTCGCCCCCCTCCCCTTGCTGGGTCAGGTAGAGTCATTATCTCACCCCCTTATCCTCTCTCTCTGCATCTGGACCACTGACACGACCACTCTCAGAATCCACCCGCTGATGCTTCAAGACCTAGTCAAGGGTTGGAGCAGGAAGGAACTTCACTGACAAAGAAGGAGAAGCTTTCTGTTTGTCTTTCTTTTGCTCTATTTGTCTCTCTCTGGGTCAGTTGTCATGGTGGTTTAGTTACTAAGTCGTGTCTGACTCTTTGCAATCCCGTGGACTATAGCCTGCCAGGCTCCTCTGCCCACGGGATTTTCCAGGCAAGAATACTGGTGTTGCCATTTCTTCCTCCAAGAGACTGTCCCTCCCAGGGGATCAAACCCTCATCTCCTGCTTGGAATGGGGGTTTGTTACCATTGAGCCCCCAAGGAAGCCCATTCTGGTTTGATATCTGAATGTATATCTGGAAGAACCCAGGAGCAAGAGACATCTGGAAAATGGGTTTATTATGTTTTCCAGCTGATACTACACTGACATGCTTAATTAGGGGGAAAATGGTTCCCTACTTTCTGAATGCCTTGTGCTCCAGGAAGGGAGGTACCAGGGCCTGGCTCAAACCCTACTGGCTTTGCGTCTTAACTGTCTCTGTGTCTCTAAGGCTGTTTCCTCAGTTGTACAATGGAAAGCAAGAAGGTTAGCTCAGAGGCTGGCAAAGGCCCCTTTTAGATCGATTTAAGTGATATCCTCTTACTGAACGCCATGACTTGGGTCTCATGTTATGTGAGTTTAAGGTTCTTTTAAAAACTATAACACCATATCCTCCCCGCCTAGTGGATGATTGATCCCTCCTTTCAAACACATAAAAGTCTTTCCTTGGACTTCCCTGTGCTCCAGTGGTTAAGAATCCCCCTGCCAGTGCAGGGTACATAGGTTAGATCCCTGATCCTGGGAGATCCCACATGCCACGGGGCAACTAAGCTGGTGTACCCCATCTATGAACCCCGAGTACCTAGAGCTCATGCTCTGCAGCAAGGGAAACCACCACAGTGAGAAGCTCCCTCATTGCAATCAAGTCCCAGCACAGTCAAAAATAAATACAATTAAAACACACAAAATTTTTCCCTCTTATGCTTTCCTGTGATTTCCCAGAATTTGAGATACAAAGTACACATTCCTTGAAAAAATCTGATGATGGTTTGCAAATGACAAACCATTCTGGGCTTAAGCATTCTTAACTCTTTTCAACCTTACTCAGATATTTTAATTCACTTAGAATAGCAACTGGCTTTTTTTTTTTCTCCTGAAGCCTTGCTATACACCGGGCATTGTTCTAACAGGCTGAATGTTCTAAATACCCTCTTATTGGATCCTGATGATAACTTGGTGAATCGATGCTATTATCTCGACCCATTTTACAGATGAGTTAACTGAGGCCATGCCCCTAAGGAGGGATGGAGGAAGACTTGTGTCTGGCTTGAGAGCCTGTGCTCTTCCTGTGGCACTATATCACACATCCTTGTTTTCTGCTGATTTTTCCACCCACCTGCTCACTTCCCAGAAGATGCCCTCTGCTCTGCTTTTTCCCTTCTCCCAAATGCCAACCACCGTTTTTCTTCTCAGGATTACACAGTGCAGCATGCTTATTTCAAGCTGCCTACTATCTTTGTACAACTGCAGTCTTCCATTATCCCTGAAAACAAAAGCTCGAGAATAGGTAGGAAAGCATGTAACCTTCCTAACACGTATGTGTGTGAAGGGGATGTCAGAGGCGCGGAAGAGACCAACAGTCCTGGCAGTCACAGTGGTGATTGGAGCTGGGCTCTCCCCAGGCTCCTTCCTCATCTTTACCCCGTGTGCATGTGTGCTCCATCACTCCGTCACATCTGACTCTTTGCAACCCCATGGACTGTAGCCCGCCAGGCTTCTGTCTCCGTGGGATTTTCCAGGCAAGAATACTGGAGCGAGTTGCCATTTCCTTCTCCAGGGGATCTTCCCAACCCAAGGATGGAACCTGCATCTCCTGTGTCTCCTGCATTGACAGGTGTATTCTTTACCACTGCCCACCCGGGAAGCTCTCTTTACCCCATAGGCCCCAGCGTTTCCCAAGCAGCAGCCCTGCTCTACTAGAAGAAACAATATTCTACCCCAGCAGTTTGTTTCTAATTTCACCTTCTTGAAGTTTTCATTCCAGCAGTAAATCTTCTCAACCGGCTATTGCTATAGAAGCATTTTCAAAGAAGAAATGAAAATCGTGATCACCAGGCTGAGGAAACAAATGCATTTTACTCGGTTACAGAAATGAGGAGAACCAAATCATTCCCATCCAGAAAATATGCTCCTATGGCTCCTGTTCCAGCCTTCTGCGTGCCCCTGACTTGTAGACCAAGGTCAGGGGAGGGGGCTGCATTCCCCCACCGCCTCTCTGGAAGGAGCATCTCTCCCAGGCTTCACTTCCCCTTCCATCAGGTGACGATAATAACATCTGACCCATGCGTGGGACCGGTAAACCCTCATACATGTGAAGTCTACCAGAGAGCCTGGAGCCCCAGAGTGCAGCTAGGAGTGATAGCTGAATTCAAATCAAGATGGATCTTGAGAATGAGTGTATGTGTTTAATGAACAGGAACAGGGCACATTCTGGGTAGCTTGTGATGGTTTGGATGCAGCCCATGAAGGAAAAATGCATCCCCCAGAGTTTACAAAATACAAAAAGACACATATGCATACACTTAGTCCTAACTCAGACCCAGGCTGAGTTGTCCTGTTACTTCAGACACAACCAGAGTAGCTCCTGCCATGTTGCTGGACTCCTCGGAGACCCCGAGAGAAGTGGAAAGGAGTGGCCTGAAGGGCTGAGAGGTTGTGGAGGCTCAAATGGCAGAAGCCAAATGCCGATGACACCAACTCACAGTGATGCAATGACAATTCCTGTAGATAGAGAGCCCCCCATGTGCCAAAGACTGTGTACACATTAGCTCCATGTGGCACAGTAACAGCTACGTTTCCACTGCAGAGATGAAGAAGCTGAGCCCTTTTTTCAACAACTGGAAAACTGGTCGATCCAGTGTCCCTGCAGTTCACTGCAGGTGGGGACCATTGGTGCCCTTTCCCAGGTGTCACTGGTCCGTGGTCACCCCAGAGCAAGCTAGCGATGGCATGTGGTCCCCATATGAGGTCACGCCACCTCCAGCCCCTGCTGTGCCAGTTACTCCTCATCAGCGCACTTAGCCTGTGATGTGGTTCCAGGGTCCAAACACATGCCGCAGGCATACCTCCTGCAGCCTAGAGAAACCTGCCACTGGAAGTCAGCCAAGATGCTGATACCTATCCAAGAGCCCTCTCTGTATATCAACCGTTGGGAGTCCTGGTGCTGCTGCAGGAAGAGGAAGTAACAGAGACACACGCAAGAGGCCCTCAGGATGTAGAGGGAAGAGCCAGCACCATGGAGACCAACGGGAGGGATGCAGAGATCAAATCAAGATTGACCTTGAACGGCATGGATGGGAATACAGCCCCTGCATCCTCATCAATGAGGAGCCCGTGAACTACGTGAAGCAAGACCTGGCAGAGTCAGACTGTGGTCTGGAAGGACCTCTCTGCTGGCTCTCTGGAGGATGGATGGGCCGGAAGGACAGAGTTGGGTTTGCATGGGAAGGACCAGGGGCCGCAGGCTGCAGGAGGCAAAACGTAATGATGGGGAAGGAAGGGCTTAATGATGCCTGTCACCAACATGTCACCCAGTGCACTGACATTTATTTGTTGTTTAGTCACTAAGTTGTGTCTGACTCTGCAACCTTATGGACTGTAGCCTGCCAGGCTCCTCTGTCCATGGGGGATTCTCCAGACAAGAATACTGGAGTGGGTTGCCATGCCCTCCTCCACAGGATCTTCCCAACCCAGGGATCAAAACAGAGCCTCTCCTACATTGACAAGCAGGTTCTTTACTACTAGCACCACCTGGGAAGCCTAGATGTAGTATATCTTTTATTAAATATATTTCTAGAAAGAAAGAAAAGTGAAGTCGCTTAGTCGTGTCTGACTCTTCGTGACCCCATGGACTGTAGCCCAGCAGGCTCCTCCGTCCATGGGATTCTCCAGGCAAGAATACTGGAATGGGTTGCCATTTCCTTCTCCAGGGGATCTTCCGGACCCAGGGATCAAACGAACCCATATCTCCGCATTGCAGGCAGAGGTTTTAACCTCTGAGCCACCATTTCTAAGTATTTTACAATTTGGTATATTAGCATGCTTTTAAAATTTCATTTTAGGGGATTTGATTTAGAAATATAGTTGATTTAAATTAAAAAAGAATTTCATAGTATAAAATTTACAGAAGAGTTGCAAGGATCACACAAAGAACTCTTTATCCAGATTCACCAATTCTTTACATTTATCCCTATATATTTTATGATTTTTTTCTAAATTTTTTGAAAATAAATTGGAGATAACTTTGCCGAATGTGTGTGTTTTAAGCCAATAAGTCTGTGGTAATTTCTTACAGCAGCCATTGGAAATTATTAAACACCCCCTGCCCCCTATCTTCACTGCCTGCAGGTCAGCCTCAGGAAAAGCTTCAGAGTCCTGTCCTTGCTCCCTTCAATCTTTGCCAGGACATAGTCACCGAGAACTAAGGGAGGGGCTTCTCCGGGGGTCCCTGGTTAAGACTCCAAGCTGCCAATGCAGGGGGCATGGGTTTGACTCCTGGTAAGGGAACTAAGATTCCACATGCATGGTGAAAAGTGTTAAAAAAAAAGAAGAACTAAAGCAGAAAAGGCGGAAAGAAACAGTCTGACTCACAAGGCCCAAAGATCTGCTCCCGCCTGGACCACCTAGCTTCTGTCTCAACCATGATCTCCACATCATGACATCCTCGCAGGCTCTGAACTACTTGATTGACACAAAGACAAATTCAGGAAAATTTTGTAATATTTACAGGCTGTATTTTTTTTTTCGAGAAATAATTGTTTCATATTTTCCAAACTTGCTGAAATACACAAATTTACAGGTATTAAAAGCTCAGAAAACTCCAAACAGGATAACTATGAAGAAAACCATGTCAAGGCACAGCATAATCAAGACTGCTGAAAGCCAAAAATACAGAGAAAATTTTGAAAGTAGTCTGAGAAAAATGACAAATTACATATAGGGAAATATAAAAGGGAGAAAAGATCTGAATGACCTCTGCCCAACAGGAAAAAACAAAGGCCAGGAATCACGGAAGGACATCTCCTTTAACAACTCTCTCTTAAAGAAGCTCCAAAGGGGCTTTATTACATATGCATTGTTGTTTGGTCGCTAAGTGGTGTCCAACTCTTTTGTGACCCCATGGCCTGCAGCTAGTTAGGTTCCTCTGTCTATGGAATTTCCCAGGCAAGCGTAATGGAGTGGGTTGCCATTTCCTTCTCCAAACAGGCTGTATTTTTAAAATTCCAGATGTAAAGAACTCCCCTGGGCCCCAGAGGACAACGCCTGTTGGTACAGCAGAGATAACTATTAGCACTGAGCAATGCCCGTGGGAAAAATGGCACTTTCAGCCTCTGAATTAACATTTGGAATATTCGAGAAGTAGTAACAGAGGTGTAGTCCTCGTCCCTTCAGTTCTTTCCTTTTATCCTTTTCAAGTTTCAATCTTCAAAACACTCAAGGTCAGTACTGAAATCCCCACTTTACAGATGGGAGCAGTGAGGAGTTTTCAAGATCACAAAGGGAGTCAGAGGCATAGATCTGACCAAACGAGCATGTTCTATGAACCACAGCATTGTCTGAGGACCTTATGTGTGCTGGGCAGGGTGTTGGTGCAGGCGGGGTCACAGACATGAAGCTATATGGATGCACCAGGCACAGAGAGGGTCTCTCCCAGGTCACGGGGTACCCTTCCCCTTCTGTGTTCTGGGTTGGCTGAACCATACAGTCAGCAGCTCCAAGTGTTAGTTGTTTAGTCCTGTCTGACTCTTTGCAACCCCATGGACTGTAGCCTGCCAGGCTCCTCTGTCCATGGGATTCTCCAGGCAAGAATACTGGAGTGGGTTGCCATTCCCTTCTTCAGGGGATCTTCCTGACCCTGGGGTTGAACCTGGGTCTTCTGCATTGCAGGTGGATTCTTTACCACCTGAGCCACCAGGGAAGCTCCAAAGGGATCAGTTTTCCCCTCAAAGTTGACCACCCTCGAGAGCATCCCATGGTCTCCTGCACGCTCCTCTGTCTTGCTTGGGTCACAGTGACTATAAGAAGTGGGGATCTCTACCCAAGACTTCGGGGAGTCTCCTTGAGTAATCCACTTCCACCCACTGCATCCATCTACTCTGTGTAAAATCGTAAGTGATACTTTATTTAGATAACAGAGGTCATTTTGCAAAGGTGGGGCTGGGTACAGGGAGTGGTCATCACATTACCCTCTTTTTGTAATCGCAGATATCTTCAGATACAAGAAAGGAAAGTCAGCACAAGGCAAGTCAGTCCTTCTTCCCTGGGAGTTCCTTCCAGAGGCCCATCCCTTCCTGCGGTGACGGACAGGTCACACCTGGCCATTGACCCCTGTTGGTGACCTTGTTCTCCACAGGCCTGAGAGCAAGGCTCCCGTAGTGTGACATCATGACCAGAGCATTTGGAAAACAGGAATCCGCAAAGCAAAGGGAAGGGCTTGCCCTAAGTCTTCATGGTGGAAACAGGATGTGAAACAAAGAACCTGAAATAGAAGCTTCTATTTCCCTGTCTCCCAACAGAGAACTAACTGGCCCCAAATGATTGTGTGGGTGTTGAGAAATCCTGCTCTTCTCTGCATGTACTGCAGAGGAGGAGGACAGTGAATGCGTGGAGGGCAGCGATGGCCACTGGCCAGCCCCCAGTGATTGGGCAAATTTACCTCCCTGCTCACAGAGGAAGTGGACCGCCTCCACCAGACCCAGGCTGAGAGACGTGGGATGTGCTCATGCCTTCCATTTATTGACCAAAGTGCCATGAGCCATGGGTTTTCACTTGTCCATGCTAAGTAGGTGCCATCCACTGTCTGAAGCCACAGTCCAGAGGCTGGCCCCGTGCACTCCCAACCCCACCCTCAGTTCCACCCTGGACAGAAGCACAGGGTCTTGGAGTCTCCCAACCCTGCACCATCTAGTGGACTGGCTGCAAGCTGATTTGTCCCCAGCCCCTCCACACCCTGAGCCATGCAGCCCTGCCTTACCGAAGAGTCGTACTCTGAGTGCTCAAGTCACCTGGGATAATAATACCTCCCTTTTCAAATTTCCTTGCTCTTCCTTTTCCCCTTTCACTGATAAGGACAGAGTGCCTCGTCCTTCCCTCTCTGCTCCCAGAACATTCATCCAAGTCTCATTCAAAGTACTCCCTGAATTGGAGATCAGGGTTCACATATATACACTGCTACGCATAAAATAGAGAACTAATGAGAAGCCACTATATAGAACAGGGAAGTCTACTCAGCGCTCTGTGGTGACGTAAACAAGAAGGAAATCCAAAAAAGAGGGGTTACATATATCTTGAGAGTCCCTTGGAGTGCAAGGAGATCCAACCAGTCCATCCTAAAGGAAATCAGTCCTGAATATTCATTGGAAGAACTGATGCTGAGGCTGAAACGCTAATACTTTGGCCACCTAAAGGGAAGAACTGGTTCATTTGAAAAGACCCTGATGCTGGGGAAGATTGAAGGTGGAAAGAGAAGGGGACGGCAGAGGATGAGATGGTTGGATGGCATCACCACCTCAAAGGACATGAGTTTGAGTAAATTCTAGGAGTTGGTGATGGACAGGGAGGCCTGGTGCTGCAGTCCAGGGGATCACAAAGAGTTGGATGTTTCCAGTGGTCGTGTATGGATGTGAGAGTTGGACTGTGAAGAAAGCTGAGCGCCGAAGAATGGATGCTTTTGAACTGCGGTGTTGGAGAAGACTCTTGAGAGTCCCTTGGACTGTAAGGAGATCCAACCAGTCCATTCTAAAGGAGACCAGCCCTGGGTGTTCTTTGGAAGGACTGATGCTAAAGCTGAAACTCCAGTACTTTGGCCACCTCATGTGAAGAGTTGACTCACTGGAAAATATTCTGTTGCTGGGAGGGATTGGGGGCAGGAGGGGACGGGGATGATCGAGGATGAGATGGCTGGATGGCATCACCAACTCTATGGATGTGGGTTTGAGTGAACTCCGGGAGATGGTGATGGACAGGGAGGTCTGGCATGCTGCGACTCATGGGCTCACAAAGAGTTGGACACGACTGAGTGACTGAACTGAACTGAACTGAGCAACTGAACTGAACTGAACATATATATATATATATACGTAGAGCTGATTCACTTTTGCTGTACACTAAAAACTAACACAGCAATGTAAAGCAACTATACTCCAATAAAAATTAAAAAAAAGTACTCCCTCTATGCCTGGCAAAATTACCTGCTTGTCTTTACCTGCAGCAGTGTTTCTCTGCTGGGAGCAATCACACCCCCCACAGCTGACACCGGGCATTGCCTGGGGGGCATTTGATAGTCACAACTGGGAGTGAAGGGTGGAAGTCAGAGAAGCTGCTGAACACCTGAGTGTTCAAGACAACCCTGTCCCCCAGCAGAGAACTAACTGGCCCCCAGTGATTGTGTGGGTGTTGAGAAATCCTGCTCTTCTCTGCATGTATTGCTTGAGGGGAGAAACTTGAACTTACTCCTTTTTAAATTCCCCAGTGCTAGTTCAGACACTGGCACAAGAGTCAGAATGCAATATACTTGGCAGTTGGTAAATAAATGTATGTGTGAATGAGTTCTTGCCTTCCTGAAACCTGTGTTGGACCATCACCTTCATTCAAGCACATCCTGTGGCCCACAGGTCTGTATGTAAACATATCTGTACACACACGCAAGGACATAAGAGCACACATCCAAAGACAGGCGTGCACAGGTGTGAATGCACAAATACCCATGCACGTGCACACACACACACACACACACCCATCCCAGATTCCACAGACCTCCCTCACTCCTGACCTGACCCCCCAGACCCCCGCTCATCTGAGGAGCAGGAGCCTCTTTGGTCTGCTGCTATCAGAATGACCTGGGTGCCAGCACTGGGGCAGAGGCACTGAATTCTCTCCATAGTAAATTTCACCAGACGAATTTTCTTCCTGTGGCTCCATTATTAAAGAAGCAATGGACTCAAAAGGAAAAAGGTCCTTTTTAATTTTTTTTTTTTTTTTTGCAATTACACACACAGAAGGCAACTCAACAACTGGAAAAGTGACATGTCAATTTGACAAGGGCGTAATGGCCCAGACGCATGGCAGGCAGACCTGATTTATTCAGCCTCACTATGTCGGTGGATGTCGGGAATGGAGCAGAAGGGGCTGGAGGAAGTAAGTGGTGCAGGGGGACCCACCCGTCCCCTGGAAGCACCAGCTGGAGGGCAGGGGGCAGGGCGCCCATGCAGCAAAGACTCCTTTTTTCCACACTTCCTGGGCCCTGGGGGAAGCGAAAATAAATGGACAGCAAAAAGGAGGAGAGGGCGCGGCAGACTTGGCATAAAGATCTAGGTGCCCATTTCC
Organism: Oreotragus oreotragus; assembly: GCA_006410675.1. Taxonomy (NCBI): domain Eukaryota; kingdom Metazoa; phylum Chordata; class Mammalia; order Artiodactyla; family Bovidae; genus Oreotragus; species Oreotragus oreotragus. The sequence goes on along the minus strand of SJYX01021464.1, from coordinate 14,948 downwards.
TGGAAAAGTTGAAACTGGGAGAGGATGAGATTTACCAGCCCTTTGCTCTCTGAGCCAAATCGAGTTACAACAGGCCTGTCCCACTGCTGACTTCTCAACTCCTCAAGGTCCTTAAGGTTTGCACACCTTCAGGTACCTGAGAGGGGTTTCCCTTTATCACAGCATTCCCTGCCCTCTGGATATTTACTCATTTCCTTCTGCTGTGAATTTCCTGAGCAAAAAAAAAAGAGAAGACTTACTCATTTCTGTATTTCCAGTGCCTACCTTAGTAAATGTGTAATGAATGAGTAGATAAATAAATGAATCTGAACAAACTTCAATCATATTAATCTGCTGAGTTTCAGATGGAAACATGTCAAAAGGACAAGGGCCATCTAGCCAAAGGTCACATTTGCTGTGTCAGAGTCTGGGTCTTACTCAAGAGTCAAGAGTCAGGAAAGAATTAATCAGGGCGGTGGCATGTTAAGTTTACTGCGTTAAAGAAATCGTTTTGTATGTGTATATGCACTGCAGTTTTTAAAGCTTTTTAAAATATATATATATATATGGATGGACCATTTTTAAAGTCTTATTGAAATTTGTTGAGCTTCCCAGGTGGCCCAGGAGGAAAGAATCCACCTGCCAATGCAGGAGCTGCGGGTTCAATCCCTGGGTCAGGAAGATCCCCTGGAGAAGGAAATGGCAACCCACACCAGTATTCTTGCCAACATAATCCCATGGACAGAGCAGGCTGAGGGGCTGCAGCCTACGGGGTCGCAAAGAGTCGGACACAGCTGAGCAGCTGAGCATGAATACATGGACAAGGCCAGAACAGAGAAGAAAGAACTGTTTTCTGAAGAGAAGCAGAGCCAAGAGCAGGCTGGAAAGAATCCTGCTGTGTCTCAGGCTCTGCCCCTCATGTCCCTAAAGGCCCACCATACTCCCACCTCCTGGTGCTGGGCGCGGCCCCAGTCTCTTCCCAGGAATTTTCCCTCCTGCATAAGCTGGTTCCACCTGGATTCTTTCCACTTGCCCTCCAACTAATTTTAGACATTCCTGGTGGCTCAGATGGTAAAGTGTCTGCCTACGATGCAAGAGACCCGGGTTTCATCCCTGGATTGGGAAGATCCTCTGGAGAAGGAAATGGCAACCTACTCCAGTACTCTTGCCTGGAAAATCTCATGGATGGAGGAGCCTGGTAGGCTACAGTCCATGGGGTCGCAAACAGTTGGAGATGACTGAGCAACTTCACTTTCACTTTCCAACTAATTATTAGGATTTGTTTTACTTTTTCAACCAGAAAAAAAAAAATCCTGAGGATGCAAGCAGATATAATTTTCATCACTTTATATTCTTATACTGCCTCTAATTTCAAATCTATACTTTGGAACTGTGACAAACCCATCAAACATTTCCTTGAGCGATTTCCCTCAAAATGAAAAAAAGGCCAGCATTTTCAGGGTCTGCTAGTTGCTATAATGAATCTTTCCATATCACCTCCCTCAGTGCCCAGGTCAAGAGATGCCTTTTATTGTTTTTGTTTGTTTGTGTTTTAACTTTTTATTTTGTACTGGAGTGTAGCTGATGAACAATGCAGTGATAGTTTCAGGTGAACAGCAAAGGGACTCAGCCATATGTATACGTATCCATTCTTCCCCAAACTCCCCTCCCATCCAAGTAACATAACATTGAGCAAAGTCAGGAGCTACCTTCTGATCAGCAGCCCTGCAGGTAACCTGGTCAGGAATCCACTCTTACAAGGGAGAGTGGGCAGATGCTGGCATGAGAGAGACCTGTGCATGAATTATAGTTCTGCTATGCATGAGCTTTGTGAGTGTGTTAGTTTCTAATGTCCCTACCCTCAAAATCCTGATCTTTAAAATCCTGCTAACAATGGGCCTCTGCCTTCTGGAACTTGAGGGGATCTCACTCAGCAGAGCTACTGGTGCACTGGAAGCATTGGATAACCCATTGCTCACACTGTCAATAGTGTGTCTCGTCGTCTTGGTTCCTCCCTTAGACCAATTTCCACTTTAACAAGAACGTGCTCTTTCCCAGCATGTCTTACACTCGCATCTGTCACATGTCCTGGAACATAACTCAAATGTTTTATTATGACTTTCCCAATCTTCAGCTTTAAATTTATCCTGGATTTATGTGTCTATTTTGCATGACATAACAGAAGTGTATCAGCCAGCTTAGGCTTATGCTGCAGTAACAAATGACCCCACCCCCAAACAATCTTGGTGGATTAAAACAAAGGTTCATTTCTTGCTCACAATCATCTTCACCTCAAGCTACAAGTAAGGCACATCTCTGTTCCACACCTATTCACACCAAGACTAAGGGGCAGCCCCTACCCAGGACAGACCTGATTCAAAACAGAGAAAAGAGAGATCAGGGAACACCTTAAAACATTCAATAGCTTCAGTGCATATTACTTCCACTTTTATTTTATTGGTCAAAGCAAATCACATAGCCAAACCTTCCATTAGTGGGAAGAATAATTTTCTTGCATGGATGAACTTAAGAAAATGTTATGAAAAAATAATAGTTTTTTTTATTGGAAGGTTCTGCACCTGGTCTTAGGAACTCTCTGGCTGGACATGCAGAAAAATATCCATATTTAACTTTACTGTTTTAGGTCCTGATTCCCTCTGGGTGGGGAGGCAGGAAGGACAGCTTGGTCTCTCCCATTTGGTTCTTTCCTTTGATGTTGAATCTCTTTGGACTCCAGTATCCCGCCCACCCTAGTAACAACTGATATTTAATTCCAGCTATTGTAAAGATGTTCACATCAGAACAACTGGAAGGAAATAGTCCAAAATCTAATTTTGGATTTTGTCTGTGATGATTTTGTGTGTTTGTGGGTTTTTTTCAAGCTTTTCTAGAATGAATGTGCATTTATTAAAAAAGAAACTAAAAATAAATTATTTTTTAAAAAATGAAAAGATTAGTTTGGCAGGAAAGTGGAGGATCAATTTTAGTGGAGAGATTCTGAAGGCCAGAATTCAAGGAGGGGAGATATGAGGCTGAAGCAAGGCAGTGGCCATGGGAACTGAGAAGAGGGTCAAGTTAACTGGAATGTAATGAGACTGAAGACTCCAAGAGGTAGGGAGGGAGACTTCTGTTGAGCACTTATCTTGGGTCAGCATCAAGGGATGTGGAGGTTCTTCAGATCTGCAAAAGAAAAGGACACATCCCTGCAAGGTATCCCTGCAAAAGCTGCAGGGATTGCTTGACTATCTCACCCAGGTTCTTCCCTGGTAAAGTAGGTCTACATCTAATCCTCATAGGTTGTTTTATTATATGGAAATCATCATTGAAGAGCTGCCATCTTGTTGACTGGAAAAGTGATTAATTCACACCATTCATCCTTCTGTTGTCAAGAGAAAAAAGTGCATATTCAGGCCCTCCTGACATTGCAAAGAACACACATCCTCAGGGAAGACAGAGTTATATTTAATCAGTGTGAACTTGAGCAAGTCTCCTGGTAGCTCTGATATTCAGGCTCCTCATTCTGTAAATGGAAATTATAATACTTAGTCCAAAGAGTTTGTATGAATAGAAAGAGGTCATCTTTGAAAACATCTACTGTGATAATGCTCAGAAGATGCCCAGAAGATGTTTGGGCTTCCCTAGTGGCTCAGATGGCAAAGAATCCGCCTACAGTGTGGGAGACCTGGGTTCGATCCCTGGGTTGGGAAGATCCCTTGGAGGAGGAAACGGCAATCCATCCCAGTATCCTTGCCTGGAGAATCCCATGGACAGAGGAGCCCTGTGGGTTACAGTCCCCGGGGTCACCAAGAAACAGGCATGATTGAGTGGCTAAGCACACAGAAGATAATTCTAGAACTGTACTGGTACCACAATGGGCACAATGGTGCAAACTATTTCTCAAGGAAATTGCTCTGGCAAAGCCCTATAATCATAATCGAAATAATAAGTAAAAGCCATCTGTAATTTTATTCATATATTCCACCATTTGATAATCAGGAGGTTCTTCCTGGCATCCAACCTAAATTTCTCCACTGTAGCTAAACCCGTAAACCGACCACCTGCCAGTGGCATTGACCTTGGTCTGGAATCAGAGTCCAATGTCACAGAAAGAGCATTTACTCCAGAGTCATAACAGCTTGATCCTACGCATGTCACTAAAATCTCTTAAGCTTCCATTTCTCCCTCTTTAAAATGAGATCAGTATTACTTAACTTAGCATCCTGTTTTGTGAATTATTTTGAGAGTGATATATGCAACACAACTGGCCCATAAAAGATATGCGTTGAATGTGAACCCCTTTCCATTTATTTCTAATGGATTTTACCATTTAAGGAAAAGCATATTTTTTAAACTAAAGGGTTTTTTTTTT
>SJYX01021463.1:518160-539053 GCA_006410675.1 Oreotragus oreotragus | reverse complement strand
GCTTGGAGAATTTTGAGCATTACTTTACTAGCGTGTGAGATGAGTGCAATTGTGCAGTAGTTTGAGCATTCTTTGGCATTGCCTTTCTTTGGAATTGGAATGCAAACTGACCTTTTCCAGTCCTGTGGCCACTGCTGAGTTTTCCAAATTTGCTGGCATACTGAGTGCAGCACTTTCACAGCATCATCTTTCAGGATTTGAAATAGCTCAACTGGAATTGCATCGCTTCCAGTAGCTTTGTTTATAGTGATGCTTTCTAAGGCCCACTTGACTTCACATTCCGGGATGTCTGGGCTAGGTGAGTGATCACACCATTGTGATTATCTTGGTCATGAAGATCTTTTTTGTACATTTCTTCTGTGTTTTCTTGCCACCTCTTCTTAATTTCTGCTTCTGTTAGGTCCGTACCATTTCTGTCCTTTATCGAGCCCATCTTTGCATGAAATGTTCCCTTGGTATCTCTAATTTTCTTGAAGGGATCTCTAGTCTTTCCCATTCTGTTGTTTTCCTCTATTTCTTTGCATTGATCGCTGAGGAAGGCTTTCTTATATCTTCTTGCTATTCTTTGGAACTGTGCATTCAGATGCTTATATCTTTCCTTTTCTCCTTTGCTTTTCACTTCGCTTCTTTTCACAGCTATTTGTAAGGCCTCCCCAGAGAGCCATTTTGCTTTTTTGCATTTCTTTTCCATGGGGATGGTCTTGATCCCTGTCTCCTGTACAATGCTGTGTACCTCCACTTTATTCTCTTGGGACACTTGCTCTTGGAACTTGGCCAGGCAGCCAAGGGGAGGCCCATGAGGGGACGCCACAGCCCGGGCCGAGCTCACAGCTTGCAGCCCACACCAACCTGCCAACCATCTGAAGGAGCCGCCTTGAAAAGGGATCTTCAGCCCCTGGCTCAGTGGATGAACTCAGCCCAACCTGAAAACGCACGAGCATTTCAAATAAATGATAATAAAATAAATGATTTATCTGTTTCAGACGACTACGTTTGTACGCAGAAACATACAAGTACACATTCTAACACTAGAATTCAAAGATCCTGCAAAAGCTGTTCTATTCTTTATAACATTTTGCTTAAGTGGTTGACTGAGTACAGCGACTACTTGCAGAACTCAGGAACAGTGGGTTACTTCCCGGACGGTCCAGTGTCCACGGCTCTGCACTCCCAGTGCAGGGGGCCTGGGTTCAGTTCCGGGTCAGGGAACTCGCTCCCACATGCTACAGTGAAGGGCTCCCAGGACGCAAGTAGAGAACACATGTGCTGCAACTGAGGCTCAAACAAATACATTTCCTCTCTAAAATAGTAGGCTACATTCTTGCGCTAAACAAGGACACTGAAGCTTTTATCCGAACTGCCTTTCACCTACAAGACACAAGCGGCCGTGCAGGGCTCACTTATGCTCTCCGGAAGCTGTTCGTGAGGCAACAGCATAGCTTCAAGCAATTAGAGCTTATAAATGTTATTATTAAGTCAGCTGAACAACCCGTCCAGAAGAGAAGAGAAGTTGAGATTTTAAAAAAGCTTATCACTTCAAAATCTAACAGTTAGCTACAGTTAGATATACATGACCAGAACATTGTAAATAATACATTTATAAATTCATTAATCCTTTAAAAAATTCCAGACGAATGAAAAGTTGTGCATTTTTAAACTGCTTCTTTGCCAAGGGGGGACTGGATTAAATGACCTCTCAAAGTTCTTTTCAGGGCCCATGAATCCGAGAGAGGCAAGCTGCCTTACTGTCCACAGACACCAGATCACAGAGGATTTTGAATTTAATTTCAATTACTTAAGTTCTGTGTGTTCTTCAAAAATGAAGAAGCTCACCTCAAGGCCCATATCAGTGAAGTGATAACTGAATCGGTTTTCATAACAAATAGCACAAATGTAAAAATCGTTCATTTCTCAAAAGCATGAATATTATTTGCCTCTGATTTTATAAACATGAATATTACTTGCCTCTGATTTTAGTATTTTTAATTTCTAAAATGCAACCCTCTTACAACAGCTACAGAAGAAAGTGAGACTATAAATTAATAAAGTCTTCAAAAGAGCTTTGCCTAAATAAGCATATTTCATGCAGGTCCCCAAAACAAGAGGTTAAATGTTTCTCAGAATCACAGCGAAGATGTTTACGGAGGGGATTTTGACCGTGTTCAGTGGAATCAGATTAATATTCATGGCTTCATCTGCATAAGCACCGGAAGGGCCTTATTTGATTCCTCAGTTTTCTGTATAAATATGTGTTTAAATATTTGCTACCTCAGAAACAAAACCAGCAACTCATTAGACACTGGAAAAATTAAAGCAAAACATAAAAAGCAAATTCTGATCAAACGTAGTGGAAGGAGCAAGCCAGCGATCCAAGAGCATCTGTACGGTAAAATGGAATGCCACCTAGTTTTTTAAAAAGTGAAGATGCTAATTCTGCTGATGAAGACATTGTCTTCCCCTCTCGTGCCCTATTCATTATGCAAGGCTGCAGAATATGAAGTGTGGCTGTGTGATCCGGCCGATCTAATGATCTCCCCCACCTGCTCATCTGGTACAATTTTAATTAACACTCCAAGGAGGTTTGTCAAGAGTAATCAAAAACATTGTCGCTTATAAAGCTGTGGCAAGAAATCAATAGTTTTCATCAGAAAAGGTAAGGTCTGGCATAACTGAACCATTTAATTGCTTCATTCCAATAAACAAAAACGGCACATTTTAATGACTTGATTCGGGAGATCAATATGGAGCTGCAGCTCGCAATGGACAGCAACATGTGGTGGGGTGCCCGCAGCCCTTCTCCTTCCGAAAGCTGCATTTCTCTTTTTTATTTCATCCCCGAGCGGCAATGGGTGGCTGCGCCCACGCGGGGCCGTGATTTATATGCGCTGGGTGACCTCCAGGGCCGTAAGACGGGGACGGGTGACTAGTTCTCAATGGTAAGCTCCTGGCACTTGACAAAGTGCCTGAAGCAGAATGGATTTACTTCTCTTTTCCTCCGTCATCAACAGGCCCTGCCCTGACCCCCGCTCCGACTCCTATAACAAGATCTCCTGTCGCCGCCGGAAGAATTTACTGTCTCCTTCTCATTGAGCCCGAGTGAGGGCTGCCGTCACCTTCAGTGAACTGAGTCCACGGGAGATTTAACTAAACGCCAGCCCTAGTTTAAAAGCTAAGGCAGTGCATTTCCTGCAAAGCAGGAGGCGTTCAAAGGCATCTGTCTGCCCACGGCATGATTTTCTAACAAGCGAAACCTTTCTTTGGGCTACGTTTAAGGCAAAGCCACGCGTGGGCCCCCGACCTCACTGTTTCAATGTGGTGCCCTGAACGTGAAGCTCTCGTTAAAACGACACACTTTAAGAACTCTCTGTTCATCATCGTTACCGGAAGAAGACAGATGTCCCCACGGCACTGAAGTCATTTTGAAGGTTACTCGAAAACAGAAATTGTTAACTGTGCAAAAATATCATATGTGATATGCATAAACGGAACCCTGTCCAATTCCGCTGCAATAACTACGCAGAGATGTAAGAGGAAATAAAGACATCAGATTAAACATTCTAAGCAGAAGATGTGCTCTGGCAACTTTCTTCACGGCGATATTTTCAAATACCTTGTCAAAAAGGACTTTTCAGCAGCGACTTCAAAAATACCCAGATAATAAGTCTCAGCCTATTTGAACACTCACGACTGAAATACAAGCATGGAGCATAAACCCACATTTATGAAATGTACCCAATCTTAATAATCAGCTTAAAACACTTAAGCAATCAAAACAGGTATTTGCAAACGCTCGTGTCAACAACACGGCAATTAAAAGACTGAGGTGTGATGGTTTATTCCATCTCACTAAAGCCTTAACGCCAAATTTCCACTCCCTCTTTAATTTTCAATTCTTCCACCCTCCCTGCTTCACAGCTCCTGGCTATTGGCTTTTACAATCTGTCCCCAGAGAGTGAGGAGTTATTGCCGCTGTCGATGGGAGAGAAAGGGATGTTATTCCCTTGTCACCCTCTGCGGCTCCAGCAGATTCCTAGTGCTGATGGATAGCCTTCACTGGAGAGAGGCTGCTGAGGCACTGTGAGTCCTCGGGCCTGTCAGATCCATCCACCTGTGCCCCTGGCATTACTTACTGGAGTCGGAGTGACACTCGGTGTCCCCAGAGATGACCGAAAACCTTCAGGAGCAAGCCCCGCACGGGCCGCCCTGCTGCCCAGGAGTAAATGCCATGCAGATGTCCAGGGCGCCTGGCAGAAAGGATGCTACTCTTTGGCATCATGGTGAACGCAAGAGTGGACAGGCCAAGTCCCTCACAATAGCACCAAGTGTATCTTTCAAGGCACTGAGTATGTATAAACTTACAAGCAAGCTGAGGGAAGCTAAGGGGACGCGGCCACCCTTGCCAGACTGCTCCCCAACATTTGATTCTTCTTGTCACTGTGACTTCATCGTTCTNATCATGGTGAACGCAAGAGTGGACAGGCCAAGTCCCTCACATAGCACCAAGTGTATCTTTCAAGGCACTGAGTATGTATAAACTTACAAGAAAGCTGAGGGAAGCTAAGGGGACGAGGCCACCCTTGCCAGACTGCTCCCCAACATTTGATTCTTCTTGTCACTGTGACTTCATCGTTCTACCCTGACAGTCAGGAGACTGGAACTCTCTACTTAATTCATAACTTTCAGGACCATATTTCCTTCTCTCAGATTCAAAATAGGAATAACTGCTTCCATCGATTGTCAAAAAGTCATTATTTACAGAATGATTTGTTAAATTTTATTATGAAAAATATAATAGATTACCTGGCCAGAAAATATCAGCCAGGGGTACCCCATCCCAAGAAAGTGTCAGGCTCTAAATGGCAAGATGTTTCCCGTTTGTTTTTTTTTACTCAAGAGAACAAATCCACACTCTTACATATTTACTTTTCAATAAGTTTAGATCCTTGAAGGGGACAGCATCCGTGGATTCTGTGTCTAACAGCCTCAGCAAGAAGGTGCTGTGCTGTGCTTAGTCGCTCAGTCATGTCCAACTCTGTGTGACCCCCTGGGCTGTAGCCCCCCAGGCTCCTCTGTCCATGGAATTGTCCAGGCAAGAATACTGGAGTGGGTTGCCATGCCCTTCTCTAGGGGATCTTTCCAACCCAGGTATCAAACCCATATCTTCCACATTGAGGGCAGATCCTTTACTGTCTGAGCCACCAGGGAAGCCCAAGAATACTGGAGTGGGTAGCCTATCCCTTCTCCAGGACATCTTCCCAACCCAGGAATCAAACCGGGGTCTCCTGCATGGCAGGCAGATTCTTTACCAGCTGAGCTTCCAGGGAAGCCCAGCAGGAAGGTAGCTTCGGGACTCAGCAGAAGCCAAGCCACTGTTCCATGCATGCGAATTATCTTTCCCCACAGGACTCTGGTTTTGTGAGGCCCTCCCCCAGAGTTGCTGTTGCACTTCACATTGTACACATTAGCCAGCACATCCCTTGCCTAGGCAGAATTCAGCTTCCTCTCTAGCATACACACCCTCAGTTTTCAAAGGAGCTGCATGTTCCCTCTGGTTCCTTGGATCTGGCTTCTAACGGGCAAACTTGGCCCACACCTTCCAGACACGTTTGTTGCGGTAGGGGTCCTGTTCCCAGCAGGCGGGGGCGCTCATTCTCAGGGGTCAGGGGACGAGCATCACCAGCCCCAGGTCTCCTCCATCCCGTCCTGCGTGTCGCTGGCATCCACAGACATCATTAGCTGGTACAGCTTCGAGCCACATCGCCCCCTTGCTGAGCGCATAGCTGAGCCTGAGTCCACAGTTGAGCTGCTCTATACTGTGAGAAGTTTCTTTGTTAAAAAGAGTAGTTATTTATTTGAGTGTGTTGGGTCTTAGCTGTGGCACACAGGCTCAGCTGATCCGAGGAGCGTGTGTGATCTCAGTTTCCCATCCAGGGAGCGAACCCAAGTCCCCTGCACTAGAAGGCAGATTCTTAAGCACTGGGCCACTGGGGAAGTCCCAGAAATTTCTTAACGAGGCGCGTAGAACGTTTACCCTCTTTGTCTCTGGTTCACCCCGCACATCTATCCTCCCTGCTGCCTTTACCCTGAGGTGGGGGGTCCATAGGCTCTGCAGTTACCGCTCGGGAGGCCCGGAGACCTGCCCCGTGAGTCAGGAGGTCCCCGTCCATACGAGGTCAGAGTCAGAGACCCCGGCCTGTGTCTGGACTCCAAGACCCTTTGGTCACAAGACTTCCCAGGACCCGATTCCTCCACCTGTACTTTTATTTGTTTATAAATTAGACACAACCAGCGATCCCAAGAATCCTCAGAAACAAACGTGCTTCGGAATTTCCCGATTTCAGCTTCTTAGCTGTGGCACACAGGCTCAGCTGATCCGAGGAGCGTGTGTGATCTCAGTTTCCCATCCAGGGAGCGAACCCAAGTCCCCTGCACTAGAAGGCAGATTCTTAAGCACTGGGCCACTGGGGAAGTCCCAGAAATTTCTTAACGAGGCGCGTAGAACGTTTACCCTCTTTGTCTCTGGTTCACCCCGCACATCTATCCTCCCTGCTGCCTTTACCCTGAGGTGGGGGGTCCATAGGCTCTGCAGTTACCGCTCGGGAGGCCCGGAGACCTGCCCCGTGAGTCAGGAGGTCCCCGTCCATACGAGGTCAGAGTCAGAGACCCCGGCCTGTGTCTGGACTCCAAGACCCTTTGGTCACAAGACTTCCCAGGACCCGATTCCTCCACCTGTACTTTTATTTGTTTATAAATTAGACACAACCAGCGATCCCAAGAATCCTCAGAAACAAACGTGCTTCGGAATTTCCCGATTTCAGCCAGGTCACAGGGCGCCGGTCATCACACAACATTGCCAGGGCTTCGGGGTGCCCCCTTTCCCACCCGACACGAGGGGGCATCGGGACTTGCAGACACGTGTGCTTACGCTGAGGACTCGGACAACTGTGCTCAGTAAAAGCTACAAATAGCCGCACGTCCATTCCAGTCAGCTCAGGCTGAGTCCACAAACGAATTATGAACTAGCTTGTGCATGTCAGAGCTTTTGGACGTCAGGATAAGGGATTGCGAACCTCTACTGCCACACAGTTATGGGGTAAAACTTAGGCCAAAAAGACAGGCTAAAGGGAGACGAGATGCAGAAAAGGGGGCACCCGCGTCCCCCTTCAGCAGCCCCACAGTCTGCATACTCTATCTCGGAGACCGCTGGACACCAGCAGACACGCTGCTCTCAGGCTCCAGGAGGGGTGTGCCCAGCTAACAGCTGCTCCAGGCCGAAGGACGTGGGGCCGCTTACCAGTGCCCTGGATCCCCCTCCCCCGAGAGGAGACGCAAAGCTTCACCTTGGCCACAGGGAAAAGCCGAGGCCCAGGGACTTCGCTGGTGGTCTAGCCGTTAAGAATCCACCTTCCGATGCAGGGGACGAGGGTCTGATCCCTGGTCTAGGAGCTAAGATCCCACACGCCACGGGGCCACAGCTAGAGAAGCCTGCTCACCGCAACCAGCGCAGTCGAAACGAGCCAGTGTCCATGCCAACCCGCCCAGTCTCTGCCTCCCAAGGACACACAGTGCCTGCCTAGGCAGACTTACCGACAACCCGGACGGAGGAGGAGCGGTCACAGCTTGCAGTAAGCAGAAGTCCCTTTGCTAAACCGGCTTGTTTACGAATGACTGGGGAACACACGTACAAGTGTTTGCCTGGTGTGTTTACTAGAACTCTGCCAAGGATTAACAACCGATTTTGTTTCTCTAGAACTGACTCAGTCTTAGCAGTTCTCACGGTAATATTGGGTTGGCCAAAAAGTTCGTTTGGGTTTCTCCACGTTAAGGGAAAAACCTGAACCACATTTTTAGCCAACCCAATATTTTAGTACGGGTCAGTAATCTTATTTCCCACTCTGAGCTCTGCTATCCCCGTCCCCAGGAACCAGGTGAACCAAGGCACAAGAAAGGCTGAGGCACATAGATAAAGGGTAGGTTTTTGCTTGAAACCTTCAGTGAAGGGTTTTAAAAATTGTACCATAAAGCACTTTCCACAAAGAGCTACCATTCATCGTAAGTGGCTCTTGCCGCAGCCCTGATGGTCAAGCTCTCGCTTGCTCTTATCCACACTTTCTTTTCATGAGAAGAACAATAAGGAGACCAAGTGAGGGGTGGGTGGCACGGGGAACACCTAGACTGCTCCTAAAGACGGTCGCTGTCTCCCCCGAACTTTCCCTTGGACTCACGCTTAGTGTGTTTCTACCTAGCCCCCAGAGGCAGTGCTTTTCCCATCAAGGGTCAATGCCCCCGTGACAGTACTAGGAGCTCAAGCAGAGAGTGGGCCCTCCCCCTCCACTGCCCCCCACTCCTCCCATCATCTCCCACCAAGGGGCCTGGGTCTGATGGGACAAAAAAGAATCTCTGTCGATTAATGCAGAAAGTTTTAGAAGTTCACGCCAGCTGTGCTCTTATTCACAAGTACCTCAGTTTGACCCTCACAAGTACCAATTAAAGGAATGATATTACAAAGCGGTTTTAGCTCTGGAGTCAGTATTCCATGCCCGGAGGAATTCCATTTGCATATAATTTGTGCTTACTTCATGTCAGCATTTATCAGAATGTCCTGAGCCTCTTTTTCAACAAAGACAGGCTTCTTACACCCAGAGTTGTGAGATTCCCCAAAGAGGGCTGATCAATCTCAGATCCAAGTTCGAGAACTGCCCTAAATACAAACTCTCCTAAATATCAAGGAACACAAAGATTTAAATTCACCAAAATTTCCCCTGAAAAGAGAAAGACATTCTTTGTCGCCTGCATTGTGAAATGTGTTTTGTAGTTTATTATATATTTGTCTCCCATTCACGTAATAGGTTCAGCCAAAAAAAAAAAAAAAAAAAAAAATCCCCATTGTGTAAAGACAGTGTCTAATTCAAACTGGATGGTCCAATAGAATTCTAGCTCAGGATCTCTTCAAAGTATCAGACCGAGTCCAGCCATGTTGCCAGGAGATAATTCTGTACCCCAGTTGACAGACAGACAAACAAGTAAGCAAGTCACCTTATCCACAGTGCTACTTTTGAGTTCTGGAGCAGCCCTGTCTGTTAGAAACACGCCAGCCACATACTAAACTTCACATTTTCTTGTAGCCACTTTTAAAAAGGTAAACAGAAACAGAAGAAATTTTACAAATATATTGTTTCATTTAAAATGCTAGTATTCCAACATGTGATTTACAGAACAAAATTATTAATGAGGTGTTTTATGATCTTTATTTCATAGTAAATCTTTGAAATGCAACGTATATTTCACAGTCAGGAGGTTTCTCAGCTTGAACTACAAATTTTCATCAGATATAATGGGTATGTTCAGGTTTTACAAAATTTAAAGTAAAAAATACAGACTCACATACTTACTTTGTTCCGAATCATACTGAAAGCTTTCCGATAACTGACTCATCATTTTTTCCTATTTTAATTTTACTTTTAATTTGTCACAACTTAAAACTGAGTTTTCCAAGTTGTAGGAACTACTTTGCAAGCACATGGTGGCCTCGTGTGGCTGAGCGTGACTGAGCTGGACGCAGCGCCTCCTGAGCACGGGGCAGGCTGGGCAGGCTGGCAGCGGGAGCATCCTCACGGCTGGCCCCCGTGGGCTGTGTCCTCAGCGCTGCAGGCGAGTCCCCTGCTGCCATGCAGGCTGCTGGGGGTGGGAGAGAGGCTCCTGTCCCGCCATCCAGTCCCCTCGCAAGAGTCCGTCTCTCTCAAGCTCTGATCAGAAAGTGCACCCACGATGAGGATCACGGGCCAGAGGAGTGATTACAGGACCCAAATGGCCTCCAGTCGGGGAGGGCGTGAAAGGGGAGCATCAGAGCCGGCACAGGTGGGGACAGGTGGACACAGGTGGGACTCCGGGATGCTTAGAGAGCCAGACACAGGGTAGACCTTGCGGCCCCTGCTGTTTGGTCACTAAGCCGTGTCCAACTCTCTTGTGACCCTGTGGACTGCAGCACACCAGGCTCCCTCCCCTCTCCTCCACCTGGAGGAGAGTCTCCTGGAGTTTTCTCAAACTCATGTTTTGAGTCAATGATGCTACACAACCATCTCATCCTCTGTCATTCCCTTCTTCTGCCCTCAATCCTTCCCAGCATCGGGGTCTTTTCCAATGAGTCGGCTCTTCACATCAGGTAGCCAGAGTATTGGAGCTTCAGCATCAGTCCTTGCAAAGAATATTCAGGGTTTATTTCCATTAGGATTGACTGGTTTGATTTTCCATCTCTTTATTAGAAGGATAAAAGTCAAGGTCTCCAGCAGATTCTAGGAATTACTCTCAGAAATTCTAATGGTCAAGAAGTTTGATGCCTTTTTAACTGCATCCAACTCTCATGTTAGAAGTTCCCACATTTACATCTCAAATTAAACAGTCTGAGAATATGTGTATTAAGATCAACAAGTTCACAAAATTGTTTAAAATGTATGTAGGATGCATATATATATATAATTACGACCGATTCATGTTGATGTATAGCAGAGACCACCGCAACATTGTAAAGCAATTATCCTCCAAAAAAAAAACAGAAGAAAAAAAAGTATGTATAAACGGATAAAATAAATACTGTATGGTTCTACTTGTCTGAGGTCCCCAGAGTAGACACATTAATAGACAGGAAATGGAAAGGCGGTTGCCAGGAACTGGGGGAGAGGTTGAGGGGCGGGGCTTTGGTTTGGTAAAAGGAACTGGGGAGGGGGAAGAGTTTGAGGGGGNAGTAGTTTGAGCATTCTTTGGCATTGCCTTTCTTTGGAATTGGAATGCAAACTGACCTTTTCCAGTCCTGTGGCCACTGCTGAGTTTTCCAAATTTGCTGGCATACTGAGTGCAGCACTTTCACAGCATCATCTTTCAGGATTTGAAATAGCTCAACTGGAATTGCATCGCTTCCAGTAGCTTTGTTTATAGTGATGCTTTCTAAGGCCCACTTGACTTCACATTCCGGGATGTCTGGGCTAGGTGAGTGATCACACCATTGTGATTATCTTGGTCATGAAGATCTTTTTTGTACATTTCTTCTGTGTTTTCTTGCCACCTCTTCTTAATTTCTGCTTCTGTTAGGTCCGTACCATTTCTGTCCTTTATCGAGCCCATCTTTGCATGAAATGTTCCCTTGGTATCTCTAATTTTCTTGAAGGGATCTCTAGTCTTTCCCATTCTGTTGTTTTCCTCTATTTCTTTGCATTGATCGCTGAGGAAGGCTTTCTTATATCTTCTTGCTATTCTTTGGAACTGTGCATTCAGATGCTTATATCTTTCCTTTTCTCCTTTGCTTTTCACTTCGCTTCTTTTCACAGCTATTTGTAAGGCCTCCCCAGACAGCCATTTTGCTTTTTTGCATTTCTTTTCCATGGGGATGGTCTTGATCCCTGTCTCCTGTACAATGCTGTGTACCTCCACTTTATTCTCTTGGGACACTTGCTCTTGGAACTTGGCCAGGCAGCCAAGAGGAGGCCCATGAGGGGACGCCACAGCCCGGGCCGAGCTCACAGCTTGCAGCCCACACCAACCTGCCAACCATCTGAAGGAGCCGCCTTGAAAAGGGATCTTCAGCCCCTGGCTCAGTGGATGAACTCAGCCCAACGTGAAAACGCACTAGCATTTCAAATAAATGATAATAAAATAAATGATTTATCTGTTTCAGACGACTACGTTTGTACGCAGAAACATACAAGTACACATTCTAACACTAGAATTCAAAGATCCTGCAAAAGCTGTTCTATTCTTTATAACATTTTGCTTAAGTGGTTGACTGAGTACAGCGACTACTTGCAGAACTCAGGAACAGTGGGTTACTTCCCGGACGGTCCAGTGTCCACGGCTCTGCACTCCCAGTGCAGGGGGCCTGGGTTCAGTTCCGGGTCAGGGAACTCGCTCCCACATGCTACAGTGAAGGGCTCCCAGGACGCAAGTAGAGAACACATGTGCTGCAACTGAGGCTCAAACAAATACATTTCCTCTCTAAAATAGTAGGCTACATTCTTGCGCTAAACAAGGACACTGAAGCTTTTATCCGAACTGCCTTTCACCTACAAGACACAAGCGGCCGTGCAGGGCTCACTTATGCTCTCCGGAAGCTGTTCGTGAGGCAACAGCATAGCTTCAAGCAATTAGAGCTTATAAATGTTATTATTAAGTCAGCTGAACAACCCGTCCAGAAGAGAAGAGAAGTTGAGATTTTAAAAAAGCTTATCACTTCAAAATCTAACAGTTAGCTACAGTTAGATATACATGACCAGAACATTGTAAATAATACATTTATAAATTCATTAATCCTTTAAAAAATTCCAGACGAATGAAAAGTTGTGCATTTTTAAACTGCTTCTTTGCCAAGGGGGGACTGGATTAAATGACCTCTCAAAGTTCTTTTCAGGGCCCATGAATCCGAGAGAGGCAAGCTGCCTTACTGTCCACAGACACCAGATCACAGAGGATTTTGAATTTAATTTCAATTACTTAAGTTCTGTGTGTTCTTCAAAAATGAAGAAGCTCACCTCAAGGCCCATATCAGTGAAGTGATAACTGAATCGGTTTTCATAACAAATAGCACAAATGTAAAAATCGTTCATTTCTCAAAAGCATGAATATTATTTGCCTCTGATTTTATAAACATGAATATTACTTGCCTCTGATTTTAGTATTTTTAATTTCTAAAATGCAACCCTCTTACAACAGCTACAGAAGAAAGTGAGACTATAAATTAATAAAGTCTTCAAAAGAGCTTTGCCTAAATAAGCATATTTCATGCAGGTCCCCAAAACAAGAGGTTAAATGTTTCTCAGAATCACAGCGAAGATGTTTACGGAGGGGATTTTGACCGTGTTCAGTGGAATCAGATTAATATTCATGGCTTCATCTGCATAAGCACCGGAAGGGCCTTATTTGATTCCTCAGTTTTCTGTATAAATATGTGTTTAAATATTTGCTACCTCAGAAACAAAACCAGCAACTCATTAGACACTGGAAAAATTAAAGCAAAACATAAAAAGCAAATTCTGATCAAACGTAGTGGAAGGAGCAAGCCAGCGATCCAAGAGCATCTGTACGGTAAAATGGAATGCCACCTAGTTTTTTAAAAAGTGAAGATGCTAATTCTGCTGATGAAGACATTGTCTTCCCCTCTCGTGCCCTATTCATTATGCAAGGCTGCAGAATATGAAGTGTGGCTGTGTGATCCGGCCGATCTAATGATCTCCCCCACCTGCTCATCTGGTACAATTTTAATTAACACTCCAAGGAGGTTTGTCAAGAGTAATCAAAAACATTGTCGCTTATAAAGCTGTGGCAAGAAATCAATAGTTTTCATCAGAAAAGGTAAGGTCTGGCATAACTGAACCATTTAATTGCTTCATTCCAATAAACAAAAACGGCACATTTTAATGACTTGATTCGGGAGATCAATATGGAGCTGCAGCTCGCAATGGACAGCAACATGTGGTGGGGTGCCCGCAGCCCTTCTCCTTCCGAAAGCTGCATTTCTCTTTTTTATGTCATCCCCGAGCGGCAATGGGTGGCTGCGCCCACGCGGGGCCGTGATTTATATGCGCTGGGTGACCTCCAGGGCCGTAAGACGGGGACGGGTGACTAGTTCTCAATGGTAAGCTCCTGGCACTTGACAAAGTGCCTGAAGCAGAATGGATTTACTTCTCTTTTCCTCCGTCATCAACAGGCCCTGCCCTGACCCCCGCTCCGACTCCTATAACAAGATCTCCTGTCGCCGCCGGAAGAATTTACTGTCTCCTTCTCATTGAGCCCGAGTGAGGGCTGCCGTCACCTTCAGTGAACTGAGTCCACGGGAGATTTAACTAAACGCCAGCCCTAGTTTAAAAGCTAAGGCAGTGCATTTCCTGCAAAGCAGGAGGCGTTCAAAGGCATCTGTCTGCCCACGGCATGATTTTCTAACAAGCGAAACCTTTCTTTGGGCTACGTTTAAGGCAAAGCCACGCGTGGGCCCCCGACCTCACTGTTTCAATGTGGTGCCCTGAACGTGAAGCTCTCGTTAAAACGACACACTTTAAGAACTCTCTGTTCATCATCGTTACCGGAAGAAGACAGATGTCCCCACGGCACTGAAGTCATTTTGAAGGTTACTCGAAAACAGAAATTGTTAACCGTGCAAAAATATCATATGTGATATGCATAAACGGAACCCTGTCCAATTCCGCTGCAATAACTACGCAGAGATGCAAGAGGAAATAAAGACATCAGATTAAACATTCTAAGCAGAAGATGTGCTCTGGCAACTTTCTTCACAGCGATACTTTCAAATACCTTGTCAAAAAGGACTTTTCAGCAGCGACTTCAAAAATACCCAGATAATAAGTCTCAGCCTATTTGAACACTCACGACTGAAATACAAGCATGGAGCATAAACCCACATTTATGAAATGTACCCAATCTTAATAATCAGCTTAAAACACTTAAGCAATCAAAACAGGTATTTGCAAACGCTCGTGTCAACAACACGGCAATTAAAAGACTGAGGTGTGATGGTTTATTCCATCTCACTAAAGCCTTAACGCCAAATTTCCACTCCCTCTTTAATTTTCAATTCTTCCACCCTCCCTGCTTCACAGCTCCTGGCTATTGGCTTTTACAATCTGTCCCCAGAGAGTGAGGAGTTATTGCCGCTGTCGATGGGAGAGAAAGGGATGTTATTCCCTTGTCACCCTCTGCGGCTCCAGCAGATTCCTAGTGCTGATGGATAGCCTTCACTGGAGAGAGGCTGCTGAGGCACTGTGAGTCCTCGGGCCTGTCAGATCCATCCACCTGTGCCCCTGGCATTACTTACTGGAGTCGGAGTGACACTCGGTGTCCCCAGAGATGACCGAAAACCTCCAGGAGAAAGCCCTGCACAGGCCGCCCTGCTGCCCAGGAGTAAACGCCATGCAGATGTCCAGGGCGCCTGGCAGAAAGGATGCTACACCTTGGCGTCTTTGGCATCATGGTGAACGCAAGAGTGGACAGGCCAAGTCCCTCACATAGCACCAAGTGTATCTTTCAAGGCACTGAGTATGTATAAACTTACAAGAAAGCTGAGGGAAGCTAAGGGGACGAGGCCACCCTTGCCAGACTGCTCCCCAACATTTGATTCTTCTTGTCACTGTGACTTCATCGTTCCACCCTGACAGTCAGGAGACTGGAACTCTCTACTTAATTCATAACTTTCAGGACCATATTTCCTTCTCTCAGATTCAAAATAGGAATAACTGCTTCCATCGATTGTCAAAAAGTCATTATTTACAGAATGATTTGTTAAATTTTATTATGAAAAATATAATAGATTACCTGGCCAGAAAATATCAGCCAGGGGTACCCCATCCCAAGAAAGTGTCAGGCTCTAAATGGCAAGATGTTTCCCGTTTGTTTTTTTTTACTCAAGAGAACAAATCCACACTCTTACATATTTACTTTTCAATAAGTTTAGATCCTTGAAGGGGACAGCATCCGTGGATTCTGTGTCTAACAGCCTCAGCAAGAAGGTGCTGTGCTGTGCTTAGTCGCTCAGTCATGTCCAACTCTGTGTGACCCCCTGGGCTGTAGCCCCCCAGGCTCCTCTGTCCATGGAATTGTCCAGGCAAGAATACTGGAGTGGGTTGCCATGCCCTTCTCTAGGGGATCTTTCCAACCCAGGTATCAAACCCATATCTTCCACATTGAGGGCAGATCCTTTACTGTCTGAGCCACCAGGGAAGCCCAAGAATACTGGAGTGGGTAGCCTATCCCTTCTCCAGGACATCTTCCCAACCCAGGAATCAAACCGGGGTCTCCTGCATGGCAGGCAGATTCTTTACCAGCTGAGCTTCCAGGGAAGCCCAGCAGGAAGGTAGCTTCGGGACTCAGCAGAAGCCAAGCCACTGTTCCATGCATGCGAATTATCTTTCCCCACAGGACTCTGGTTTTGTGAGGCCCTCCCCCAGAGTTGCTGTTGCACTTCACATTGTACACATTAGCCAGCACATCCCTTGCCTAGGCAGAATTCAGCTTCCTCTCTAGCATACACACCCTCAGTTTTCAAAGGAGCTGCATGTTCCCTCTGGTTCCTTGGATCTGGCTTCTAACGGGCAAACTTGGCCCACACCTTCCAGACACGTTTGTTGCGGTAGGGGTCCTGTTCCCAGCAGGCGGGGGCGCTCATTCTCAGGGGTCAGGGGACGAGCATCACCAGCCCCAGGTCTCCTCCATCCCGTCCTGCGTGTCGCTGGCATCCACAGACATCATTAGCTGGTACAGCTTCGAGCCACATCGCCCCCTTGCTGAGCGCATAGCTGAGCCTGAGTCCACAGTTGAGCTGCTCTATACTGTGAGAAGTTTCTTTGTTAAAAAGAGTAGTTATTTATTTGAGTGTGTTGGGTCTTAGCTGTGGCACACAGGCTCAGCTGATCCGAGGAGCGTGTGTGATCTCAGTTTCCCATCCAGGGAGCGAACCCAAGTCCCCTGCACTAGAAGGCAGATTCTTAAGCACTGGGCCACTGGGGAAGTCCCAGAAATTTCTTAACGAGGCGCGTAGAACGTTTACCCTCTTTGTCTCTGGTTCACCCCGCACATCTATCCTCCCTGCTGCCTTTACCCTGAGGTGGGGGGTCCATAGGCTCTGCAGTTACCGCTCGGGAGGCCCGGAGACCTGCCCCGTGAGTCAGGAGGTCCCCGTCCATACGAGGTCAGAGTCAGAGACCCCGGCCTGTGTCTGGACTCCAAGACCCTTTGGTCACAAGACTTCCCAGGACCCGATTCCTCCACCTGTACTTTTATTTGTTTATAAATTAGACACAACCAGCGATCCCAAGAATCCTCAGAAACAAACGTGCTTCGGAATTTCCCGATTTCAGCAAGGTCACAGGGCGCCGGTCATCACACAACATTGCCAGGGCTTCGGGGTGCCCCCTTTCCCACCCGACACGAGGGGGCATCGGGACTTGCAGACACGTGTGCTTACGCTGAGGACTCGGACAACTGTGCTCAGTAAAAGCTACAAATAGCCGCACGTCCATTCCAGTCAGCTCAGGCTGAGTCCACAAACGAATTATGAACTAGCTTGTGCATGTCAGAGCTTTTGGACGTCAGGATAAGGGATTGCGAACCTCTACTGCCACACAGTTATGGGGTAAAACTTAGGCCAAAAAGACAGGCTAAAGGGAGACGAGATGCAGAAAAGGGGGCACCCGCGTCCCCCTTCAGCAGCCCCACAGTCTGCATACTCTATCTCGGAGACCGCTGGACACCAGCAGACACGCTGCTCTCAGGCTCCAGGAGGGGTGTGCCCAGCTAACAGCTGNCAGGCTAAAGGGAGACGAGATGCAGAAAAGGGGGCACCCGCGTCCCCCTTCAGCAGCCCCACAGTCTGCATACTCTATCTCGGAGACCGCTGGACACCAGCAGACACGCTGCTCTCAGGCTCCAGGAGGGGTGTGCCCAGCTAACAGCTGCTCCAGGCCGAAGGACGTGGGGCCGCTTACCAGTGCCCTGGATCCCCCTCCCCCGAGAGGAGACGCAAAGCTTCACCTTGGCCACAGGGAAAAGCCGAGGCCCAGGGACTTCGCTGGTGGTCTAGCCATTAAGAATCCACCTTCCGATGCAGGGGACGAGGGTCTGATCCCTGGTCTAGGAGCTAAGATCCCACACGCCACGGGGCCACAGCTAGAGAAGCCTGCTCACCGCAACCAGCGCAGTCGAAACGAGCCAGTGTCCATGCCAACCCGCCCAGTCTCTGCCTCCCAAGGACACACAGTGCCTGCCTAGGCAGACTTACCGACAACCCGGACGGAGGAGGAGCGGTCACAGCTTGCAGTAAGCAGAAGTCCCTTTGCTAAACCGGCTTGTTTACGAATGACTGGGGAACACACGTACAAGTGTTTGCCTGGTGTGTTTACTAGAACTCTGCCAAGGATTAACAACCGATTTTGTTTCTCTAGAACTGACTCAGTCTTAGCAGTTCTCACGGTAATATTGGGTTGGCCAAAAAGTTCGTTTGGGTTTCTCCACGTTAAGGGAAAAACCTGAACCACATTTTTAGCCAACCCAATATTTTAGTACGGGTCAGTAATCTTATTTCCCACTCTGAGCTCTGCTATCCCCGTCCCCAGGAACCAGGTGAACCAAGGCACAAGAAAGGCTGAGGCACATAGATAAAGGGTAGGTTTTTGCTTGAAACCTTCAGTGAAGGGTTTTAAAAATTGTACCATAAAGCACTTTCCACAAAGAGCTACCATTCATCGTAAGTGGCTCTTGCCGCAGCCCTGATGGTCAAGCTCTCGCTTGCTCTTATCCACACTTTCTTTTCATGAGAAGAACAATAAGGAGACCAAGTGAGGGGTGGGTGGCACGGGGAACACCTAGACTGCTCCTAAAGACGGTCGCTGTCTCCCCCGAACTTTCCCTTGGACTCACGCTTAGTGTGTTTCTACCTAGCCCCCAGAGGCAGTGCTTTTCCCATCAAGGGTCAATGCCCCCGTGACAGTACTAGGAGCTCAAGCAGAGAGTGGGCCCTCCCCCTCCACTGCCCCCCACTCCTCCCATCATCTCCCACCAAGGGGCCTGGGTCTGATGGGACAAAAAAGAATCTCTGTCGATTAATGCAGAAAGTTTTAGAAGTTCACGCCAGCTGTGCTCTTATTCACAAGTACCTCAGTTTGACCCTCACAAGTACCAATTAAAGGAATGATATTACAAAGCGGTTTTAGCTCTGGAGTCAGTATTCCATGCCCGGAGGAATTCCATTTGCATATAATTTGTGCTTACTTCATGTCAGCATTTATCAGAATGTCCTGAGCCTCTTTTTCAACAAAGACAGGCTTCTTACACCCAGAGTTGTGAGATTCCCCAAAGAGGGCTGATCAATCTCAGATCCAAGTTTGAGAACTGCCCTAAATACAAACTCTCCTAAATATCAAGGAACACAAAGATTTAAATTCACCAAAATTTCCCCTGAAAAGAGAAAGACATTCTTTGTCGCCTGCATTGTGAAATGTGTTTTGTAGTTTATTATATATTTGTCTCCCATTCACGTCATAGGTTCAGCCAAAAAAAAAAAAATCCCCATTGTGTAAAGACAGTGTCTAATTCAAACTGGATGGTCCAATAGAATTCTAGCTCAGGATCTCTTCAAAGTATCAGACCGAGTCCAGCCATGTTGCCAGGAGATAATTCTGTACCCCAGTTGACAGACAGACAAACAAGTAAGCAAGTCACCTTATCCACAGTGCTACTTTTGAGTTCTGGAGCAGCCCTGTCTGTTAGAAACACGCCAGCCACATACTAAACTTCACATTTTCTTGTAGCCACTTTTAAAAAGGTAAACAGAAACAGAAGAAATTTTACAAATATATTGTTTCATTTAAAATGCTAGTATTCCAACATGTGATTTACAGAACAAAATTATTAATGAGGTGTTTTATGATCTTTATTTCATAGTAAATCTTTGAAATGCAACGTATATTTCACAGTCAGGAGGTTTCTCAGCTTGAACTACAAATTTTCATCAGATATAATGGGTATGTTCAGGTTTTACAAAATTTAAAGTAAAAAATACAGACTCACATACTTACTTTGTTCCGAATCATACTGAAAGCTTTCCGATAACTGACTCATCATTTTTTCCTATTTTAATTTTACTTTTAATTTGTCACAACTTAAAACTGAGTTTTCCAAGTTGTAGGAACTACTTTGCAAGCACATGGTGGCCTCGTGTGGCTGAGCGTGACTGAGCTGGACGCAGCGCCTCCTGAGCACGGGGCAGGCTGGGCAGGCTGGCAGCGGGAGCATCCTCACGGCCGGCCCCCGTGGGCTGTGTCCTCAGTGCTGCAGGCGAGTCCCCTGCTGCCATGCAGGCTGCTGGGGGTGGGAGAGAGGCTCCTGTCCCGCCATCCAGTCCCCTCGCAAGAGTCCGTCTCTCTCAAGCTCTGATCAGAAAGTGCACCCACGATGAGGATCACGGGCCAGAGGAGTGATTACAGGACCCAAATGGCCTCCAGTCGGGGAGGGCGTGAAAGGGGAGCATCAGAGCCGGCACAGGTGGGGACAGGTGGACACAGGTGGGACTCCGGGATGCTTAGAGAGCCAGACACAGGGTAGACCTTGCGGCCCCTGCTGTTTGGTCACTAAGCCGTGTCCAACTCTCTTGTGACCCTGTGGACTGCAGCACACCAGGCTCCCTCCCCTCTCCTCCACCTGGAGGAGAGTCTCCTGGAGTTTTCTCAAACTCATGTTTTGAGTCAATGATGCTACACAACCATCTCATCCTCTGTCATTCCCTTCTTCTGCCCTCAATCCTTCCCAGCATCGGGGTCTTTTCCAATGAGTCGGCTCTTCACATCAGGTAGCCAGAGTATTGGAGCTTCAGCATCAGTCCTTGCAAAGAATATTCAGGGTTTATTTCCATTAGGATTGACTAGTTTGATTTTCCATCTCTTTATTAGAAGGATAAAAGTCAAGGTCTCCAGCAGATTCTAGGAATTACTCTCAGAAATTCTAATGGTCAAGAAGTTTGATGCCTTTTTAACTGCATCCAACTCTCATGTTAGAAGTTCCCACATTTACATCTCAAATTAAACAGTCTGAGAATATGTGTATTAAGATCAACAAGTTCACAAAATTGTTTAAAATGTATGTAGGATGCATATATATATATAATTACGACCGATTCATGTTGATGTATAGCAGAGACCACCGCAACATTGTAAAGCAATTATCCTCCAAAAAAAAAACAGAAGAAAAAAAAGTATGTATAAACGGATAAAATAAATACTGTATGGTTCTACTTGTCTGAGGTCCCCAGAGTAGACACATTAATAGACAGGAAATGGAAAGGCGGTTGCCAGGAACTGGGGGAGAGGTTGAGGGGCGGGGCTTTGGTTTGGTAAAAGGAACTGGG
>SJYX01021463.1:484877-517898 GCA_006410675.1 Oreotragus oreotragus | reverse complement strand
CTCAGGGAGGAGGAGCTGGGGGAGGGGTGAGAGTTTGAGGGGGCGGGGCTTCGGTTTGGGAGGAGGAAAAAGTCTGGGGATGGATGTGGTGACGGCTGCACAGGACTGAAAGGACTGAAAGGACTGACAGCTGAAAGGACTTATAGCCACTGAATTCACAACACCTAAAAATGGTTAACATGCTAAATCTTCATTCACCACAATAAAAAAAAAAGCGAGTGCTTATCGAACCTGCCTCACTACACAAACTGTTCCATAGAACTGGACTTGCTGGTGCACAGTCGTGTTCGACTCTTTGTGGTCCGCTAGACCATAGCCCGTCAGGCTCCTCCGCTCGTGGGATTCTCCAGGCAAGGATACTGGAGTGGGTTGTCACTCCCTCCTCAAGGCTATCTTCCCTACTCAGGGACTGAACCCGTGTCTCCTGCATTGCAGGCGAGTCTTTACTGCTGAGCCACCAAGGAAGCCTGGAAAGCTGGATGATGGCCCAGAGGAAACACCCGGGCCCTAATCTGTGGAATATGAGAATGGCTATTGGCAAGATGGACTTTGCAGGTGTGATTCAGATAAGGATGCTGAGATGAAGATCCTGGATTAACATAAGGATGCTGGATTGTCTGGATGCACCTCAACTGTGATCACCGTGCCCTTATAGGTGACAGAGAGAAGAAGATCAGACAGAGAAGAAAGTCACGGAAGGAAGAAGGAAGCGGAGTCGGAGGACAGCCGCTCCCTGCCGGCTCCGAAAGTGACAAAGGTATCCGGAGCCCCGGGATGCCAGAGTGCCACTCTGGAAGCTGGAAGAGGCAGGGACCTGGACTCCAAGGGGCCTCGGAAGGAGCACAGCGCTGCTGGCAACTTGACTGTGGTTACCTGAACTGACTTCAGACCCTGACCTCCAGAACAGTGAGAGAAGTGTGTGCTACTTGTGCGCTCTTAGTTTGTTACAGCAAGAAGCTAATATATATATGATGCTCATATATTTATATCACAAATATATTTTTTGCAATACAATGTTACTAACTATACGCTTCCCAGGGGGCTCAGTGGTGCAGAATCCGCCTGCCAACAAAGGAAATGTAGATTGCCTGGAACAGGAAGATCCCCTGGAGAAGGAAATGGCAACCCACTCCAGTATTCTTGCCTGCAGAATCCCATGGACANTGATGCTCATATATTTATATCACAAATATATTTTTTGCAATACAATGTTACTAACTATACGCTTCCCAGGGGGCTCAGTGGTGCAGAATCCGCCTGCCAACAAAGGAAATGTAGATTGCCTGGAACAGGAAGATCCCCTGGAGAAGGAAATGGCAACCCACTCCAGTATTCTTGCCTGCAGAATCCCATGGACAGAGGAGCCTGACAGGCTACAGTCCAGGGAGTTTCAAAGAGTCAGAGCACATACTCATGCTATTAACTGTGGTCTCCATACATTAATCCCCAGGAATTATTTGCATTATAATTGAAAATCTGTACCTCATATTTTAATAGTAAAACTATATTTTTTATACAAAACATCTTATATATTAGTTACAGTTCCATTTTTCATCTTAGAAAGCTTTGTATTAAAGGTGTTATATTAAATGGTATTGGTATCTCCAAATTATAATCAAATAATTCTCTTTGAAAATTTGAAATATAAAATACTCAGCATAAGAAGAATACCCTTTGACATAAATCAGGCAGTATTTTGGGGGATCTGTCTCCTAAGGCTAAAGAAATAAAACCAAAAATAAACAAATGGGATCCAATTTAACATAAAAGGTTTTGCACTGCAAAATCATCAACAAGATGAAAATACATCCTAATGCAGGAGAGAATATTTGCAAATTGTATGACTGACAGTTCACAGCAGTACTGTTTACAATAGCCAAGACATGGAAGCAACCAAAATGTCCATCAACAGATGAACAGATTAAGAAGATGTGGTATATATACACAATGGAATACTACTCAGCCATAAAGAGTAGGAAATTCTGCCATTTGCGACAATGTGGGTGCACCTAGACAGTATTATACTCAGTGAAATAAATCATCCAGAGAAAGACAAATACTCTATGTTATCACTTATTTGTGGAATTAAAAAAAAAAAAGAATGTGTATAACAAAGCAGATACAGAAAACAAAGCAGTGGTTACAGTGGGGAGAGGGAAAGCGGATGCCAAGGCAGGGGCTGGGGGTTAAGAGACGCAAAGCATCGTGTGAAGGCTGAATAAGCAACAAAGATGCACTCTGCAGCCCAGGAAAATATAGTCATTGTTTTCTAATAACTTTAAATGGAATCTATAAAAATATTGAATAACTATATTACACATCTGAACAAATATAATATTGTAAATCAGCTCAGTTCAGTTCAGTCGCTCAGTCGTGTCCGACTCTTTGCAACCCCATGAATGGCAGCACGCCAGGCCTCCCTGTTCACCACCATCTCCCGGAGTTCACTCAGACTCACCTCCATCGAGTCAGTGATACCATCCAACCATCTCATCCTCAGTCGTCCCCTTCTCCTCCTGCCCTCAATCTCTCCTAGCATCAGAGTCTTTTCCAATGAGTCAGCTCTTCTCATGAGGTGGCCAAAGTACTGGAGTTACAGCTTTAGCATCATTCCTTCCAAAGAAATCTCAGGGCTGATCTCATTCAGAATGGACTGGTTGGATCTCCTTGCAGTCCAAGGGACTTTCAAGAGTCTTCTCCAACACCACAGTTCAAAAGCATCAATTCTTCAGTGCTTAGCCTTCTTCACAGTCCAACTCACATCCATACATGACCACAGGAAAAACCATAGCCTTGACTAGATGGACCTTAGTCGGCAAAGTAATGTCTCTGCTTTTGAATATACTGTCTAGGTTGGTCATAACTTTTCTTCCAAGGAGTAAGCATCTTCTAATTTCATGGCTGCAGTCACCATCTGCAGTGATTTTGGAGCCCAAAACGATAAAGTCTGACACTGCTTCCACTGTTTCCCCATCTATTTCCCATGGAGTGATGGGACTGAATGCCATGATCTTTGTTTTCTGAATGTTGAGCTTTAAGCCAACTTTTTCGCTCTCCTCTTTCACTTTTATCAAGAGGCTTTTTAGTTCCTCTTCACTTTCTGCCACAAAGGTGGTGTCATCTGCATATCTGAGGTTCTTGATATTTCTCCCAGCAATCTTGATTCCAGCTTGTGCTTCCTCCAGTCCAGCGTTTCTCATGATGTACTCTGCACAGAAGTTAAATAAGCAGGGTGACAATATACAGCCTTGACATACTCCTTTTCCTATTTGGAACCAGTCTGTTGCTCCATTTCCAGTTCTAACTGTTGCTTCCTGGCCTGCATACAGATTTCTCAAGAGGCCGGTTAGGTGATCTGGTATTCCCATCTCTCAGAATTTTCCACAGTTTATTGTGATCCACACAGTCAAAGGCTTTGGCATAGTCAATAAAGCAGAAATAGATGTTTTTCTGGAACTCTCTTGCTTCTTCCATGATCCAGGGGATGTTTGCAATTTGATCTCTGGTTCCTCTGCCTTTTCTAAAACCAGTTAGAAATCAACTACACATCAATAAAAAATAAAATGCTCAGGAAAAACCCACCAGAAGCAAACTATGCCTAACCCATTAATCATCTAAAATAGTCCAGTATATCTCCAAAGGCATTTAAAGTCAAAAATCAGATATCCTTGAAATGGAAGAGGTGAACAGAATATAGGTAAACTCCCTTCTATTTGCATTCATTTCAGGTTTAATATACACGTAGGTAAGAACCGCTTCTAAGACTGGGGAGCATTCACTGAGCAGATCCCTAGATCCCAGGAAAGGGCCTAATACCCTCCTAAACCTTGGAAAGGCAGCACGAAATTCACCCCCGGTCGCGCCAGAAGCCCGCAGCCCTGAAGGCATACGTGGCCCAGGCTCATTCTGCATTCTCCGTGTGAGCCGCCATCCCCTCCCGGGGATCTAAGACAACATTTCGGAAAGGCGGAGTTTTCAATCCCCGCACTGTGGACTGTAGGCGCTGACATTGTCGGGTTCCTACCATTTCCGGAGGAGAAGCGCGGGGGCAGACCCAGAGCGCGGCCGGTGCAGCCGGGGCCGGGCCATCGCCTGGGCGCCCGGCTCACTGGGGCAGCGGGGAGTGGGGGTCTCCTCCCCAGCCTCAAGGAGGTGTTCCTGAACCAGAAAACCACTCTCTCCTCCGAGCTCTGGGGCTCCGCGGGGAAGCCCACCGGGGAGTGGCGTGGGGGGCACGAAGGAGTTACACGTAAAATGTAGTTTTCAGCAGAGAAGCTGAAAAGCAATACCAGTGTTCTCCCCAGTCCTTAAGCTCTGCAGACTTCACCTCCCCACAAGGCTCAGCCGTGCGCCTTCCGCCCACCGCCGCCCGGCTCGCCCGGCCGCTCACTGGGATTCCAGGCCGGGCTGACTGCAGGAGCCCGCAGCCCCCGCTGACGCCTCATCCCCGCCCCCGGCCCTTCCGACCTTCACCCGCCCGCTGAGCTGCCGGGACTGAAGGTAAGCTGGTGGGATCACGCGTCCGCCCGACCTGAAGCCCTGTGATTCCTGGCCTTCCCCAATCGGCAGAAACAGGAGAGGCCTGGAGCTCAGGCCCACGCCACCCACACCATTTAGGGGCCCAGCGCAAGGGACAGCGACTGCCAGTCCTCTGATCAAAGCAGGCCACGTGGCCAAGTCCAAAATGAACGAGAGAGAGAAGAGTATCTGCCGCTGGCCAGTGGAGGGGAACGAATGCTTCCCAACAGCAACAGACGCTCTCAGGCCAGGCATCGCTGTCACCCAGCTCTAGGGCACGTGCGACCATGAGCCCACTGGCATGTGAGCCCACTGGCATCGGAGAAAACAGTGGTCCCAAACACCAGCCCAGGTTCTAAGCCACCGAGCAGAGCCGCCGCTGAAAGTGGACTTGCGCCTCTTTCCGGCAGCTCCTTGCGCGCTGCGGGGTGGGTAGCAGCTGGGGTTTACCTAGCTGTGGGTAATGAGCGCTGAGGCAGCCCCTCCCCTCCACGGGGACTAAGAAATGAATATGCAAGGAGAAGCAGGATGCAAAGAAGAAGAAATTAAGTATAGTCGAAGCGAGAGGGTTGTGGGTATTTCTCAAGTCATCATGTGCTGAAATTTTCTCTATGATAGCTTCAGAGTCGCTCCAGTCAAATAAAAAAAGGGTGTTTGGAGATTCATTTGTTTTTTTAAGTTTCATGAGACCACACAGCAACTGTCCAATCAACGTGGCCACAATGATTATTTGAAAATGTAGATCTCATCATGTCCCCTCCCTAGTAAAAACTCTGCAAAGCCTTCCAGTTGCTTCTGGTTAAAATCCAGTCTCCTGCCAATGGTGCCCTAGAACCCTTTCACCTCTCCAGCTTCACCTCCCAGCCACCCTCCTCCTGGGCCCCAGCCACCCTCCTCCTGGGCTCCCGCCACCCTCCTCCTGGGCTCCAGCCACCAGGGACGTTTTTGTTTTTAATAAAAAGTCATCAGGACCTCCCTGGTGGTCCAGTGGCGGTCCCAGCTCCCACTGCTGTGGGCTTGGGCTCCATCCCTAGTCGGAGAACTAAGATCCTGGACACCGGACAGTGCTGCCAATTTTTTTTTTTAATTAAAAAAAAATATGAATAAGACGTCAAGGTCTCATCGCTAGCCCTCTACATTTGTTATTCCCTCCTCCTGAGAAACTCTTCTCCTTCCCTTCTTTGGCTAATTCCTGACCAGTCCTTGGGTTTAAACAGAGAGAAGGCTTCTGGGACCCACTGCCACTGTGTGCCCCCAGAGCCTCCTATCACTGGCCATCACGATAGGCATCCCATACCTGTTGCTCTTCTGTCTTCCTCCAGTCCCCTTACACCCACGAAGGCAAGGACCGTGTCTCTGACCCACTCCCCACTAATCACGTGTCCTCAGAAGGCTGCTTTCCCCTGTTTACACTGGAATCCTCTGCTGTCTTCATCTCAACAGCTGTTGAGTCTAATACTAGAGTTTTCAGCAAAAGAAATTCTACTGAAACTTTTTGAAAACTATGCCAACTCGGTGTGTGGCTGGTAACGAGCACTGTGTCCCCAACTTCTGTGCACCCTTCAAACTTTGACTCAGATTTCGCCTCCGGGGCCAGGAAGTCCTCTGTGACACCCCTGCAGGTGAGGCCTGAGGCCCCGCCTCTGGGCTCGAGGGGTAAGAGTGCGCACCTGATCTCAGCACCCACCACGGCGTGCTCTCGAGGTTCTCAGGAAAGATATGCTGATTTCGGGGAAACTGGACACACGTGTGACCGTCACCAGAATCCTTTTGGCCTGTGCTTCTACTGACTGACCGCTGGCTCTTTTCCGAAAGCAGTGTTCAGTTCAGTTCAGTTCAGCTCAATTGCTCAGTCATGTCCAACTCTTTGGGACCCCATGGACTGTAGCACACCAGGCCTCCCTGTCCATCACCAACTCCCAGAGCTTGCTCAAGCTCATGTCCGTTGAGTCAGTGATGCCATCCAACCATCTCATCCTCTGTCGTCCCCTTCTCTTAACAGCCTTCAATCTTTGTCAGCATCAGGGTCTTTTCCAATGAGTCAGTTCTTCGCATCAGGTGGCCAAAGTATTGGAACTTCAGCTTTAGTATCAGTCCTTCCAGTTAATATTCGGACTAATTTCCTTTAGGATGGACTGGTTTGATCTCTTTGCAGTCCAAGGGACTCTCAAGAGTCTTCTCCAACACTGCAGTTCAAAAGCATCAATTCTTCAATGCTCAGCTTTCTTTATGGTCCAGCTCTCACATCCATACATGACTACTGGAAAAACCACAGCTTTGACTAGATGGACATTTGTTGGCAGAGTAATGTCTCTGCTTTTTAATACGCTGTCTAGGTTGGTCATAGCTTTTCTTCCAAGGAGCAAGTGTCTTTTAATTTCATGGCTGCAGTCACCGTCTGCAGTGATTTTGGAGCCCAAGAAAATAAAGTCTGTCACTGTTTCCATTGTTTCCCCATCTATTTGCCGTAAAGCAATGGGAAAGCAGTGAGGTGGTCTCATATCAAAACAGGCATGAAATAATGTTCCCAGAGCTACACACTCTTTATATCAGTAAAATTATAATAATCTTTCATAAATGTATTTTGGCATATACCCTCCTGCCAGAGAATGGCTATTAAGTATTTACCAGCACATCACAGGGTTCCCCAGATGGCTCAATACTAAAGAATCTGCCTGCCAATGCAGGCGATGGGGGTTAGATTCCTGGGCCAGGGAGATCCCCTGGAAAAGGAAACGGTGACCCACTCCAGTATTCTTACCTGGGAAATCCTCTGGGCAGCGGAGCTTAGCTGGCTACAATCCAGAGGGTCGTAAAGAGTCAGACAGGTCTGAGCGACTGAGTACACGCAGGCACACACAGCACACCGCTTCCCGCCGCCCACATGAACACCCCGGCTTGTGCTGTGCTGAGCCGCTCAGGCAGGTCCAGCTCTTTGCGACTCCTTGACTGCGGCCCACCAGGCTCCTGTGTCCATGGGACTGGCTTCCTCTTTACGGAACGTGAGCTTCTGAGTCCTCTTGAGGATAATTTTAGTATCCAGAAAAGAACGCTCGGTTGGCTCGAAAATTACTTTTTCTCTAATCAGTACTTAATTCTTATTGTTTTCAAATTCAAAGGCCTAGTTTTTCCTTATATTTTAAGAACAACATCACATCTTATTATTATACTTATTTATACATATTATTTTACTTATTACAGATATTTACAGATATTCACACCACTTTTAAGGGTATTGATTACTATTTCTTGCCTTTCACTGAGGACATTACACTTTCACAAAAACTTAAATTGCATTTATAAATTTAATCTATCATATTTATGTTAAGTATTTCAATTGACTGATAACAAATAAAAAAATCTCAGGTACCTAAATGATACTTATAAATCTAATCCATTTAACTTGCAAGCCTTGTAACGATGACATCAGAGAACTCGGTCCCTTGTGTCTTTGTGTCCCTGTGCTGGCCACTGCAAGTACGCAAGCGTCACCAGTACCCAGCACTTCCTATATGCCACACCCCCAGCACACAGGCACTTCCTGCCTACCGCACCTCCAGTACTCTGGCCCCTTCTATATACCGCACCTCCAGCACACAGGCACTTCCCGTGTACTGCACCTCAAGTAGTCCAACACTCCCTGCATAGCACACCTCCAGTATAGTGACATTTCCTACATACCACACCTCCAGGATACCAGCTGCAAAGAACAGTGTAGCATCCCAGGAAATGCCCCTCCTTGTGTCACCAGCTGTTTGGTGCCCACCGCGCAGATAAGCAAAGCGGCCAGCCCTCGGTCCTGTCCAGTCTTGGAACCTGCGATACCCAAGTGGCGCGTGAAACACCTGAGGTTAAGTTCAGAGCCTGGAGACACCAGCTCCATCTCCCACCCCTGATTTCATTTGTTACACGATTTTCTTCTGAGTAAAGACCCGGGTGTTGGAGAAGGCTCTATTCCCTTAAACAAACTATTCGACATCACTGTGAAATCCTTACAGATAATGAAGACAGAAATACTCACACCTTCCATGGAGGAACGCAGGCAACCTTGTCTGCACTCCACACACCCCCAAGGGTCTGGGAGACTACAGACAGGAGGTGACAACTGAAACAGCGGATGGGCCGCGAAACCTTCAGGCACTCCTCCATAAATGTTATTTCTCTCTGCAGGGCTTCTTGTAAGGTATTACTGNTTCCATGGAGGAACGCAGGCAACCTTGTCTGCACTCCACACACCCCCAAGGGTCTGGGAGACTACAGACAGGAGGTGACAACTGAAACAGCGGATGGGCCGCGAAACCTTCAGGCACTCCTCCATAAATGTTATTTCTCTCTGCAGGGCTTCTTGAAAGGTATTACTACTGGTGAGTCTGAGATTATAGTTCCTAATCAAAGAACCTGGAAAGCAATGATTCCAGGTATCCAGTTAAAAGCAAAATAGTTATCTGATGATGTATGTGTATATTCAACAGGTAAAAATACTCTGGAAAGTAATTCTGAATAATAAAGCATGCCCTTCTTTCTTTTCTCAGTCATCACAAACACCTACCTATTAATTTCTCTAATCAGCTAAAATAACCACTCATGCATTACCTTCTATATGATATGACAGGCCACTCAAATGCCACTTCGAAAATTAAATGCACAAGCAGTGATAAGTCATGTGAATTCCTGTACATACTAAAGTAGTTAACAGATGGCATTTTGCAGGATTCAACACTTGAAGGGGGCAATGTTTCACCGTGCTGTTTGTAAAGGCGCTGATTTTTAGAAGAAAATTAGTTTCCAGAGATGGACAGTCTGCAAAGACATAGCAGGTTCATTGCCAATATCTGGTTCCTCATCTGCACTGAGCAGTTAGCACGTCCGTGTTCTTGTGCCAGAAGGCTCCCCACACCCCAGCCCACAAGACACTGACTGTGAGAGACACAAAGGTGGAGGGGATGTGGCTCAGGTGTCACCCAGGAATTCAGGAAAAGCACGAAGACCAGCTTCCCTGGTGGCTCAGTGGTAAAGAATCTGCCTGCCAATGCAGGAGACATGGGTTCAATCCCTGGTCCAGAAAGATCCCACAGGCCACAGAGCAACTAAGCCCGCACGTGAGGGCTCAGTTCTGTCCAGCTCTTTGCGACCCCGTGGACTTCAGTCCACCAGGTTCCTCTGCCCATGGGATTTCCCAGGCAAAATACTGGAGTGGGTTGCCCTTTCCTCCTCCAGGGGCATCTTCCCGACCCAGGGATTGAACTGGGCCTCCTGCAGCTCCGGCATTGGCAGCTGGGTTCTTTACCACCGCAACACCTGGGAATCCAGCTAAACTCACGACTACTGGGCTGGGCTCTCGAGCCCGCGCTCTGCAGCAGGAGGCGCCTGAGCACCGCAGCTAGAGAGCGGCCCCTACTCGCCGCAGCTAGAGAAAAGCCTGCACGGCAACGAAGACCCGGAACAGCCTAAATGAATAAATAAAATTATATATATATATATATGAAAAGCATGAAGACCACGGCCAGGCATTCCGTCACACACCAAGGGCACTCACGGCCAAACTGAGCCCCGCGAGTCCACTCACTTCCTCAAACTACGAGAAACCAGACCTCAACAAAACGGTACCTGCGTCTGAGTGGTGAAAAATCCCATCACCGTCACCGTGAAAAAAGGCCGTTACACCACGGACCTGTACTGGGCAGCCCTGTTTCAACTTCCCTTTAAAGAAAGATGTCTGCTAAATGTTTTCTTTTGTTTTCTTAATTTACATCTGATATTACAAAAAGGGTAACTGAAAGAATGATTTGTCTTGAAATAAATAAAATACTCAGGTAAGCCAGCAATGTCTGTGAACTGCATGATCAATTCCGTGATTGGGGAAGAGGAGCCCTGCACGTCCACATTGATCTTAAAATGCAAATCTGGACCCAACTAATCTTCACATAAATATAATAGGTAGAGCATTGATTTTTCCCTCGCGATCACTTGAAAACTTAACTACAGTGATGGTAGTGAAGCAATATCATGTTATTTGAAGGTAGACTGTGATAAGTTAAAGAAACATATTGTAATCTCTGAAGCAACCAAACACACACACACACACACACACACACACACACACACAAGGGTCTGGCTAAAAGTCAATAGAGGAGATAAAATGAAATACTAAAAAATATTCAGTTTACCCAAAGGAAGGCAGGAAAGGAGGAGAGGAGCAAAGAAGTGTTGGGGTGGATACAGAGCAAAGATGGTAGGCTTGAATCCGATCGTGGTGAAAGCCCCACAGCAGAGGGTCTGTGGCAAAGGCATAGGTTATAATGACACTGGCCACCACCTAGCACGTCTTATTTAAAACAGACCAATGGGGGGACTTCCCTGGCGGTGCATTGGTTGACTCCATGCAGGGGGGAGCAGGTTTGATCCCTACTTGGAGAATTAAGATCCCAAACGCCATGTGGCACAGCCAGAAAATAAACTAAAAATTGTTTAAGGATATTAAACCTAGGTCAATATATTTTAGTGTGCGTTTGTCTCCATTTCACCTGTGCCAAGTGGTCACTGGCCCCACGTGGAAGGAAAAACTCACAGGATAATTCTCGACTCCAGTTACATCAGCGAAGTCCCCCAGTAGAGACTAACGTGGCGGGCACAACCGCACTGAGGCTGACGTCACAAAGGGAGAAGTTATGCCCGTATATACTCATTTGCTCCCCTCCTAACTGCTCTTGTGAGTCTGAGACACCTACTTGGTGCCCTAAAAAGGCAAGACTGAATAAAGAAAAGGTACAACGTTAGTTACAGGGCTTCCCAGGTGGTGCTAGTGGAGAAGGAAATGGCAACCCACTCTGGTATCCTTGCCTGGGAAATTCCACGGACAGAGGAGTCTGGTGGGCTACAGTCCACAGGGCCAAAAAGCGTTGAACACGACTGAAGCGACTTAGCACACCCACAAGACACTAGTCACACACGCACGTACACAGGAAAGTCAATCAGCTTGACATTAGAAAGAACGTTGACATGATGTCCACACAGATATTTAAGAATCAGTTTCTAGATCTCCTGAACACAATAATACAGCAACATTTTTATAGCAAAGCAGACTGAATTCCCGTGATAAATCATCTCCAGTCCCACACAGGCAGGAGCCTTGACGAATCTCTGCTTTAATAACTAGAGGATTTAATTACCAAGCTGAT
This sequence comes from Oreotragus oreotragus, assembly GCA_006410675.1. Taxonomy (NCBI): domain Eukaryota; kingdom Metazoa; phylum Chordata; class Mammalia; order Artiodactyla; family Bovidae; genus Oreotragus; species Oreotragus oreotragus. The sequence continues at coordinate 506,202 of SJYX01021463.1, read as the reverse complement.
GAATTATGACCCACGCTGCCGGACTCCCCCACCTCTGCGCCCGACCCCCAGCTCCAGCGCTGCATACACAGGTCACTCCCCGGGACAACAGAGGTCAGCAACTGTGCCTGGACGTCCTGGAAAGCCACATGATTGCCGAGGGCACGCTTCTTTTCCATTTGCTATGAACATGGGCAGAACCAACTCCCCACCCCAGCAACCCTGAACAAAAGCGATTGCTGGGCTATTCGCCTGTTACTAGAGTTTGGGGCTAAAACAAATGATTGTTATTACCAGGTTATAAACCCTTTAAAAAAAATCCCTAATGGAAATGCTAACAGATCATTAGCCGTAATGAGGGCCATCCTACAGGACGTGTGCCAGCAGACAGACGGCCACTGCGCTAACACAGCCCTTCAGCGATGAGGAGGGCGGGTGGCCAGGACAGTCGGCACTGGCCCTGATGTCAGGACCCACCCCTCCTGGTTCCCAGGTCAGCCCTGCACACCCAGCTTATTCATACCACCTCCTTGTAGCCAAAGAGAGGTCAACACACCTGTGGGGCAGCTGATAAACAGGGGGCTGCAGGGACTTCCCTGGCAACCTAGAGGCTAAGACTCCACGCTTCCACTGCAGGGGACACAGGTTTGATCCCTGGGCCAGGAACTAAGATCCTACAAGCCATATGGTGTGGCCAAAAAAAGACAGGACCCCAGCTCTGGGCACCAGCAGGCTTGAGACGTTAGCCTCAGACATCAGACAGCAGGCCGGGCCTGTGATTCTGAACAAGCCACTCACTGTCAAACCGTTTCTGGCAACTGTTAACCTTCATGAAAGTACTCATCCCCTGGGGCAGGGCCAGAGCTCAAAGGAGAAGTGTGGTCAGCTGCTAAAAGGATGCACGCCTACGACACAAGGGGGAAGAACAGTTAGATGAGTCCTAGGAAATAGTCTGAGGGCCATGAAAATGATAACGTGTTCTTTTAGAGCATCGATTAATTTTAATTCCGAAAGCTCAGAGCCACTATTTAAGGGAAATAATTGCTAATATTCCCCAAAGAGAGGTCCCCTGGAAGGCTGACGAGAGCAAGTGTGCCAAGGTTCTGACTGTGCCGGAACATAAAGGTCAGAAAGCAGAGTAAGGCTGGTTTGCGTCCCCTCAGGTCGGGGGTGGGAATCTGCAGGCCAGGAATGGTGGCCACACTTAGTAGGTCTTACCCAGGCCCTTCCTGAATTGTCGTTACTCCGTCTTGGAGGATCTGGCTCATGACAGTCACCCTCGGATTACAGCCACGGTCACCCTCAGCCTCTGACCTCAGTCACCCTTGGATTATGACCACAGTCGCCCTCACCTTATGTTCCAGAGAGAAGCAGACGCCCAGGCCCAGGGCCTGTCCTCCATATGGAACTCCTGTCACACTCTTCTCACCGACATCTCCAGGGAAAGCCCCTCATGTGACTTTTTAACCCTGGGTGCAGACCGTGGAGTCCTGAGATGCCACAGCCCATGGTATGCCATCAACCCGGCTCCATGTGCCCGCTCTTCAATTTCTTTAAGCTCCCTTTTGATCCCCGACTCACTCCCACCCACCTCCCCCCACCCACAGCAGCCGCTGAGGGGCTGAACGTGGATTTTTTTCTGGATACTCAGACACTGCTGTTTGGATTCACACCGTTTTCTTTTTGCTCAGCCGCCTCTGACCCAGTATCTCTTGTGCTCATTTGCAAGCCGGTCCGTGCTTGTCTGTTCTCATCGCCTACACACTGTAAGTGAGGGCAGAGGTGGCGTCTCTGTGTTCCCAGCTTCTGTCTCACATTTTCTCGTGGGTTTTCTTCCCGGTCTTTGGCCATCTTTTTTTCTTATCTCCCTGCACCCCCAGCATATGATCACTCCTCACAGCACAGGCAAGGCCTGTGTACACAGCTCCTCCAGATCACCCACTCCCTTAAGTTTATGGATATGTATGGTTTTTCCCGTGGTCATGTATGGATGTGAGAGTTGGACTGTGAAGAAGGCTGAGCGCCGAAGAATTGATGCGTTTGAACTGTGATGTTGCAGAAGACTCTTGAGAGTCCCTTGGACTGCAAGGAGATCCAACCAGTCCATTCTGAAGCAGTGTTCTTTGGAAGGNAGCTGAGCGCTGAAGAATTGATGCTTTTGAACTGTGGTGTTGGAGAAGACTCTTGAGAGTCCCTTGGACTGCAAGGAGATCCAACCAATCCATTCTGAAGGAGATCAGCCTGGGATTTCTTTGGAAGGAATGATGCTGAAGCTGAAACTCCAGTACTTTGGCCACCTCATGAGAAGAGTTGACTCATTGGAAAAGACTCTGATGCTGGGAGGGATTGGGGGCAGGAGGAGAAGGGGACGACCGAGGATGAGATGGCTGGGTGGCATCACGGACTTGATGGACGTGAGTCTGAGTGAACTCCGGGAGATGGTGATGGACAGGGAGGCCTGGCGTGCTGTGGTTCATGGGGTCGCAAAGAGTCGAACACGACTAAGTGAGCGACTGAACTGAACTGAACTGAAAGATGTGCGGTGTCGGTGTTGTTCATAAAGATGTGTGTGCGCACGACACGGGATCTGGTTTGACGGAAGTGGGCTCACAAGCCGCGTCTCTGCCCCTCGCTCTTCCCACGTAGGGTCACCTCATAGCCACCCTTCTAGGTTAGGAGATGCGTCCCTCACGCATCCTTTTAAATCATTGCATAACGTTTCTTGGTACAGATGCCCAGCTGTCCAGCCTGCCCCTCCCTTACAGACAGGCAGGGGGCTTGGGCTCTGTGTTTCACCACCACAACCAGAGCTGCAGTAGATATCCGTGTACGTGACTCACACGTGTGGGTCCTAACCCTGGGGGAGATTCCCAGGACCCTGCGTGCATTTTTCACTGATTCGGTGGTGTTAGGTTATATACCACCCTCTGCTCCTTACTTTCTCCATCATGCTCCAGGCCTTGGAGAGCCAGCGACGCGGTAATCACAGGCCTGATCTCTTGACGCTACAGGGCGCCCATCACCCCAGCCGGTTTAACACTGTAGCAACACAAGGCGTGCGGTTCTTTCGAAAGAACTGCTGCTGCAAAGGTCATGTGCTTAACAGTAGAGCTCCAAAAGGAAAAACAATAATTCTGCCTTTTTTCAAACTCTCAACAAGTTCGATTTTGGAAAACTTCTATGACTCGGGGCACAGAGAGAAGGGGGAGACAGCCAAGGAGGGCTCACACTTGTTGAGAATATACCGTGTGCCAGCTCTTTAGAAAAATCTTATTCGGTGCACAACGCAAGCCTTAGGGTATTATCTTATCCACAGATCAGATAAGGAAGCTGAGGGCTGGAGGTTCACTGAAAGTCCTCCTTGAGCTGGGGCGGGGGCGCAAGGGTCCCAGGCTGCGCCCACCTGCTCCAGAGCCTCTGTGCTTCTCGCGCCTCTTCCTGAGCTTCAACCCAGACAAACGTCTCACTTTTCTGAAAAGGATTCCTGAGTGTCAGGGGGCGGGGAGTGAGCAGGCCATGGGAGGCACGTAACATATCACAAGGGAGGACTTCCCTGGGCTCCAGTGATTACGAATCCAGCAGGCCAGTGCAGGAGACATGGGCTTTATCCCTGGTATGGGAGGATCTCACCTGCCACGGGGCAACTCCACCCGTATGTCACAACGACACAGCCTGTGCTCCGGAGCCCCAGAGCCGCAACGACCAGAGGCCCCTCCCCTGGAGTCGGTGCCCCACAGTGAGAGAAACCACCTGCCGAGAAGGCCGCCCACCACCAGCAAGGGCAGCCCCCTCACCGCAGCCTGAGAGCTGCCCACACAGCAGACAAGACCCAGCGCCGCCCAAAACAAGCAAACAAATCATCTGCCTCGAAAAGTTGCGCAAAGTCGCCAATGGACAGTCTCATCCAAGGGCTCTCAGAACACTGGACCACGGATATTCTTCCTGGCAAAAGTTACTGGGCTTAGATGAAAGTTCCCAGAAGCTCCGACCAGCCGGGATCCCACAGCCATCCCAGGGCTCGCGTCCAGCACTGGGCTTCCTCTTCCCCGACTTGTGGGTGCGATCTGGCCACACGCTGTCGTCAGGGTATGTAAGGACCCCATCACAGCACTGTCAGCAGAAAAGTCCGAAAGGAGCAGATGACATGGTTCAGCACTGATGAGACCGTGAGGAATGTTAAGAGTTTACACGGTTTTCCACCAAAGGCTCCAAAGTCAGAACAGAGGCCACATTATTGCTGAGGTTTTTTTTTTTTTTTTTTTTAATCTGGCTGGGCCAGGTCTTCGTTGCACCGTGTGGGACCATCACTGCAGCATGCAGGACCTGGTTCCTCCACCAGGGATCGAACGCAGGCCCCTGCGTCAGGCTGGCGGAGTCTTAACCACTGCCCCGCCAGGGAAGCCCCTCGCTGAGACGAAAGCGAGCTGAAATCCAGCACTGCACAGGCTCAGACCGTTATCCCAGGGACCCAGTGCCCGAAAGTCCAGGACGAGATGGCCGGGGGTTGGGGGGGCGGAGTCGTGGGTCCCGTCCACACCACCAAACAGGCAGCCGACTGGCTCTGGGTCGTGAGGAGGATGAGGCAGCTGAAGAGAAACCCCAGGAGCCCTGAGGGAGACAGGAGCACAGGAAATGCACGACGTCTGATGAATGGGGGAGAGCGACTGACCTGAAGGGCTCTCGGGCCCCCAGGGAAGAGGCAAGTGTGACAAAGCGTACAGGGCAGGCAGACAGAAGCCAGCTCAAAGCTGGAAGCTGCATGGAGGCGCTTCCCTGGGGGTCCAGTGCCTTCCAGGGCAGGGGGTGCGGGTTCTGTCCCTGGTCAGGGGGCTAAGATCCCACATGCCTCTTGCCCCAAAATCCAAAACATGAAACAGGAGCGCTATTGCAACAAATTCAATAAAGACTTTAAAACCGGTCTGCATCCAGTGTGTGTATGTACATACACAGAGAGACTGGATTCTCCCTGCAGAGTCATGAGGGCCTCAGTGTGTGTGTATATAGACACACACTGGATTCTCCCTGCGGAGCTGGGAGGGCCTCATTGTGTATATGTATACACACAGAGACTGGATTCTCCCTGCGGAGTCGGGAGGGCCTCAGTGTGTGTATGTATAGACACACACACACTGGATTCTCCCCGCGGAGCCGGGAGGGCCTCACAGAAGAGATGGCCTCTGGCCAAGACCTTGAAGGAGGACCGGGACCTAAGGGACACCCTGGCGTCCGGCGTTCACCACCAGGTCACCGGGGCCGGCACTGCTCCGGCAGCCTCATGTGCAGTATGCCATCCACTCGTCACAACCATGATCGCAGACCTGGTGTGTGTTAAAGGCATTACAGGGTTAAGAAAACGAGGCCCAGAGAGGTTAATCAACGTGTCCTCAAAGTCACGGGTAAGTAGTAGGACAGAAATGGAATCCAGGTCTTTTTTACTCCAAAAAGTCTAGGTTCCCTCTGTTCACCTATGTTCAGCACGCTTTCAGTGTCCCCCTCTCCAAAAACAGGTGGGTAAGGGGAGAGACCCCTGGAGAAGGAAACGGCAGCCCAGTCCAGGATTCTTGCCTGGGAAACCCCATGGACAGAGGAGCCTGGCGGGCTGCAGAGTCGGTCGCAGCTGGGACTGAATACACAAGGGGAGAGGACTCGGAGAAAACGGCTTCAAGAAGCCTTGGAATCAAGACGGTGCCCGGACTTTGGATGGCGGCCACTAGGCGGCGGTAGAGAAGAGAAGAGGCTGTGATCTCCGGGAGGGACAGCAGGCTGGGGGTGGGCCCACCGTCTCTGAGGATCATCCTAAGGTTGTTTGACTTTTCCAGTTGCAGTGAAATTCACCTAACCTAAAATGAACTACTTCCAAGTGACCAGAGCAGGGCCATCTAGGACAGTCACGGGCCACGCAACCACCCTGCGTCTAGTTCCGCAACAGTTCCCTCATCCCCACACACAGTCACACCTGCTGGACACGCATCTCCTCCCGTCCAGCCCCCGGCTCCCCGGCCTGCCTTCTGTCTCTGCCAGGTCTGGACCTTCCCTACGGAGGCCCTCAGTGTCTGGCTCCTCTCGTTTGACACAGTGGACGTTGTAGCAGGAATCAGGGCTCCACCCCTTCTCGTGGCCAAAGGATATTCCACCGTGTGGATGCACCACGATCTCTCGAGCCAGTCACTTGCTGATGGACGTTTTGCGCTTCTACCTCTGGGCTCCTGGGAACAGAGCAGCTGTGAACCCTGGAGGAGATCATAGCAGCTTTTAACTGATCCGTGCTGGAGAAAGACAAGTAAGGGTTACGAGAGTGAAGGGGACCAAACTGCCTGCTAAGGGCCAGCGCCCCCATCATCGAGACAACCAGGAACGCCCCGAAGTTTTCAAAGCACCCTTGGTGGGGCCGCTGTGTCGCCCACTCACCCGCTCTTGCACAGAAGAGGTTCTGTGCCCAGAAAGAAATCTGATTAGACTCGCGCCTCACACCGCTCACCAAAATCCATCAGTGAAACGTCAGATGTGAAAATGAAGCCAAATTAAAGCAAAACACAAACTTTAAAGGAAAATGTACGTGAAGACTGAGCTAATCACAGGTGAGGAATCCTTTCTAAACCTAAACCCTGTGATTTTCCTTAGAAATCACAAAGGAAATTAATTGACTACAAAAACTGTTACATTTTTGGATGGAAGAAAGAAAAGGAGAAAGAAGGGAGGGAAGCAAGGAAAAGGAGGAAGCAGGAAAAAATTATGCCATCAGCATTAAAGTATCTTATTTTAAAAGAGATTTTACAGATTGATTAAAAGGAAAAAAGGCAAAACAAAGTGAATAACGCCCCTGAACCATACACTCCAAAGGGTTAAGATATCTTAAAAGTTAAAGGAAAAAGAAAACTAAGATTTTAATGACAAGGAAGGATTCAGAAATTAATAATAGAAACCAGAAATTCTAGGTGAGACAAAATGTAGTTCCATGAACACATTTTTAATGTTTGAACCTCGTTAGTAATTAAAGAAATCCAGAATAAGTTTTCGTTTGTAACCGATAAGATTAGCACAAGCATAAATTTGAATCTGTGGTGCTTAAGCCATGGCTTGCGTCTGATAAGACAGCAGTTCTCAGTGTTGGTGTAAAGCGCACAGGCTCTCCAGCACTCACTCCAGTAGCACCTGCAGCGAGACGTTTGCTGCCATGATGAGCCAGTCCTGGAGCCTCCCTCCGTCAGAAGCCCTTCCTTCCCGGGGAGAAGAGCCCAGCCTGCACCGGGAGTCAGCTCTCACATTGGAGGCCCGGCCCCATCCAGGGCTGAGAGGAGCTGGCTGTGCTCTCGCTTCCACTTGGCTTCATTTACTGACTCCAGCCCCATAGCAGAGACGGTGCCCCCAGCCCTGGCGACACCATCCTTGGAGTGACAGTTCTGGAGAACAGAGCTCAGATCTTCACCCGGTAGCCATCCCGCCAGAGGGACTCTGGTTGGCCCAGCGTGGTCACCTTCTGTGATCTGGAGGGTGGGGTCGTGGTGACTAGCCAGCTCACTCAGAAGATGTGAAGGCTGTGAAGAAGGCTGAGACCCGCAGAATTGATGCTTTTGAACTGTGGTGTTGGANTTCAAAAGCAGAGACATTACTTTGCCGACTAAGGTCCGCCTAGTCAAGGGTATGGTTTTTCCTGTGGTCATGTATGGATGTGAAAGTTGGACTGTGAAGAAAGCTGAGCGCTGAAGAATCGATGCTTTCGAACTGTGGTGTTGGAGAAGACTCTTGAGAGTCCCTTGGACTGCAAGGAGATTCAACCAATCCATTCTGAAGGAGATCAACCCTGGGATTTCTTTGGAAGGAATGATGCTAAAGCTGAAACTCCAGTACTTTGGCCACCTCATGCGAAGAGTTGACTCATTGGAAAAGACTGATGCTGGGAGGGATTGAGGGCAGGAGGAGAAGGGGACGACCGAGGATGAGAAGGCTGCATGGCATCACGGACTCGATGGACTTAAGTCTGAGTGAACTCCGGGAGATGGTGATGGACAGGGAGGCCTGGCGTGCTGTGATTCATGGGGTTGCAAAGAGTCGGACACGACTGAGCGACTGAACTGACTGAACTGATTGACACAGAGCTGTATTTTTAAATTTATTTTCATATTGTAGTCGTCTATGCTGACCTTTATTTCCTCACTCTCATTATTTTAACTCTGTAATAGTGAAGTAATTTCTGCTTAACTTGAGATAAAAGAATGTCATAGAATTAACCATTTATCTAAAGCTCAGTTACTACTGTGTTATCTGTTTTATGCCGTGCTACTAATATTAAAATAGTAACAATAAAGGCTGTCTTGATAAGACCTTTTCTGCCTGGCCCACTCTGTGCATCACGCGTAGGAGACTTCGGTGGGTGGTGCAGATGGCCTTTATTTTCTCTTTGCTGAAGTGATGGAAAATTTGTTCCTCTAGGACATATTAGAACAATGTGTTTAATGCTCTTCAATTTAATTTGCTAGTATCACAATTAATACAATTAAGGTCACTTGAAATGAAACTATTAACAAATTGGCTAATTTACTTTAACAACGTCAATGTGTTCTCACAATTACATTTGCTTTAATTAGTGCACCAGCTATTATTTAATAGCATACCTCACACAGAAAAATGTAATAATGCATTCTTGGCTCCTTATAGCAGAAAGGAGGAAACTTTTAATGGGCTGAGTGGTTTTGTGGAATTGCTGCTAGATAAAGTTTGGAAGAGAAAGCACCCAGCCCGAAAGCAGAGCCTGTGAGATGCGAATGAACAAATGCTTTTGGCACTCACCAATGCCTGTCCCATTGATCACCATGTAAATAGTGGCAAAAACTTTTAATTACCATTTAAAAATAAAAGAACATGGGTCCTTGAAAGTTTTGTGTTCAGTTTTATCCAGCTTTTGCTTAATACTGAAGTAATGTTTCACTTCTTGAATATCATAAGTAGTTAATTACTAGTTAAATTATTATTATCATTATTGCAAGTTAATTAATAATTAAAATAATCATGCTAATAGAAAGGAACAGAATGGTGTGGCATATAAAAAAGGTAGGAAGCAAAAATGTGTTTGAATTCTCAGTTTGACTTTTATTTTCCATTTTGACATGGATATTTCTTTATGAAGAGTTCACTTTTCTATCTGGCCTACTCTAAATGTTGAGATCAGAAGACTCAGGGAGGAATAAATGGTTGTTTCTGTTTCTATATATGCAGAGAAGCAAAGGAGATGAATGGTCAACCAAGCCATAATTAATAATATTTGCTCTTCTCCATAAACCTGAGAACAAGATTCACTATCATATAATCAGTGGCGATTTTATGTGCAAGGGAGATAAAAGCAGTCCAGATAGTTCAATACTGTAATTTCAAAAATTAGTTTGACAGTCTTTTTGCCTAATTTGATTGATGAATGTTTCTATTGCTTTTATCTTCTTTCCTTTCCTTTAATAATTAAAATAATCATGCTAATAGAAAGGAACAGAATGGTGTGGCATATAAAAAAGGTAGGAAGCAAAAATGTGTTTGAATTCTCAGTTTGACTTTTATTTTCCATTTTGACATGGATATTTCTTTATGAAGAGTTCACTTTTCTATCTGGCCTACTCTAAATGTTGAGATCAGAAGACTCAGGGAGGAATAAATGGTTGTTTCTGTTTCTATATATGCAGAGAAGCAAAGGAGATGAATGGTCAACCAAGCCATAATTAATAATATTTGCTCTTCTCCATAAACCTGAGAACAAGATTCACTATCATATAATCAGTGGCGATTTTATGTGCAAGGGAGATAAAAGCAGTCCAGATAGTTCAATACTGTAATTTCAAAAATTAGTTTGACAGTCTTTTTGCCTAATTTGATTGATGAATGTTTCTATTGCTTTTATCTTCTTTCCTTTCCTTCTTTGCTTAATGACAGAAATTCCTAAAGTTGCAAATAAGAAAAGAAAATAGTCAGAAGAGTAATTAGATAGTAAATATTTAAATGTGAAATGCGAGAAGCTTGGGGAATCTAGACTTTGAAAAGTTAAATATATCTCCCGTTTCTAGGAAAGAGGTTCACAGGAGCGTATTTAGGTTTCAGTGCTGGATTCAGTCCACCAGGGGGTTCACAGACCAGATGGGTCAAAATAGAGTCATTTACAAGGAGAACAGTCTATGTAGCAGTAGTGGAGAACTAGTTTAGGTGATTTGTTAAGTAGCATTTTGAGTTTTGCAGGGGTAGACTGCTGCTTTTAGTTGGTTGCTATGTGTACTACACATAGAGAAGGAAATGGCAACCCGCTCCAGTGTTCTTGCCTGGAGAATCCCAGGGACGGGGGAGCCTGGTGGGCTGCCGTCTATGGGGTCGCACAGAGTCGGACATGACTGAAGTGACGTAGCCGTATGTGTACTACACACTGGGCTTCCCTGGTAGTTCAGTTGGTAAAGAATACACCTGAAATGCAGGAGACTTCAGTTCGATTCCCTGGTTGGCAAGATCTGCTGGCGAAGGGAGAGGCTACCCACTCCAGTATTGTTGGGCTTCCCTTGTGGCTCAGCTGATAAAGAATCTGCCTGCGATGCTGGAGACCTGGGTTCTATCCTTCGGTTGGGAAGATCCCCTGTAGAAGAGAAAGGCTACCCACTCCAGGATTCTGGCCTGGAGAATTCCATGGACTATACAGTCCATGGGGTCACAAAGGGTTGGACATGACTAAGTGACTTTCACTCCCTACACAGTAAGCCGTTCTCATTTGATTCTTGTTATACATGGTCTCTAATTCCATCTTGACTTTTAATAGTTGTTTTAAATTATTTGTCTATTGAGTCCTTAACCTACATTATAGACTATTAGAATAGTAACCATAATCTGATTATTTAAATACTTGCTATTTAAAATGTAAAGGATTTAAAAATAAGACATCTATTTGCTTTCTCAAAGGAGTCCAAATGCAAGAAGTTAATTAGCTTCTTGCTTTCTTCCAAATCTCGCCTGCACATAGTCTTCATTCTTAGTTCCTTTTTTATCTTGTAAGTAAGAAATTGCCCCAAACCTGGTGTTTGTTGGGTTTTTTTGGCTGAAAGATCATGGCAGTGAAAGTGCTGAGTCCTAATCGCTAACTGGACTGCAAGAGAATCCCCCAAAACTTTTTGAAAGAAAATAATATGCCTTTAAAGTGTTTATTCAGTGTCAGGTCTCAGAATTAATTTGTTGCATGCCAAGATTATAGCATTTCAGAAGCACCTTATGAGTAGTCTGTGGGGCCTTTTTTTTTTTTTAATGAAGTGATATTTAAAGAAAGTTCTTAAAGAGGCTAAAAGAACTTTGCAGCCTGGTTTTCTGCATTTGTTTAATCACTTTCCAGTGTAAGACTACACAGGATCTCTCTGTTCAAGTCCACGACCCACCCAGAATAGACAATACAACATTGAAGGAGAACAAAATTAGAAGACTGACAATGTCTGACTTCAGAATAGAGAGCACAGAAAGACCCACACAAATAGAGTTAAGTGATTGATAACTGACAAAGAAGCAAAGCCAATTAAACAAAAATCTAGACATTGATTTTTATACCTTTCAGAAACAGTTAACTCAAAGTGGATCATCAACCTAAATGTAAAACTATAAAACTCCTAGAAAATGACATAGGTGAAAATCTTCATGATCTTGCATTTTGTGATGACATTTTAGTTTCAAAACCAAAACCATGATCAAGGAAAGAAAAAAATGATAAGTTGGGTTTCATTAGAATTAAAACCTTTTTTTTCTCTTTGAAAGACATTAAAGAGACTGAAAGGCAAGCCAGAGACTGGCAGAAAATTGTTTACAAAAATTATCTGATAAAAGACTGGTATCTAAAACAGACAAAGAAATTTAATTACCCAGGAATAAGAAAACAAAAACCCAGTAGTTAAAAAATGGACAGAATATCTGAGCAGACATTTTGCAAAACAAAATACACCGATAAGCAGAGGAAAAGATGCTCCATGTCATAGGTCCCCAGAGAATCGCTGATCAAAGTGAGACAGCAGTGCACATCTACCGGAATGACCGAGGTGCAAGACACTGGTGCCCAGTGCCGGGGGCGGGGAGCGCAGCAGCAGGATCACTTGTTCAGAGCTGGTGGGCACCCAGAGCGGCGCTGCCAGTTTAGAGGACGGTGTGACCTCCGCTTACAAAACCAGACCTACTCTCAGTGTGTGATCTAGCAGTTGCACTCCTTGGTATTTACCCGAGTGAATTGTCTAAACATAAACCATCACACAGTGTTTCTAGCAGCTTTAGTGATGATTGCCAAAACTGGAAGCAGCCCAAATGATCTTCTGTTGGTGAATGGATGAACAAAGTGGTATGTGCATACAATGTCATTATTATTAAGTGACGAAGCTGAAGGGGCTTTTAGGTTGTAGCAGGACAAGCAGAAACCTGAGATGCATATTACTAAGTGAAAGAAGCCAATCTGAGTTCAACTCTCTGATCTGGTAAAGGCAACGCCACGAAGTCAGTAAAAGGACCAGAGATTGGGAGGGCTTAGGGAGGAGGGAGGGGCGAATAGGCAGAGCACAGAGGCTGTTTAGGGCCACGACACTGTTCCCTCTGCTGTGTAGACACAGCAGGAAGACCAGCCGTGTGTTCGGACATGTACGGGAGAGTCACAGATCTCACAATGCGTTTAAAACTGGTAGGCCTGTCTCTTTAACACCAGAAGCACTATATATATATCAGTATAAGTGATATACATCTCAATTTACTTTGTTTTCTTTCATTATTAAAAGGTGATGGGAATAGTCATATCATACTTGAAAATTTATCAGAATTGATCTATATACTCTAACATAACTCCCATCTTTTATGTTGCTCCTATTTCTTTTAAGTAATTCCGTATTGCTCTCCAGTCATTTTGCACATGTGAAGAACTGACACGTTATTCTCTTTGGTTTTGTTAAGGACACACAGGTACCTCATTCCTCTCCTCCTCCTCTTCATGTGAGTACAGAGACCCCGTCTTGGATCCTCTGATTTCACTCTGGGGAAGGTTGATTCAGCCTGTAGAAGCTTGTGTGCTCAGTGTTACTTGTTATACATCCTAGTTAAACGACCCCCACGGTGCTAGGAGGAGCACAAGGGTTGTCCGAACCAGGAGTGGAGGACTTTCTGTCAGTTGCGTTGTCCGAACCAGGAGTGGGGGACTTTCTGTCAGTTGCTGAATTTGTTCCTGATCAGTTTGTTCCTGAAGTTTTAGTTCTACTTACAACGTCGTATAACCTAAGTTATATTATCTTTTGATGGAGCCTTATGATTTGATGTCTCTCGATTATGACATCAAGAATGTGACAGATTTCATACTTAGAAATAGCATTGCATGCCATATTGTGTTGAGAAGTCCATTCCTGCCCTTAAGGATGAAACCTGAAACTATTGTAGCCTGGCTTCCTGTCAAGGCTGCTGTCTTAACCTTACCCAGCTCTTTCTTGCTGGGCGCGCTTGACTCTCACGTCAGCTGCTCCTCAGTGGAAATGCTTTATCCTCAGTGCTCTTGGTTGGGAACCTCTTTTTCCCTTACACCGGGGTGGATTGATGAGAGTAAAACATCACCAGTGGGGTGAAAGTCTTGGCTTGTTTTCCATCTGAGAGCAGTATTAGAAGTCCAGGAACTCCAGATGATTCACAGATTAATGCTAGGAGTAAAGAGAAGACTGCCTAATGTGCTTTTCCTGATACTTGGAGGATTACCTCCAGTCTGTGCCTATTAAGGGCAGTTTCCGCAATAAGTTATCTGATAGCTTTTGAGAAGAACTTTTGAAGATACAATTGTGGTTGTCATATTCAGGCAGCTATATTTAATAGTTAATGTAATCTTATTTTTATTTATTTATTTTAATATTGTATGGGTCAAAATGACCAGTAGACAGTATTTAGCTTTTAGTCATTAATGAGGTTAAATTACTTTTTGCATCTGTCAGGCATATTTTAATAGTCCTTTATGTACATTTAATTAATTGCATGTTAAAATTAACATCACAAGTAACTTAGTAACAAGTTAAAAATAAATCTTTTGTTAATTAAATGTCACACAAAAATGTAGTAATTAAATATTTGACATTTTTATACTTTTAATGATTTCAGTATGGGGTTAATTTGATACATGTGAACACTGTTAACTCTACAGTTCATACATGAGTTTTGAAATTATTTGTGTAATAGAATCATTGAGATGCTTTTATATTGCATTTAAAAGCTTAGTAAAGTTTTTAAAATAGTAAAATAGTGTTTTATACTACTAGTAAATAGTAAAGTCTGCTTGTGGACAGATCAGAACTGAACAGAAATTTTGTTCAGTAACTGGATTGGCCAGTCAAATGTACAGGTTTGAGTTTTCTGTTCAAGCCAAAAAAAAAAAAAGTAATTTATTTTGAGCCATTTTATCTTATTGCTAAGGCAGTATAAGTAGGTTTCATTTAAACCTTTTATATAATCAAATACATGGAAGCAATTAAGATTGGAAACCTAGGGCCTACCAGGAGCTTCTTGGAGGGGGAGGAATGGAGACTCTTAAATGGTTGTTAATGGCAATTTATAGAATTTCTCTATACCAACTTGCAGTGCTTAATATGGGTTATCTGATTTTAGAGATGCTGTTACATTAAACCTCTCTCCAAAGACTGAGAGGTGCTATTTTTATGAACATCTAGGCAAGGGACTAAGTGAGTTCGGATGCCTGGCTTGAGTAATGAAAACACCAAAAAGCATTTACATACTTGGTTTAATTTCTTGCCATTAACACACACATACATACACACACACACAGATTAGGGGTATATTTATGCACAATCTGGCCTTTTAACAAAGAAAAATAAGCCTATGTTTAGGCTGCCACTGCTGTGAACAAAACAGCTGAGATTTTAATGAACACCATACTGAGGGCATGTAGGACATAAGGCGAATTAAGCAGGTTACAAACTGCACATCTTCTGTTTGGATAGAAGAGATCTCCCAGCCCTGACAGTCAGTTGTACTGACAAGGCAAGCAGATAGACAGAAACAGAAGGAGATCATTTGTATCAATTTGAGAAATAGAACTAGTAGTGAAACAAAATAGCTGCTCAAAATAGTCTCACTTTTATGTTAAAATTATTCTTTATTTTCCCCCAAAATATATACTTAAAATTAAACAAAACCTTATTTTATGTGTTTATAAATGAAGACCAACGTTTTTATTTTTATTTTAAGAGAAGATTTTCTGGACACTCAAACAAATTTTAATCTTGGTAACCTGACAGCTTTGTTTAAACACTGAATATGAGTTTCCTTTCATGAAAATCTTTTCAAAGTATAGCAGTTCAGCTGTGAAAACCTGAATACATTAATGATGACAAAGAAGCTCCAGAATGAGCCAACATTTGTTTTGTTCTTTTACAATATTTCTTGATAAATTGCATACACAAAAGTGTTGCAGGTTTATTTTAAAATTTTGTTTCTTTGCTAATAAATGTCTTTGTGTTTACTTTTTAAATATATTACCTTATTATTAATCACTTTATTTTTTAAACAAAGTGACTTTAAGAAGTTCTTTTTTTAAAAAATGGGACTTAAGAGTACATATTATAGAGAACTCTTTAACGTTGCCTTTCATGTATGTGGTTAAATATCAAAATGCATTATTCATGTTTAGACTTTGGATAATTTTCTTGAAAAGTAAACCTCTTCCAAATACCAGACAATTGTGTTCTGAAGGTGTTTATTTAAGATCATTTACTTGATATCTTAAGTGATTAAAGACGATGAGTCATTTGCAAAGAAAGCAGTATTGTAATATTTTAGTGTGATGCTCTTTTTAAGGGTCGCAGTTTGCTTATTTAACAGTCATTCTTATGAAGAGTGATGCTGTTAATCTTTCTGAAATAAACATTTCTTATTGAGAAATTTTTATTTTTTAATTTGCATTTGTGTATCCTAATTCGTTTCAAAAAGTTTTGAGGCATGATTTGAGACATAGTCTGAGAAGATTAGCTTTTCTTTTTTGATTTTTAAAGTTCTAATGTTTTTCTATACTGTTTACAAAATACTTTTCTTAAAAGCATATTGTAAAACTTTTGCAATTTTAGAATGAGTTTCTAAAAAACTCCTTGAACTACTTTTTGATGCATTTTGCACTGACAGATTGAACATGTTTCCAAATGGTATATAGCTGAGCTCAGTAACTAAAATGAGCTATGTTGGTCACTTATATATTTGGTATGTACTGAGCCATTTGGTTCATCTTATTTGTCAATCGGCTATCAGTTTGCTATATAACAAACCATCCCTAAACTCAGTTCTGTAAAACGAAAGTGTTCATGATTGCTAGTGAGAAAGTGCCTAAGCTTGGAAATTCTCTTGCTATGGGCTGACCTTGCTTATGTGTTTGGGGAATGGCTGGTCCAGACTGGCCTCACTTGGGTGTCTGAGATTGGATGACAGATGACGTGATAGAGTGAATGAGCCACATATTTCATCCTTCAGTAGTCCAGCCATCACACATGTACTGGCGGGGTCAGCATTCGTGAGGACAGACAGAAACTGCAGGGTTTTGTGAGAAACAGGCTTATTACCGGCTCGGAGAAACCTGTACAGCCTTCTGTTGGCCACAGCAAGCAACAGTGCCAGCCACAATAGAGCAACGGCAAAATTGCATTTCTGTAGACTAGCGATGAGCAACCTGACAATCATTTAAAGCCCAAA
Organism: Oreotragus oreotragus; assembly: GCA_006410675.1. Taxonomy (NCBI): domain Eukaryota; kingdom Metazoa; phylum Chordata; class Mammalia; order Artiodactyla; family Bovidae; genus Oreotragus; species Oreotragus oreotragus. Next base: position 489,522 of record SJYX01021463.1, on the reverse strand, counting down.
GAGTCTGTTCACAGTAGCGCTAAAAAGAGTTACATACTCAGGAATGTGTGTGACAAAACACTACTGTAAGGAAGAGAAACCTGGTATGCATGGACTAAGCAACACGTTATTGTTACGACGCCACTGCCTCTCGATGGAAGGGTCTGGAAAACCACATCATAAGAGGCGTGCAATAATCAGGATCATTCAGACCACCAGTTTGCTATAGATGCTGAAGCAAAGATATAAGTAAATAGTTATACAAGTATTTAATACTAACAAGAACTAGTCAAAAAAGGATAGTGTGACAGACAATAATTAACTGTAAATCTAGAACTATTGACTGAAAAATAATAGAAGAAATAAGAGAGCTCAAATAAGAGAACTCAAAGATATTTCATTGGGAAATAAGGAAAATACTTAACATGTCAAGTGAGTTAATAAGATCTTTAAATAAAATTTTTAAACAAGTGTTTAAATTTTATCAATTTTCAGAAAGATTCTTTGAACCTGGAAAATATCTTTCTAAAATTTATTCAGAATTATATGCTTATTAAAAAGAGCAAGAAAATATAGTGGAAATTTTTATGGTAACAAATTTGAAAACTAAAACGAAGTGGAAAAATTTGTATTACAAGAGAATGATTAAAAGTGACTAAAGACAGTTAAGTACATTTTACATAAGATACTAAGTACTTTGTAAAGCTAGAGTACATTCATTGCTCACTGAGTTACATTTCATACATAAAAAACTATGGCTACAAAAAATATTATGTCATGTACAAAGAGTTTATTTGAAAATGGGAAAAATTATTTGTCAGAGTGATTTTTATACAATACAAAAAGTAAAGTCGCTCAGTCGTGTCCGACTCTTTGCGGCCCCATAGACTGTAGCCTACAAGGCTCCTCTGTCCATGGGATTTTCCAGGCAATAGTAATGGAGTGGATTGCCATTTCCTTCTCCAGGGGATCTTCCCAACCCAGGGCTTGAACCCAGGTCTCCTGCATTGTAGACAGACGCTTTACCATCTGAGCCACAGGGAAGTCCTACACACAACTGTATTTTGTGGATCACAAACGTTATAAGAAAAAAATTCTTGGTGAAGCCATAATAAATAATTATTAATACAATGGAAAAAATACATTATCATATCCCATAGAGAAAACACTAGTCTCAATTTGGAGACAGATGATTACTGGAAAAAATATATATATACACCCATGACGGATTCATGTCAATGTATGCCAAAACCAATACAGTACTGTAAAGTAAAATAAAGTAAAAATAAAAATTAAAAAAAAAAAAAGCAACAACAATTTTGCTCTCATTAAAAGTTCTTTCAGAGAATTGAAACATAGGGAATGTTCTCACATTCATATCACATGACTAATAAAACCTTTATAACAGTATCAGACAAGGGCTTTATGAAAAAATACAAGCTATTCTTGTGCATGAATATCATACAAATAAAATAATGGTAAACTGAATGGAACAATATGTAAAAGGATAACACATCTTATCAAATCTTGTCTGTCCTGGGAATGTAAGGTTTGTTCATTACAAAAATTTTTTCAGTCATTCGACTTATTAACAAAATGAAGAAGGTCATTTCAGTAGATGTAGAGAAGCTATTGCCTGCATTTCCTGGTGGCTCAGATGGTAATGAAATCTTCCTGTAATGCAGGAGACCTGGGTTCAATCCCTTGGTTGGGAAGATCCACTGGAGAAGGGAATGGCAACGCACTCCAGTATTCTTACTTGGAGGATACCATGACTAGAGGAGTTGGGCGGGCTCCAGTCCATATTATAAAAAGAATAGTGCTTAGCAAATTTTGAATAGAAAATAACTTTCATACTATGAAGAAGAGCATGTATAAAAGAACTATAGCAAAACCATCCTCAATGATGGAATAGTTAAAATGTTCTCTTTAAGAATGGGAACAAGATAAGAATCTATAGATAAACTATTGGAACTAACAATTTATTTTACAGATATTCCCTGATATAAAATTAACATGCACTATCACTTGCACTTAGAAATACACAAGTAATAAAGTGTTTTGTAGTATAAAAAAATGAATATCCTTGAATAAATTCAATAAAAATATGATAGCTTTTATGGAGAATATTATGAAACTTTATGGAAAGACATGTAAGACCTGGATAAATACAGAGACTGTGGAAGGGATAGCTGATTGTCACAAAGTTAGTAAGTTGTTTTCACGCTGATACATAGATTCAGTGTACTTTTAAGTCAAAATTTCATCAGTGTTTTTTGAGTAACTTTGAGTCTGATTCTGATATTTACATACAGGAAGGAAATATTCAATAGCTAAGACACTTCTGAAGAACAAAGGTGTGTTGTGTAACAAGGAAATACGGTAATTGCTTGACAAATAGACCAATACAAAGAACAGAAAGTCAGATCGGCCCCCACATATATTAACATCTAATACACGGCACTTCCCTGGTGGCTCAGATGGTAAAGCGTCTGTCTACAATGCAGGAGACCTGGGTTTGATCCCTGGGTTGGGAAGATCCCCTGGAGAAGGAAATGGCAATCCACTCCAGGGCTATTGCCTGGAAAATCCCATGGACAGAAGAGCCTAGTAGGCTACAGTCCATGGGGTCACAAAGAGTTGGACACGACTGAGCGACTTCACTTCAATACACGGCAAAACTGGCGTTGCTGCTCAGTGGTAAAGAATGGGCTTATCATTAAACGGTGCTGAAGACAACTGATTTCCCATATAGGGGAAAAATGAGAATGAATCTAATGGGAAATACTAGTTTCTCCCAGATTATGATTATACTTTAGAGCAGCAAAATATCTAAGACAAAAGACAATTATGTAGAATTAGATTGAGTTTATCAAGAAATCCTTTCTGAAGATATCATAAAGAAAGTGAAAACACAAGCTACAATCTGGGGAAAGATAAAAAAAATTAACAAAAGCTCGATATCCAAGATATAGAAAGAATTTCTGTTTACTAGGAAGTAAATGACATGAACAGGCATACATTCTGTAGAAAAGGAAATATAAAATAGCCGTAAATGTAAGGAAAACCTAAACAACATCTCAGATTGTATATTAGATTTTTTCCCCCAAACTCTAATCCTTAACTATCATTGGTCTATTCTCCATCATGATAGTTTTGTCACTTAAAGAAAGTTATATAAGTGAAATCATGTAGAGTAGAGCACTTTTTCATTGGCTTTCTTATTCACAAACTTCAGATCTAAGCTGTTGCCTATGTTGGATAAACAGTAGTTGTTCCTTTTTATCTCTGAATGGAACTCCTTTGTGTGAATGTGCTATGGCTTATTCTCTCACGAAGGATGTTTGGGGGCTTTACAAGTCTTAGCGGTGACTAACAAAGCTGCAGGGAGCATTTGTGTTCAGGGGTTTGTATGGATCTACGTCTTGTTGACCTGTGTTCCAAGTAGTTCTACTGTTTTACGTTTCCATCAGCAACATGTGAAAACTCCAGTTGCTCGGCATCCTGACCAGGATTATATTGTCAGGAATTTTTTACCCATTCTAATAAGGATGTAATAATATTAAATTGTGGTTTAATTTTTTGAAAAGACCCGGATGCTGGGGAAGATTCAAGGTGGGAGGAGAAGGGGACGACAGAGAAGGAGATGGTTGGATGGCATCACCGACTCGATGGACGTGAGTTTGGGAGTTGGTGAAGGACGGGGGGCCTGGCGTGCTGCGGTCTGTGGGGTTGCAGAGAGTCGGACATGACTGAGCAACTGCACTGAGTGGCTAATGGTGCTGAAAATTTCTTCATGTGTGCATTTACTGTCTATATCCTCTTTGGTAAAGTCTTTGTTCAGCTTGTTTGCCAAATTGGATTTTTTTTTTTTTTAACTGTTGAGTTTAGAGAATTCTTTTTATATTCTAGATAAAAGTGCTTTGTCAGAAATGTGACCTGCTCATATTTTTTCCTCATCTCTGGCCTGTCTTTTCATCCCTTCTAACAGACTCTTTCACAGAGGAATTTGTTTTATTTTGCTGTATTTTTCCATTGATGAAATATGCATTTGGTGTTACATATAAAACTCATGTTAGATAGTGAAAGTAAAAGTCTTTCAGTTGTGTCTGATTCTTTGCGACCCCTTGGACTATACAGTCCATGGAATTCTCCAGGCTAAATACTGGAGTGGGTATCCCTTCTCCAGCAGATGTTCCTAGGAATTGAACGGGGTCTCCTGCTTTGCAGGTGGATTCTTTACCAACTGAGCTATAAGGGAAGCCCCATGTCAGATAACTCTGCCTAACCCGAGGTCATGATGATTTTATTTTCTTCTGAAAGTTTTATATTTTGCATTTAGATTCATGAGCCACTTATTTTTATTTTTGTATAAGACGAGATTTATTAGATCAGTTCAGTCACTCCAGTTCAGTTCAGTCGCTCAGTCGTGTCCGACTCTTTGCGACCCCATGAATAGCAGCACGCCAAGCGTCCCTGTCCATCACCAACTCCCGGAGTTCACTCAGACTCGCGTCCATCGAGTCCGTGATGCCATCCAGCCATCTCATCCTCGGTCGTCCCTTTCTCCTCCTGCCCTCAATCCCCCCCAGCATCAGAGTCTTTTCCAGTGAGTCAACTCTTCGCATGAGGTGGCCAAAGTACTGGAGTTTCAGCTTTAGCATCA
>SJYX01021463.1:465277-477015 GCA_006410675.1 Oreotragus oreotragus | reverse complement strand
TGAGAGTTGGACTGTGAAGAAAGCTGAGTAGCAAAGAATTGATGCTTTTGAACTGTGGTGTTGGAGAAGACTCTTGCGAGTCCCTTGGACTGCAAGGACATCAACCAGCCCATCCTAAAGGAGATCAGTCCTGAGTGTTCATTGGAAGGAATTATGCTAAAGCTGAAACTCCAATACTTTGGCCACCTCATGCGAAGAGTTGACTCATTGGAAAAGACTCTGATGCTGGGAGGGATTGGGGGCCAGAATAGAAGGGGACGACCGAGGATGAGATGGCTGGATGGCATCACGGACTCAATGGACATGAGTCTGAGTGAACTCCGGGTGTTGGTGATGGACAGGGAGGCCTGGCGTGCTGCGAGTCACAGGTTGCAAAGAGTCGGACATGACTGAGCGACTGAACTGAACTGAACTGAACTGATGGCTTCTTTGGGTATTGCTTCGTTGAGTGACGGTTCGATTTTTTGCTTTACTATGAAGCTGGAGACACTGTGGTGAATAAAACTTACACACTCAAGAAATTGGTGATTTTAGTGAAACACAATAAGTAAGATTAATACATAAAACATAAATCACGTTTGGTGGTGGTAAGGGCTGAGGAGAAAAATGAAGATGAGGAGAGGGTGAGCAGTGAGTGAAGGATCTGTTCTGGTTTTAGTGAGGGCAACAGGATAGGCTGCCTTCACTTGTGTAAGAGCCCAAGAAAGTATCCAGGGAAAAATCTCCTTCATAAAACTCCAGTATATTGAAATGACACACCAGATTAGTGTTCAATTCAGTTGCTCAGTTGTGTCCGACTCTGCAACCCCATGAACTGCAGCATGCCAGGCCTCCCTGTCCATCNGTTCTTCTGTGTATTCTTGCCACCTCTTCTTAATATCTTCTGCTTATGTTAGGTCCATACCATTTCTGTCATTTATTCAGGCTGTCTTTGGATGAAGTGCTCCGTTGGCATCTCTGATTTTTTTTTTTCTTTTTTTTTTTTTGGTAAAATTTTTACTGTAAATTTATTTCTTTTAATTGGAGTTTAATTCCTTTTCTTTGCCATTGTATTGTTTTCTTCTATTTCTCTGCACTGATCATTGAGGAAGGCTTTCTTATCTCTCCTTGCTCTTCTTTGGAACTCTGCGTTCAGAGGGGTATGTCGTCCCTTTTGTCCTTTTCTCTTTGCCTCTCTCCTTTTCTCAGCTATTCGTAAGGCCTCCCCAGAGAGCAGTTTTGTGTTTTTGCATCTTTTTCTTTGGAATGGTCTTGATTCCTGTCTCCTGTACAGTGTCCTGAACCTCGGTCCATAGTTCATCAGGCACTCCATCAGATCTAATCCCTAAAGCTATTTCTCACTTCCTGTGTATTATCATAAGGGATTTGATTTATACCTGAATGGTCTATTGTTAAATTGTAATATGGATTAGTGTTAAATTGTAATATTCTTCTAATTACATAATGATATGTATATTGAAAAATTTATAATATTCTGCAATTAGCATCACGATTTAGTGTGTCCTGTTAGTATAGTTATTATGTATTTATGTACTTTAAAGAATAAATGTTTGCTTTATGTGGCAACTTTACCTACATTCTGACCTCCTACTGCAGAAAATATAGTTTCATTGGCTTTATCTCTGTGGTAGAAAGAAAATCCATTAACTTCTATTAACACATGTAGCTTCTAATGCACTGAAGGTACTTTGCAAATTCCATGGTATTGTGACTACATGTCCCAGATATTACCTTTTTCTGGTTTAAAAAATACCGTCTGCATGGTGCTATTATTTGTCTTTTTTTCTCAGGTCTTTGGCAAATGTTAAGAAATGGGGAAAGCTAAGTAGTTTTGTTTAGTTTTTTTAGAGTTACGATTCTTCCTCTAAAACCTGTTTTTTTAGCTTCTAGGTTTGGAGAAGGAAATGACAACCCACTTCAGTATTCTTGCCTGGAGAATCCCATGGAGGGAGGAGCCTGGTGGGCTACAGTCTGCGGGCTCACAAAGAGTTGGACACGACTGAGCGAGTTTTGTTTAGTTTTTTTAGACCTAAGATTCTTCCTCTGAAACCTGTCGTTTTAGCTTCTAGGTTACCCAGACTTAAATTATTTGAGAAGAAGAATATCAGTACTGATAATGTTCCATTGCATTCTAAAGTTTTAACAAATTATGTGCTATAGAACATGTTCTAATGCTCTTCAAGGGTAAAGTTCTGTGTAATTTGTATTCTCCAGGTATAGATAGGGCAAGAGTAGACTGAATGCATGCTGGGCAGCGTTTATCTGTGTGCCGAGCATGCCTGTCTTCTAGTCGTTCATCTTCTGGGCTGCAGCTCAGTCTAGGGACACCTGTGGAAGAGTGTGGGTGGCGGACTTCATGCTTTCTTGCTCTCCCTCGAGTCCTGCTGCCCATTGAGCCCAGTACAGTGGCCCTACAGCGATAGTCCAGGAGTGTGGAGTGTTTACACAGAAGGTGTGGAGAAGCATATACTATTTTCCTTACACAAGCCAACGTGACAAAATCCACTTTATTTTTGCATTAGTTTTCTCATTGTAGGGTAGAAACTGTTATTTCTAGACCCTTGTGGTATTCTTGCATGCATCTTAGTCATCTGACTTGCATTGCGTTGCTAGAAGGCACCTTGTTGCAGCACGAGTTTACAGTTACTTGCAGAAATAAAAGGGCACTGCAGTGCACTGCATTTGCCTTCCACAGTAGCGTTCTCAGTGCCCGCCGTGCCTCAATTCTGCCATTAAATTCTGCACTTTGTTGCACAGAGCTTTCACTTTTTTTTTTAATTAATAATGTTATGAAATCACCAGTGCATGCTTAATATTTCTATGGGTTTAGATGAATTTAGAAATAATTGAAGTGAAGTCGCTCGGTAGTGTCTGACTCTTTGCGACCCCATGGACTGTAGCCTACCAGGCTCAATCCATGAGATTTTCCAAGCAAGAATACTGGAGTGGGTTGCCATTTCCTTCTCCAGAGGATCTTCCTGACCTGAGGATCAAACCTGGGTCTCCCGCATTGCAGGCAGACTCTTTACCATCTGAGCCACCAGGAATCCCCCGAAATAATTACTGATCACTTAATTTACCTATTTTAGGAAGATTTCCTGCTTGCAGTAACATTTTACATGCATGGAAGAAAATACCTTGGCAAGTCAAGAAGTACAGACCAGAAAAAAAAAAAGATCATTGAATCTTGAGTGAGAGGGAGAAATCCAATGATAGTAACAGAATATGACAGCAGTGTGAATGAATAAAAACAACTCTTGTATGGACTGGAAGAGGGTCCTGAGAGTCCAAGTGACAGACCAGAAAGTCACAGCTCAGGGCAGGAGTGGGATGTAAGGGCTGACTGAGTGGCGCAGTTCACAGTGGGCCGGAGGGCCAGGGCAGCCCAGAACGAGATGAGTGACCAAGGCCCTTGCATAAAACATTAATTCTTTTAGTGCACTTCCTTCCCTGTACAATAAGTTACATCCTAATAAAAATTAAAGAGCAAGTTGCATTTGGAAGAACAGGTCATCGTAACTCATTGACATTAGGCCACATAACTGAGTAATGTCTTCCTTCAGCGAAATACATCAAATGAGATCAACAATTATGACTCATAAACATGCCTCGCAGGCATAAAACAGCAGGGAATTAGCATGTGAGGCTGATAAATATGCATGTAAATAAGCTCCCAAAGGAATAACATGGGTTTGATTGATAGGTTTAGAATTGGAACATATGTAAACCCCTTTATTCCTCATTCTGGTGTAGCTAAGTAAAGATGCGTTTTACTTGTTAAAAAGTTTCAATAACTTTGTAAATCTTAATGCCACATCTGTTTTTTTTTTTGTTGTTGTTGTTGTTGGGTTTTTTGGTATGTCACTTGTAAGATTAATTGAATTGTCTACAGGCTGGTTGGCCCTCACATACAATAAATGGAGGAGCATGTGAGAGAGAGGCTGTGCATCTGGGGCTAGAGAGGGGAGGGATCTTTGGGAAATGGCTCTTTTTATCTTACAAAGTGATGTAGGATCATAGGAAGTTTCTTTTGGAAATAGAGATATGACGTAGCACTTGCCTGTGATGCAAAAATTATGCTCCATATCCTCTCTTTCTGTGTTTAGTTGGTCTTCCCTGGTGGCTCAGACGGTCCAGAATCTGCCTGCAGTGTGAAAGCCCTGGGTCTGGAAGACCCCCTGGAGGAGGGCAGGTCACCCTGCTCCAGTGCTCTAGCAGAGGAGCCGGGTGGGCTGCAGTCCTTGGGGCCACAGGAGGAGCCTGTGGGAGAGAAGCTGGGCATCTGGCTGCGCATCTCCCTAGAGGAGGGAGGGATCTTTGAGGAAATTGCTCTTTTGTCTTGAAAGGTGATGTAGGGTCATAGGAGGTTTGTTTTGGAAATAGAGATGTGACATAGCAGTTGACTTTGACACAAAAATATACTTCACATCGTCTCTTTTCTGTGTTGTTGTTTTTAGCCCCTAACAATGAAATCTCTGTTTCTTCATGTCGTCATACAGTTTTGAAAGTCGTTAACTAAAACACATCTTTTAAATAATTTTTTTTTTCAGTTCTTAATACCTGTGCCTTTTCTGCCCCTTCTAGATGGGCATTCATAAACTATAATGGAGCGGTATTAGTATATGCCTAAATGCCAGTCAGATGTCAGTAGGTCCCTGGATTTGGGCTCATGCCTCAGCTACTAGATGACTTTGGTAACTTAAGGCTCAAGTCATTTCAAGTAAATGGAAGGAGAAGTGTGGCTTTGGACTTCCTGGCGCAGAGCCTTAGGCATTATTGCTGTGGGGGATTCAGGTTCACTAGCTGAAGGCATAGTGGGATCAGACAATGCCCATGTCTGTAAGAGAAGGGTTCTGCTGTCTTCCTCTCAGAATAGATTTTTTGAATAAGAAGCAGCATTCTTGCAATACTGTGAAAGTGCTAAAGTGTCTGTGGTTTCCAAAGGGATCATGTTTTTGGTTTGGTGAGATAGGAAATGAATTCTCTATTGCCTGCGTCCTTCATTTTGCAGAGCAGGATTGTTGATGTGAACATTAGGCCTTTTGATTTCTGCAACTGTGTTCTAGGTGCTTAGATTACATCAGTAAACAAAGCAAAGATTCTTGCCCTCGTAGACATTCTTGCAAAGGGAGGTAGGAAATAACAAGCATAATAAAGAATTTGGATCCTGTCTTAGAAAGTTAAGAATGGCTTTGAAAAAAAGAAATGTTGCAGTTCGAAGGGACTGATAGTGTATGTATGAGCCAGGAGGATACAGAATTAAATATCAGGGTAGATCTTTGGGGGGAAATTTAAGCTAAGACTTAAAGAAAATGAAGGAATGAACCATGGGAACAGTGGGCATTGCAGGCTGAGGAAGTAGCCAAGTGCAGAAGCGCTAGGTTAGGAGCTGCCGGTCACGCTCTGCAGGTCAGGTGGGCAGAGAGGTCTGTGAGTTCACCTGAGGCCTCCTGTCCCTGGCCTTCAGCAGATGTAAATTCCGCATGGACTGAAGCGCCATCTGCGGTGGTCTGGCTGCGGCTGCTGCTGGCGTTTTGGCCATTGTTCCCTTGTGGCCTTTTGCTTTGGGGGACTTCGTTTACTCTGTACTGTCTGCTCAGAATGCATATTCCCTTCTGACATCACTTTTTCTTGACTTATTCCCTGTCTTCACCTTAACACAGATTGAGTTCAGCAGAAGCAAAGCCAGGATTGTCTTTAGTGTGTAAGAGAGCTGGAGGAGAAAGTAAATTGAGTTAGGGGACACAGAGTTCAGAGTCTGAGTTTTCATATAAGAATTTTAAGTCTGAGGTCCACACACTGCATATTGCAGAAATCAGCTGGGAGTTGTGCTCACTTCCCCTCTTCTCTCTCACCTCCACTCCCAAGCACAGGGAAACACGTACAGGCAGGCTCGGGCTTTGGTTGGGGGAGGCCCCATCCTGGGAGCTGGGAAGCTCCACTGGCATCTAGTGGGTATGTGCTGAAGGTTTGCAGTGGAATCAGTCCCACATAATGAACTGCCTGGCTTCAAATGACCACAGGTGTACCAGCGAGGAGTCCTGAGGCAAAGATACTGAGGACCAGGTTAGTCCGCGCAAGAAAGAGAGTACTGTAAAACTAGGGAAAGCAGTTTTCTAGAAGAGTAAGGACTAGCTGGGTCAACAGGGAAAGCATGAGGAATTTCCTAGCCTGATGAGCTGCACGCTCAGACTGTGATGACGCTGTTGCTGTTGCGGGGAAGCACAGGCCTCTAGATAAAGGCATGTGCTCAAGTACGCACAGTCAAAGGCAGAACCCGCGGGTACTCCGAAGACTCCATGAGCGGCAGTGCTTAAAAAAATGGACACATAGTTGGATAATGAGAAGTTCATATTTTGGTGATCTGATACTGGTTAATAAAGCCATCTTCAGGAATACATGTGTTTCATTTTAAATAAGATTGGCTGGAGTAGGATTTCTAATAATTGCATATCAATTGTTTTGTTTTTAAAGTTGCTAACTTATTTTTAATAAGAACTTACAACATATGTTTCTATACAAATTCTCTTGGAAATGGGAATTTTAGTTTCCAAGACAAGTCACAGAAGTGAATATGTGCTATACAAGTACATTTTCTGGCTTAGTTTAGGAGTAAAACTGTCTCATGTACTAAAATATCTGATCACTGAGAATCAAAATTATATAGAAAGAGCAGAAATAATACTTTGAAAAACTTAAAAAGAGAATTTAAAAAAACCCAGCAGGTCCCTTGTCTGCTGTGTTCACTTGAGGATCCTCAGCACTAGGGCTAAATACTTATTTGTAATGAAATGAATGAAATACTCTAGACACACACAGACTCAGGTTCCTGGCCAGGACAAACGTTTAACACTGGAGTTTGTATACTTCTCATCCTTTAATGAGAGAAAAAACATCATTTCTAAGAAAGCATTTTGTGGTATTAACTTAAAAGAAATTAATCAAACTAGCTCTTATGTAATCATCATTGATCTTAGGTAAAGTTACTGAATAAGTATATTTTTTAAGAAAATGTGTTCAGTTCAGTCACTCAGTCATGTCCGAACAACTCTGCAACCCCATGAATCGCAGCTCGCCAGGCCTCCCTATCCATCACCAACTCCCAGAGTTTACTGAAATTCATGTCCATCCAGTCGGTGATGCCATCCAGCCATCTCATCCTCTGCTGTCCCCTTCTCCTCCTGCCCCCAATCCCTCCCAACATCAGGGTCTTTTCCACTGAGTCAACTCTTCGCATGAGGTGGCCAAAGTATTAGAGTTTCAGCTTCAGCATCAGTCCTTCCAATGAGCAACCAGGACTGATCTCCTTTAGGATGGACTGGTTGGACCTCCTTGCAGTCCAAGGGACTCTCAAGAGTCTTCTCCAACACCACAGTTCAAAAGCATCAATTCTTTGGCGCTCAGCTTTCTTCATAGTCCAACTCTCACATCCATACATGACCACTGGAAAAACCATAGCCTTGACTAAAATGTGTAAGTATTCATAAAGCTTTGCTAGTCATTCATCATTCTGTTGTCTTAAGTAACTAGCTTTTTGTTGTATCTGTATATGTGCCATTTTCATCTTGAAAGTGAAGGATGAGCTAAGAGGGGTAGCAGAAGCCAGACTCTGTGTGGGTAGATTCAGGAGTGAGCATCCTATTTGATAACATCAGAAAGGCACTGAGCAATTGGGTGAAGCATCAGACCCAGAAGGAGAACAGCTGCCTGAAGCTACCACAGGACTTTTAACCGGCTATACTCTAATATAAGATAAAATGTTAAAAAAAAAAAAAAAAGAATGATGAAACATACTTCTCGTGTGCATTTTATCTGTAGCAAAGCAGAGTGTTTGTAATCATCTCATTAAGATGTAGGGAGAAGAGAGATCCTGATAGAATTTTAAAAAAGAAGAGTGGCTACATGGAAAATGTGCCATACACATCATTAGTACTTACTTATGAATGGCATAGTATACTTTCTTTTTAGTAGTGTTCCTTCATTTTAGAAAATATAGCATAGTATTGAGGCTTTCAAAAATATACCTGCAAAATTCAGCCTTCCTCATCCTGTTTTCATCATCGTCATTTAAATTCCTCTGTAATAAAGTTTTCAGTCCTGGTATTTTTCAGTAACTTAGCTATTTCTGTTGAAGACGGATAGCCTTGAGAATAAAAAAAAAAAAACAAACTTAGGGGTATAATTCCTAAGAAATAATTATAATTCTGGAGGGAGAGCCTATAGCAGTCAAATCTAGGACCCTTTATTTCTGTAGGATTATCTTTTCCAATGGTCTCATTTGATCCAAGGAGAGAGAGAGGAAAAAAGAATCCTTAAAGGAAATGTTGGCTAGCCTATATTTTATGTCACTATCTGCCAACCCAAATTATTCTCTTAGCCAGTAAACTATCTAAAACTCCATCACTGTTTTCTGGAGTTAGTGAAAGGAGGAGGCAATAAGCAAATAGAAAAGAGAAGTGGAAATGCAGTGATTAAAAAAATATTCTCCTGCATCATGCCTTAGATGAATTTCCTTACCCCTTCACTGTTTTACTACTTAAGAGGAGCCATGGGGTTATCAGATCGGGGACCTGTTGTACTGATATTCTTTATATTTGGCTTATTCATCTGTTTTCCCAACTGAACTATGTGTTCTCTGAAAGCAGAGGCTGTGTGTTTCGTCCTGAATTCCCCGTGGCACACAGCAGAAGCTCGGTCAATTGTGACTGAATAAACTGACTGATGTGTTAGCCGGCAAGCACACTTACACCAAGGCACTAGGACTCCATCATGATAGGAGAAGAACAGCGTGTATTCGCGTGGGCACCTGTTCTTTCATTGTTGTGGGCTGTAGGGATAGTTACAGGCAGAGCCAGAGTACACTTTCGAGAAGCAATCCATGAGAGAAAGTGCTGTGTTGATAACCTCAGAGTTTTGTGCCCCCAAAGATGCCTAGGATCTGGAAATAAGACAAATGTAATTAGTCATCTATATCAATTGTGAGGTCTGCACAACATCTGAGTTAAAGTAGCATCACCTCTTAATGGACTAGAAGGAATTTGCTTTAAAAAATAGTTCTTCCAGGAATTGTCCTGCATAATTGACTTTGTTTGGCATTTACCAGCTATACACTAGAAACTTGCCACCGAAAGCAAAGGCTTGAAATTGGGTGAATTTGATACTGAGTTCTTTCTACTCTCAATGGTTACACAGTAGGGCTCCTTGTTTTCTTGAATTAGTTCTCACTTTCTGGTAATACGCCTCTCAGATGCATTTGGAAGATATGGCATATCCTCCTGTTTGCCATGGCAGGAGGCTGGGGTCAGTGTGTGCGTGTCTATAAAGTGCAAGTGTGTGTGCGGGGGGTGGATTGGAGTGTGGAGGGAGTCAGTTTCTTTTCATCAAGATGAGGAATGATTTAAAAGTGAGCAGCCAAGTTTTATTCCCCACCTGCTTTCTTTCTCCCTGTTGATTGTAGATGGAATCTTTTCAGCCACCCCCTGCCTCACAGAAAGGTACCCTTGGAGCATCAGAGAGGAAGTGTTCTTAGCTGCAGCCAGGGGAGCCTTTTCATTATCTCCTGTAACACCCTTACCTTCTGCTGGTGAGGTTTCTCAGGAACACTGGAGTGGGTTGCCATTTCCTCCTCCAGGGGATCTTCCCGACCAAGGGATTGAACCTGGGTCTCCTGCACTGCAGGCAGACATTTACCATCCGAGCCACCAGGGAAGCCCGGATCTAGAGCAGGGATGGACAGATTTTTTCTCTGGAAATGACCGGAGAATGACTGTTTCAGGAATCACAGGCCGTTTGGTCTGCAGTATCTACTCAGCTTAGTCCTTGTCATCTGAAAGCATCCACGAAAACATGTGAAAGAATGGGTATGGGTGCATTCCAATGAAGCTATATTTATGATGACCAAACATTGAATAGCATATAATTTTCATGTGTCACAAAATACCCTTCTTTTGATTTAAATGTTTTTGAAATATTGGAAGCACTCCACTCGTCGTGGTTGCTCGGAGCTGTCATGTCTGACTCTGCTTCCGCGGGGACTGCAGCACACTGGTTCCCTGTGTCCTCCAGTGTCGCCCGCAGCTTGCTCAGGTCCATGGCCATGGAGCTGGTGACGCTATCTAACCGCCAGATCCCCTGCCACTGTCTTCTTTGCCTTCAGTCTTTCTCAGCATCAGGGTCTTTTCCACTGAGTTGGCTGTTTGCATCAGGTGGACAGAGTATGGGGTATCTGCTTCAGCATCAGTCTTTCCAACGAATATTCACAGTTGGTCTCCTTTTGCATCGATGGGTTTGATCTCCTTGCTGCCCAAGAGCCTCCTCTAGCTCCACAGTTTGAAAGCATCAATTCTTCAGCACTCATCCTTTCTTATGGTCCAACAGTCACATCCCTGTAAGACTCTTGGAATCTGTCACAGCTTCCACTTTTTCCCCTTCTGTTTGCCACAAGTGATGATACTGGATGCTGTGATCTTAGTTTTTTTGAATGTTGAGTTTTAAGCTAGCTTTTTCACTCTCCTCTTTCATCCTCATCAAGAGGCACTTCCTTGAGAAAGTGAAGATTCCTCTTCGCTTTCTGCCATTAGAGTGGTGTCATCTGCATATCTGTTGTTAATATTTCTCCCAGCAGTCTTGATTCTTATTTATGACTGATCCAGCCCAGCGTTTCTCATGCTGTACCCTGCATATATATTAAATAAGCAGAGTGACAATATACAGCTTTGACGCACTACTTTCCCGATTTTGAACCAGTCTGTTGTTCCATGTCTGGTTCTAACGTTGCTTCTTTAGTTGCAGACACGTTTTTCAGGAGGCAGGTAAAGTGGTCTTGTATTCCCATCTCTTTAAGAATTTTCCATAGTTTGTTATCCACACGGTCAAAGGCTTTAACATAGTCAGTGAAGCAGAAATAGATGTATTTCCGGAATTTCCTTGCTTTCTCTATGATCCAGCAAATGTTGGTAACTTGATCTCTGTTTCCTTTGCCTTTTCTAAACCCAGCTTGTGCAGTTCACATACTACTGAAGCCTGGCTTGAAGGATTTTGACCATAACCTACTAGCAGGTGAATAATAGCTGAAGTGAAATATCTGTTAGAAGCAGTAAAGAGTGGAATCAATAAAGGAGAAACTCAAAGCATAGTCAGGACAAATTGAAGAACAGTATAGAATGAGGGGCAATGAAAGCCAAAGTCACCTGTAGAACGTGGAGCGAGGCAGAGAGGAGAGCAGTTCGCAGGGACCTTTGGGTCTTTGCTTGGGAGTTCAGGTTTGAATTAGTCATCAGGTGAAATAACACACATACACACAGAGCTTACATCTTACCTTGATAAACATGATCATTTACATGAAGATTATTCTCATAGCTATTTGTAGAACTATTAATGGAGAAAATGGATGTACCAGATCTTCAGAGAAGTAGCAGCCCATGGGCTGAGTTATGAAGCCAGGGAAAGAGTGTGGTGGTTCTTCAAATGAGGAATGGTGCAAGCAGGTTTCAAATGCTAGAGACAGTAAATCAGCACGACTCAGCACCTTCCTAGTACAGAGTTCAGTTCAGTTCAGTCGCTCAGTCGTGTCCGACTCTTTGCGACCCCATGAATCGCAGCACGCCAGGCCTCCCTGTTCATCACCATCTCCCGGAGTTCACTCAGACTCAACGTCCATCGAGTCCGTGATGCCATGCAGCCTTCTCATCCTCGGTCGTCCCCTTCTCCTCCTGCCCCGAATCCCTCCTAGCATCAGA
>SJYX01021463.1:437385-451064 GCA_006410675.1 Oreotragus oreotragus | reverse complement strand
AGAATGACAAGGCTGGAAATACCTTTAGTGACCACCGGGTTTAAACTTCAGCCCTCTGCAATGGCTGGCAAGACTGAGGCTCATTCCTCAAAAGCATGTATCTGCCAAGGGATAGAGCTGGCACTCCGTGTCATCCAAAGCCCACTGAGGTATTGCACTTCTTTAGGGTCGAATTTGGGGATACACCAGAAAATCCCATGAATTACGAGAAACCCCAGAACAGTGGTCTTGGCCCCACAAAGTTGACATTTAGTAGGCTAACCACCTTGTTAAACAACCAGGCTGCCATATTTGATGATCTTGAACTCAGATCTCACCAGGATATAGATGAGGCTCCCAAGCTGAATGTCAGTACCAGGCTGTTTGCGATGCAGAAGTGGCTGTGACAAAAGTCAGCAATGTCAAAGAGTCCAAGGTACCTAGTCCTCTCATATTTTGCTGACGATTCTCCTTGGTGATGAGGCAGTAACAGAAAGGAGGCTCATCACAAAAAGGTGGGGGTATTTAGTTATGAGCATTCAGGAATTAGGAGTTCAGTTTCTGCTGGGCAAGCAGAAGATCAAAAGTCCATAGGTCTCTCTCCAAGACGGCCCCAGGGAGGTCTGGGAACCCACTTGGTAACTGAACCCACTGATCTCTAAACTTTTTGACTCAGGAAGAGGCTGAGCTCTAGGACTGCACACTTTCAAGTAACACTGAAAGGATAGACTACCCACTCCGGTATTCTTGGGCTTCCCTCATAGCTCAGTCAGTAAAGAATCTGTTTGCAATGTAGAATTGGGTTCGGTCCCTGGGTTGGGAAGACCCCCTGGAGGAGAGCATGGGAACCCACTCCAGTATCTTGCCTGCAGAATCCTCATGGACAGAGGAGCCTGGGGGGCCTACAGTCCATGGGGTTGCACAGAGTTGGACAAGACTGAGGGACTAAGCACCTTCACAGCCCTCCAAAAATGCAAGATGCTGCCTAGCACGTGAGAAGTGTAGACAGAGAAATGGCTTTCTATCTGGGGTTGATAAATATCCATGCAGAACTCTGAGATTAAAGTGCATGGCAGACATTCTCCTCCTAGTGTGGGTCTGGACTGGAGGAATGGTAAATAAAAAGGATAAATGGTGTGGTCTGTGCTTGGGCCACATGTGTCTTCCTCTGGACTTCCAGAACAGTTCCAGCTGGGGGATGCAGATCTATCTGTGGGCGTGTGGTCCAGGCTGGAAACCACCAGGGGGTTTTGTTATGTTTTTCCTTTCCCCTTCTTTTCTCTTTTCTTCTTTCTTTTGCTTCGCATCCTTTTGCTTTCATTGCTGCCTCTCTGGGCTGCTATATACTAGTGACTCTAGGTATACGTCCTTCTTTGCCTAGATGCTGTCAGGCTCTAAGCTGCCCTCTCGATATGATGATTATTTTTATCCAGCCCTCCATGGATCCTCTCATCCATTCACCTACCCATCCATTTCTCTTACCATCCACCCAGCCAGGCATGTATTTATTCTTCCCTTCACTTCAAATCAGCAAGTATTTCCTGAATCAAAGATAACTGTCAAAGACCCATGAAATCCCCTTTTCTAACAAAGATAAATATGACCTAGACCTTGAATTGGGCTTCCCTGGTGGCTCAGTGGTAAAGAATTTGTATGCCAATGTACCAGATGCAGGAGACACATGTTAGATCCATGGGTTGGAAAGATCTCCTGGGAAAGGAAAGGGCAACCCACTCAATTATTCTTGCCTGGGAAATCCCATAGACAGAGGAGCCTGGTGGGCTACAGTCCATGGGGATCACAAAAGAGATGGACATGACTTACTGACTAAAAAACAATAGATGTTGAATTAAAGATAACACTTATAATCTAGGAAGTCGACTTGTAATTATGTCTTAAGTGCTATAAGGGCTTGATCAGTGCTTGATAAGAGAAGTGTTTAGGATATGTACTGTTCAGCCTTTGAGTGAGCAGGAGTTGGCCATTTGAAGGGAGCGGGGGGCAGGAAACACTAAGTTGAGGGTTGGTAAGGCAAAAGCACAGAAACAGGAAAAGCAACCAGTAGCTGGATATTTCTAGAGGAGGAAATGTGAGATGGAGGCTGATAGTGCCCAAACTGCAGACCTAAATTGGGTCCAAGTCAGAGCGAAAAACAGAAACTACTAACTTTTCCAACAAGTGTGGATTTTAGGCCTCATCCCATCATCCCACATTTAGGGTGACCAATGGCCCTGGTCCCCCCAGGACTAAAGAGATTCTGAAGATACAGGATTTTCACTTTCAAAACCAATGCAGTTTCAGACAAACTCAAATGATATATGTGGTGGGAAGACTAATGTCCCCAAAGATGGTCAAATCCTAATTTTCCAAATCTGTAAATCTGTTACCTTCATGGCCAAAAAAAGAGAAAAACTTTGCAGATGCCATTATTATACATTAGAATTTTGAAATGGGGAGATTAACCTGAACTACGCTGGGGGCTCAGTGTAATCACCAGCATCCTGAGAAGGGAAAGAGGAAGGAAGCTCCAAGTCAGAGGAGATGTGATGCTGGAAGCAGAGGTCAAATGATGTGATTACTAGAAGGGGCCACAAGCCAAGGACTGTGGACCATCTCTAGCGACTGGAAAAAACTTTCTCCTCCAGAGCCTCCAGAGGCCCATAGCCATTCTGACATCTAGATTTTGGCCTTGTTAGAACCATTTGGCACTCCTGGCCTCCAAAACTATAAGAGAATAAGCGTGTGCTGCTTTAAACCACTGAGCTTATGGTAATTTGTTATGGTAGCAATGGGAAACTGATACACTCTATTGCCCAAATGATATGTCTAAAAGATGGCTGCAGGTGGTGCCTTGATGAGTTTCCATGGCCACTGGACAGACCCTGGTTTCTCACCAAATAGCATTATTTTGTTAAGTACAGGAGGTATTGTAGGAAAGACCCAGAGCGCCTTGAAAAGCCATCCATTTATTGATCGCCCTGGCATGGTGGGAGGGCTGGAGTGGGATTCAGGATGCTTTAGTATCTGCCCGGTTCTGTCTTTCCTGTCTCTGTGAGCTTGGCTCACTTCCCTGGACCCTCTGGTTCTTCTTTACATAAGCCACCTGCCCTGGTAGCTCAGATAGTAAAGAATCTGCCTGCAGTGTAGAAGACCTGGGTTTGATCCCTGGGTTAGGAAGATCCCCTAGAGAAGGGAATGGCTACACACTCAGTATTCTGGTCTGGAGAATTCCATGAACTGCATAGTTCATGGGGTTGCAAAGAGTTGTGTATGACTAAGCGACTTTCACAAAACAAATTAAATGATATAGATCTATCACTTCCAAATTTTTAAAGCTTTTACATATTATTAAGTGACCATGCATTTATAATATATTTTCACAAAGCATATATTTTCAGGGAAAGGAAACATTACCCCTCAAATGGGCTAAAGTTGTTTCTTGGGGGAGTAGAGAAATTTCACTGTACATTTAAAGCACAAGCATATAGATGGTACATAAACAAGTATTCTTTGGAACTCTGCATTCAGATGCTTATATCTTTCNCAGTTCTTCTGTGTATTCTTGCCACCTCTTCTTAATATCTTCTGCTTCTGTTAGGTCCATACCATTTCTATCCTTTTTCGAGCCCACCTTTGCATGAAATGTTCCCTTGGTATCTCCAATTCTCTTGAGATCTCTAGTCTTTCCCATTCTGTTGTTTTCCTCTATCTCTTTGCATTGATTGCTGAAGAAGGCTTTCTTATCTCTTCTTGTTATTCTTTGGAACTCTACATTCAGATGCTTATATCTTTCCTTTTCTCCTTTGCTTTTCGCCTCTCTTCAGTGCTATTTGTAAGGTGTCTCCAGACAGCCATTTTGCTTTTTTGCATTTCTTTTCCATGGGGATGGTCTTGATCCCTGTTTCCTGTACAATGTCACGAACCTCATTCCATAGTTCATCAGGAACTCTGTCTATCAGATCTAGGCCCTTAAATCTATTTCTCACTTCCACTGTATAATAGAAAGCTAATATGAGATTCTTACAGAGGAAAGAAGTAAATAAGAATTAGAGCAAATTTCTCATCAAAATCATGCAAGCTAAAGAGCATGGAGTGACGCCTTTTATGTGCTAAAAGGACAAGTACAACTTCTCAAACTAGATTTCTATACCAAATGAAAGATGTTTTTAAGTACATGAAGAAGAAAGAAAGACTGTTCCAGATTAGCAGAATCCACTGGGATTTATTAGCGGTTCAGCTGTTCAGGAAATGTGGAAGGAGAGTTGCCAGGAGGAACAGACAGGGCAGAGACACTGGGATCCGCTCAAAGGGAAAGCGCGCTGGGAGGTGGGTGAGTGCACGTGCGATTATGCTTCCTCCTTTTCACTGCCCTAAAGCCTGTATGCCTATACTAGAAACAGTAGCAGTGTGTTCTGTGTTTACAGAGTACGTAAGCTTGATGTGCCTGATGGCATAACACAAAGGCTGAGAGGGAGGAATCGGGAGTTACTGCAGTAAGGTTGTGGCGTTACACCTGGCATCGTGATGTTGTTTGAAACAGCTCTCATTGATTACATACATAATACAGGCCTAGAGTATGGATCAGGAGACACTTTCTTAAAGGACAGTGTCATATATATATATATTTAAATTCATAAAGCATTATGATCTTTCTTTGAACCTTATAGTGTGAAAGCGACCTTAGTACAGAAACAAATGGGCATGGTTCTGTTTCAGTGCAGTTTAACCTGCAGAAACATTTGACTGTGCCAGGCCACGGTTTGTCAGCTCCAGCTCTAGAACATTCATTTAAAAAATGTAATACAGAAGAATAAATAATAATTCAGTAGAGAGTATCAAATGGAATCATAACATATCCTCAATTTAAAATATAAAATGTGAGAAAAGAACAGATACAAAACAGTAGTTGGGTGGTATATCTTATTTTATCCATATCAGTAATCACATTAATATGTATACTGTAAACACACCAGTTAAAAGGTAGACATTGTCAGAAAAGGTTTTAAAAAGCAAGAAGCAATTATATGCTATCCACAAGATACTCACTTTAAATGAAAAAGATGTGGCAGGCTGAATAATGCCTCCACCCAAATATTTTTACTCTCTATCCCCTAGAACCTGTGAATATGATGACTTACATGGCAGGAAGAACTTTGCAGATATTCACATGTTGAGGAACTGACTTCTCTGTGAACACCCAAATGAGCAGGGAAATATTTTTCCCAGAAACTTCCAGTAAGGTACACAGCCCAGCTCACACCTTAATTTTAGCCCAGTGAAGACCTGTATTAGAATTCTGACCTACACATCTGTAAGATAATGCGTTTGTGTTGTTTTAATCCACTAAACTGCTAATTTATTATAGAAATAACATAGAAAACTAATACAAATTGGAATATCTAAAGTAAAAGACTGCAAGGAGATCCAACCAGTCCATCCTAAAGGAAATCAGTCCTAAATATTCATTGGAAGGGCTGATNTAATGCGTTTGTGTTGTTTTAATCCACTAAACTGCTAATTTATTATAGAAATAACATAGAAAACTAATACAAATTGGAATATCTAAAGTAAAAGACTGCAAGGAGATCCAACCAGTCCATCCTAAAGGAAATCAGTCCTAAATATTCATTGGAAGGGCTGATTCTAAAGCTGAAACTCCAGTACTTTGGCCTCCTGATATGAAGAAGTGACTCATTGGAAAAGACCCTGATGCTGGGAAAGATCGAAGGAGGGAGGAGAAGGGGACGACAAAGGGTTAGATGGTTGGATGGCATCACCGACTCAGTGGACTGATTTTGGGTAGGTGCAGGGAGTTGGTGATAAACAAGGAAGCCTGGCGGGCTGCTGTTCTTGGGGTTGCAAAGAGTTGGACACGAAGTGCCTGAACTGAACTGAAAGTAAAAGAATGCAGAAAGTTATACCTTGAAATCACAGAGCTACAGTAGCTATTAATGTCAGGCTAAGCAGATATGAGAATGAGGATTATTGTTAGTAATAAAAAGGGCCATTACATGAGATTTTGCCCAGCTGATGCCACTGAACGTTTTCGGGTTCCAGCCATGTTAGTGTTGCTCAGTTGCTCCGTCGTGACTGACTCCGTGTGACCTCATGGACTGCAGCATGCCAGGCCTCATGTCTTTCACTATATCCCAGAACTTTTTCAAACTCATGCCCGTTGAGTCAGTGATGCCAACCAGCCGTCTCATCCTCTGTCATCCCCTTCTCTTGTCTTCAGTCTTTCTCAGCATCAAGGTCTTTTCCAATGAGTCAGTTCTTTGCATCAGGTGTCCAAAATATTGGAGTTTCAGCCTCAGCATCAGTCCTTCCAATGAGTATTCAGGGTTGACCTCCTTTATTTCATTTCCTTGCAGTGCAAGGGACTATCAGAGTCTTTTCCAACCCCACAGTTCAGAAGCATCAGTTCTTTGGTGCTCACTGTTCTTCATGATCCAACTCTCACATCTGTACATGACCACTGGAAAACCCGTAGCTTTGCCTAGAGGGACCTTTGTCAGACAGCAAAGTGAAGTCTCTGCTTTTTCATATGCTATTTAGGTTTGCCATTGCTTGGTTTTCGAGGAGCAAGTGTATTTTAATTTCATTGCTGTAGACACCATCTCCAGTGGTTTTGGAGCCCAAGAAAATATAGTGTGTCACTGTTTGCATTTTTTCCCCATCTTTGCATGAAGTGATGGGACTGGATACTCTTATCTCAGTTTTTTTAATGTTGAACTTTAAGCCAGCTGTTTTAGTCTCCTCTTTCACTTTTATCAAGAGGCTTTTTAGCTCCTCTTCACTTTCTGCCATAATGGTGGTGTCATCTGCATATCTGAGGTTATTGATATTTCTCCCGGCAATCTTGATTCCAGCTTGTACTTCCTCCAGCCCGGTGCAGTGACATTGCACAGCCTTAATATACTCCTTTTCCCAATTTTGAATCATTCCGTTGTTTATGTCTGGTTCTAACTGACTGCAGCCATGAAATTAAAAGACGCTTACTCCTTGGAAGAAAAGTTATGACCAACCTAGATAGCATGTTGAAAAACAGAGAAATTACTTTGCTAACAAAGGTCCGTCTAGTCAAAGCTATGATTTTTCCCGTGGTCATGTATGGATGTGAGAGTTGGACTGTGAAGAAAGCTGAGTACTGAAGAATTGATGCTTTTGAACTGTGATGTTCGAGAAGAGTCTTGAGAGTCCCTTGGACTGCAAGGAGATCCAACCAGTCCATGCTGAAGGAGATCAGCCCTGGGATTTCTTTGGAAGGAATGATGCTAGAGCTGAAACTCCAGTACTTTGGACACATCATGCAAAGAGTTGACTCATTGGAAAAGACTCTGATTCTGGGAGGGATTGGGGGCAGGAGGAGAAAAGAACAACAGAGGATGAGATGGCTGGATGGCATCACGGACTCAATGGATGTGAGTCTGAGTGAACTCCGGGAGTTGGTGGTGGACAGCGAGGCCTGGCGTGCTGTGATTCATGGGGTCACAAAGAGTTAGACATGACTGAATGATTGAACTGAAGTGAACTGAACTGTTGCTTCTTGACCTGTGTACAGGTTTATGAAGAGGCGGGTAAGGTGGTCTGATAGTCTCATCGCTTTACAATTTCCCACAGCTTATTGTGATCCACACAATCAAAGGCTTTAGTGTAATCAGTGAAGCAGAAGTAGAAAGTAGCTTATAAAAATAATCTTATTAATAACCAAAGTAAGATAATTATATATGGAAATAAAATGTTAGGAACACATTTATTTATTATTCCACCATAGAAATAATTTCAAATTATTTCAAAGGATTTCAGTTTTCAAATCTTCATTTCGACTACCTTAGAATTAAGTGTACAGGTGTCTCTCTCTTTTATCAGATTATCCTGTGATCTGTTTCCTAAATGACCTCTTAGCTTCCTTCTCTCCCTTCTCCCCATTTTTTAGTCTTCACATTGCAGCTAAAATAATGATTTCCCAAGGTGGGGCGGGTAACCTTCTTTATCCTTTTGAAACTGTATGGTGTTTTCTCACTGTGCCTCTAAAGTCTCGCCTCCTTCCCTCCTCCCCGAGCCCTCTGGCTCTCCTCTTTCTCTCGATTCTTGTCTCAAGTGCCCTTGCGCAGTAGGTTGTATATCTTTATTCTGGGACATTTGTGAAGTGGTTAGTGTATATTGCTTTGACCGTCCCTCTCTGCTGAACTGTCCGCAACCCCCAGATGTCAAGAGTTTTCAGCTTCTGCTTTCCACTGTATCACTAGTGCTAAAATGCAATAGGAGCGTAAGAAGTGATCACAGCAAGAACTTTTTCCATTAGGAAAGCTTCCCTGTAATCCAGGTGCACAACCAGAAGTTTGAATTGCTGCATGAACACATGGATTGACTAGGCCCATTTGCCATTTGCCTAGATAAGTATTTGGTTGGATAAAAGGATCAATAATGTATTTAATACTCTACAAGCATAGTTGAATTTGGTATGTTACATGTTTCCTAGAAAATTTAAAGGAGTCACTATTTAAAAAATATTCCTGGTTATTATGTAAGGTTAAGAAATTATCTCCCCTAATAAATAGACTTTATGATAAAATGATAAACAGAAATCAGTTTGAATATTTAGAATCTTCTTTAAAGTGAGATTTTAGTACAATTATTTAATATTAAAATAAAATAAGTTATGAAATAGAACTGTTTTATGGATCAGTTGGCCTTCCCAGGTCGCACCGGTGGTTGATAAAAGACCCTCTGGCCAGTGCGGGAGATGTCAGAGACGTGAGTTTGATTTCCAGGTCGGGAGGATCCTCTGGGGGAGGGCAGAGCAACCCTCTCCAGTATTCCTGCCTGGAGAATCCCATGCCGAGAGGAGCCTGGCAGGCCACAGTCTGTACTGTCACAGAGTAGGACACCACCGAAGCGACTCAGCCCACATGTGTGTGTCAGTTAAAATGGTTTTGAATTTTTTACCTTGAAGGAAATGGTAGACACTTGAAAATCGTTGCTAATGTATTTAAAGATTTAGATTACTAGATTTAATGCGATTTAGTTTAGTAAATTGTTTTAAAAAATAAAGATAGGTTTGAGAATGTTTACCCTCGTTCTTTGTCTGAACTTTGAGACTTTGTAGTTAAAGTGCCTATTATGCTTTTTACGTAGATCTTTGGTATAAGAACTTGTTCAGTTCACTGTCATTTAAAAGATACATTAATGATTTACCCTAGTTCGTGGCTGGTAATTTATATCCTTCAAATAGTTCCACTTTAGTTTTTTATACCGAAAAGAGAGATATTTAATATTAAGTATCTTATGTTAAGTACACGAGGTTAATGTTGCCTTTACATTTTATGAGGTCATGTCCACTTGATGTCAGACAGTTTTAAAGGTTCTAGCACTGACTATAATCAGTAGTGAAAATGAGAATTGCTGAAAGAAATTTGTTTTGTATAAAAAAATATTTCATTTTTTATACATTGAAGAGAATATTTAATATACATATTTTATAGTTATTATTTGAAAGATTTAAGTGAAATAGAACTTCAATAGCAAATGTATCATAGTAAATAATATGTAAATGACTTTTGCTGTATTATTTACACCCTAGACAGGTAATTTGATTTCAGCTTTAGAATTCATTTTGTGTCAGTTAGATCATCTTTGAAAAGCTACTGTCTTTGTTTACTTTTTAAAAATAAAATCAGTATTTTATTAAAACTGTGTTAGGACTAGTAGCCAATCTAAATATGTTGGTCAGAATTTAAACTAAGTCATTGTTTGTATTTTTGTTAAGGAAAAATAGAGCAAAGGGCAAAGTGTAGGGTAATCATCTTTGTCCTTGATAGTCTTTGCACATTATAAACTTGGAAAAATATTTTCAAGTATTCTTTGTCAACACATTTACTTTTAAGGAAGCTCTTTTTAAAATCTGCTTTGTTGTTTATCTGCTTACTGTGAATGTATTTGTAATAGTCTAAACTATTACATTAGCATTAATCGTGTAACTCTTCTGTAGGAAGATGCTTTTGAAGCCCAGGTGGTCCACAGGAGGACCACGTAGGCCAATAGCAATGTTCTGCTGGCATTTCCACTGTGCAGCCTCCCCGGCAATCATGTCATGGACCTGAGAACACAGTGGAATGTGCAGAATCGGCATGCCTCAAAGCAGCGCTCTGCTGCTGCTGGAGAATGTGGTCAGATTTGTGCCTTATTGACAGCTGGTGGTAAATGAAGACACATGAGACGCAGTCCCTGTTTGAGGTACATTAAGTTGCCTTCTGTAAGAGATTGTTACTTTAGCAGTGTAGAAGTTTATTTTTTAGTAGGAAAGACTTTTGTATCATCATAGTGATCTAGGAAACCTTGGAAAATAGAGGGTGTTGGATCCCACTCACAGTTCTCTCAGGATCGTCCACTTCCCAGTCTTATAGACACACCATAGATGCACAGGGACACATGACCTATAACCCTGTCCCCGGGGATTTGGATTATCAGCCTGTCATGAGCTTGGTCTGACCTGGTGCTTTCCTTCTCTGCTGTAGATGTGGATGGTAGGACCCAAACAGGTTAATTCTGCATTGGAATCCTCTTCACTTGATTGATTCCTGGTCTACTTTGTATTTTTCTGAAACATCAAGCAGCTTTAAGTCCATAGATGGAGAAACAGTGGAAACAGTGTCAGACTTTATTTTTGGGGGCTGCAAAATCACTGCAGATGGTGATTGCAGCCATGAAATTAAAAGACGCTTACTCCTTGGAAGGAAAGTTAGGACCAACCTGCTACTGCTACTGCTAAGTCACTTCAGTCGTGTCCAACTCTGTGCAACCCCATAGACGGCAGCCCTCCAGGCTCCCCTGTCCCTGGGATTCTCCAGGCAAGAACACTGGAGTGGACTGCCATAGCCTTCTCCAACGCATGAAAGTGAAGTCGCTCAGTCATGTCCGACTCCTAGTGACCCCATGGACTGCAGGCTCCTCCGTCCATGGGATTTTCCAGGCAAGAGTACTGGAGCTAGATAGCATATTGAAAAGCAGGGACATTACTTTGCCAACAAAGGTCCGTCTAGTCAAGGCTATGGTTTTTCCAGTGGTCACGTATGGATGTAAGAGCTGGACTGTGAAGAAAGCTGAGGGCCGAAGAATCGGTGCTTTTGAACTGTGGTGTTGGAGAAGACTCTTGAGAGTGAGTCCCTTGGACTGCCAGGAGATCCAACCAGTCCATTCTGAAGGAGATCAGCCCTGGGATTTCTTTGGAAGGAATGATGCTAAAGCTGAAACTCCAGTACTTTAGCCACCTCATGAGAAAAGTTGACTCATTGGGAAAGACTCTGATGCTGGGAGGGATTGGGGGCAGGAGGAGAAGGGGACGACCGAGGATGAGATGGCTGGACGGCATCACGGACTCGATGGACGTGAGTCTGAGTGAACTCTGGGAGTTGATGATAGACAGGGAGGCCTGGCGTGCTGCGATTCATGGGGTCGCAAAGAGTCGGACACGACTGAGCGACTGAACTGAAGTCCATAGAATGCCTGAAGAGACAACAATATGCCTGGAAATGACAATGATAAAAAATAAAGATGCTAGCATTTGAGTGTTATTACATGTTAATTTAAATTCTGTAGTTATCCTTGTGATTATCTTTAGAATTAGGCCTTGTTTCAGTTCTGTCTCAGTATCTAATGAATTCTTAAAGCTTGTTTTATTCTGATACGTGTATAGTATTGTATGGGGTTCCTTGGTGGCTCAGTGCTAAAGAACTTGCTTACCAGTGTACGAGCCACAGGTTTGATCCCTGCGTCAGGAGGAGCCCCTGGAGAAGGAAATGGCAACCCACTCCAGTATTCTTGTGTAGGAAATCCTATGGGCAGAGGAGCCTGATGGGCTGTATAGTCCATGGGATCACAAAGAGTTAGACACAATTTAGCAACTAAAGAACAGCAGCAGTAATATGTATACACACCGTACTGTGTGTGATAGCTCCAGTTTATCCCTAGATTCACCATAGTTTTAATTCTTCATCTATCTGCATTTTATCAGTTCCAAGAAATATTTTTGTTTGTCAGCTCATGCGTTGAGCTCTCATTTTACTTAATTTTACTGTCTCTCCACTCTCAGTGTTTGGTATTATCATCAGGAAGGATGTTAAAAGAATAGCACAAATACTGCATAGTTGTATAATTCCTAGAATAAACTTTTGTTAATTATAAATTTTATCAGAAATAATGGTTTTTAATTACTAAGAGGCATTATGATTTCCAGTTATTTAAATTATGAGTAAGTCTGTTCTCTTTATATAGAACTAATAGGCTTCGCTGGATTCAGTGTTTTAAGCGTATTCGCTGATAAAAGCATTCATAAAAGACAACATTCACTGAGGTTTTAGGTTGTGCTGCGTGCTATACTAAGCTCTTTACTTGCACTCATCGAGTCTTCATAACCACATTTTGTGGCGTAAACTGTTAGCATCTTCATTTTGTAGATGAGGAAACTGAAATATTGAAGTTAAGTTAGAGGGAACATAAATGGTGGAGTATGTACTCAGGTCTTTCCTGCCAGACCTTTAGCTTTTAGTCGTGATGTTTTAATACCTCTTCTTCAAAATTTCATTAAACTGAATGTGACAGTTTGATTTTACCAATTTAGTGCCTCCCCCGCCCCCGCTGGAAGTTGCTTTAAAGTTTAATCAGAGATCACCATCAGCTTGTTTGAAAAAACGATTTTTACAACCACTGTGTTCATACAGATCCTACCTGTGTATTTATTTCTTTGTCTTTCTACCTTTAGACACTCACACTTGCATTTATTATACTTAAGAATTTTCCAGTGTTTTCAGTAATTGACTTCTAGCCTTATTCCTTTGTAGTTAGACAGGATTCAGTCTTTCTCACTGTACTGAAGCTTGTGTTGTGACTTAACATATGGCGCTTCCTGGACAGTGCTCCACGTGCACTTGAGAGGACTGTCTTCTGTAGTCGGCTGGAGGGTTTATGTGACTGCTGCTGCTAA
The DNA here is from genome assembly GCA_006410675.1 of Oreotragus oreotragus. Classification (NCBI taxonomy): domain Eukaryota; kingdom Metazoa; phylum Chordata; class Mammalia; order Artiodactyla; family Bovidae; genus Oreotragus; species Oreotragus oreotragus. The sequence continues at coordinate 438,103 of SJYX01021463.1, read as the reverse complement.
GTCGCGTCAGTCATGTCCGACTCTGTGTGACCCCATAGGCGGCAGCCCACCAGGCTCCCCCGTCCCTGGGATTCTCCAGGCAAGAACACTGGAGTGGATTGCCATTGCCTTCTCCAATGCATGAAAGTGAAAAGTGAAAGTGAAGCCGCTCAGTCGTGTCCGACTCTTCGCCACCCCATGGACTGTAGCCCACCAGGCTCCTCCGCCCATGGGATTTTCCAGGCAAGTTCAGTTCAGTTCAGTCGCTCAGTCGTGTCTGACTCTTTGCGACCCCATGAATCGCAGCACGCCAGGCCTCCCTGTCCATCACCATCTCCTGGAGTTCACTCGGACTCACGTCCATCGAGTCCGTGATGCCATGCAGCCATCTCATCCTCGGTTGTCCCCTTCTCCTCCTGCCCCCAATCGCTCCCAGCATCAGAGTCTTTTCCGATGAGTCAACTCTTCGCATGAGGTGGCCAAAGTACTGGAGTTTCAGCTTTAGCATCAGTCCTTCCAAAGAAATCCCAGGGTTGATCTCCTTCAGAATGGACTGGTTGGATCTCCTTGCAGTCCAAGGGACTCTCAGGAGTCTTCTCCAACACCACAGTTCAAAAGCATCAATTCTTCGGCGCTCAGCTTTCTTCACAGTCCAACTTTCACATCCATACATGACCACAGGAAAAACCATAGCCTTGACTAGGCGGACCTTAGTCGGCAAAGTAATGTCTCTGCTTTT
>SJYX01021463.1:345345-429909 GCA_006410675.1 Oreotragus oreotragus | reverse complement strand
AGGGTGGGAGGGAGAGAAGGGAAGATCTGAAAGCAACCCATGTATCCTTGTTACGGTTACAGCTACCTGACAACTTAGTTCAAGAATCAGAACAGCAGAGGAAAACATCATATTAGACTCTCTTGCACCCTCTGTTGTTATTTTTGAGGAACACTACGTTTACCTTCCCATGGTTATAATGGCGTTAGATTTATTAAAGTCCCTGATAAAATTAATACTTAATTTACTATACTTATCTCCAAACTTTGTTGACAGTAAAGTAGCATTTGTTTTTAATTCTTAGGTTATTTTTTTCTTGTGATACAGTATGTTTTTATTGTATAACAGTTTAAATGAAAACTGAACTTTTCTATTTGTCTTTTGATTTCTCCTAGTTAACAACCATTTTTAAGCTCCTCCAAGTGTTTCACATAAATGAAAATCTGACTGGATATAGCACACTGTATATGTAATTTTCCAGAATTATAAATCCTGCCTGTTCTTTCGTAAACCTTTCGATTGTCAGACAGTTTCTTTCTAAAATAAAAATCTACAGTCGTCCATACTAAGATTAAGAATTTATAACTGTAAGGAACAGATGTTTTCATAAACATTTGCTATAATTAATTTCAACTAGAGAATTGAAGGAACAAAGCAGTTTTCCCCACTTCAAAACTTTATTACCTTTTCCCTATGCAGCAAACTCTGAAGTCTTTTCTCTAATACTGTTCAGAGAAACAATTGTGCTCCTTATTTGGTATGTTTTTGAGAAAGAAAAACTGCTTTTTTTCCTTATTACCATCCTTTGAAGGTTACATTTAATGTGATATATTCATTTCCAAACAGGTATAAAATGAAGGAAACCTTTGTGATGTATTTTGATGACAAAACTTTGGTCTTTACTGAAAATCTCATAATTATTTGACGTATTTTATATTTATTGTGGTAATATAAGCAGAGGGCAAGAATATACCATTAATGAGATCTTATGTATTTAAATAATCATAGTCTTTATTTTTGCAGAAGAAAGCTCACATTCTAAATGTATGATATGGTACTTATTATATACTGCTTGTGGAACGTTTCACAGGAAATGTCTGCAAGCTGTTAATAACATGTGTTGTAGGAAATTTTCACTTAACAAGACAGAGGGAGACTAATTTTCCTTAAATCTTTTTAGTTTATTTGTGATAATACTATTAATTTTTTTTGAAAAGCAAATGAAATATGTTGTGAGTCATCTTATGGTATCCATGTTTTCAAAGAATTAACAAAATGTACTCAACTAGACTGATCTGAAACATTTAAGTGTTTTGGATTGTTTTCTTCTATAAAATTTGGCAACATTTCAAGTGCTGTAATAATTTTTAAGGTTTTTGTTTAATGAAAAAGAAAAGCCTGAAAGTGTATTTTGAAAAAAATATAGACTTAAAAGTTCAGTAACTGAGCTCAGACCACTTTCATTCTTTTAAATAATTTAGGCGAAACAGCAAGGATGTTGACGAGACCCAGCATTTTTGACGTATCTGTCAGCTGTAAAACATGCAGAAAAAAACAGGCAGCTGCCATCAGAAGCCACTGATGAGCAGCGTAAGCACAGCAGCGGGCACCTTCGGTGCTGGATTCGCTTATCTAAAACAATCTCATTTCTAAATGGAAAGCTGTGTAATTACTGTTTGACCTAACCAGGACCACTCTGATGACGTTCAGTGATACTTTAGAATGTTCAAGTGGATTAAAAGTATAAATAAAAGTTGGATTAATCATTAAATTATGAAGCTTGAAATATCTTAAAAGTGAATATAACCTGATGTTTGAAATTTACATTATAAAAATTAGGAGTATAAAATGTAATCAGATTCTGATCAATTTAATTTGTTTCTAAGAATAAGTGATATATTTTACAGTAGTATCCGTGCTTTCATAAAAACTATACTTTTAAGTATATATTTAAAATTTTAATGTAAAATTAAGTTTATTTCAATAATATATATTTTATATTGTAGCAGTTTTTAAAACTTAGCAAATTTATACTATGATCTTTAAAATGATAGGTATAAATTTGTCCTAATCTGATTTTATGAATATGCTTGTATGGACAAGTTTTTTCTCCCTAAAAGTTTGATGTTTTACATGAGGCAGAAATACCTTTAGAGGTTGAGGTTGATTTTTTTAAACAGGTGAGCTTTTGCCCACAGTTAAAACATAAAGTTTGGGGAAGATTGCTCAGGTGTAGTAAAAGCTCTTTAGAATGCATTCTCAATCACCACCCTTGAACTCTGCAAACCAGATTCCTGGAGAGTGGAGGAGGAGGGGCCAAGGGGGAGGGGGCCAAGTCTGCTGTATGCTTGTTCTCCTCAGCTCTTCCACTGGACAGGACACCTTAATAAAAAGTTGCCTTTTGTTTATAAGCATTAGTGTGTGAATAAATGGTGTACAAGTTTTGGTTTTGTGATTCATGAGAAGATGTCTGTATTACACTTCGTCTGTTCCTATTTGTAGTTACTTTGGTGATATTTCTCTCCAAGTGACGAGTGGTGGTCTTAGTCTATATTTTAGTGTCAAAATGAATTTTTGGTTTAAAGGGCTCTGATTACAAAAGCTATTTGGGGGAGAAATAAGGGAGTATATGTTTTCTGACTCAATATACTGTGTGGAGAATGTTCAGTTTTATAATCTCCATTATTTCAGTGTTTTTCTTTTCTTTTTTTTCCAGGAGATTCAAATCAAAATGGAAGAACAAGTTCTTTAGACTCTGATGGGACTTTTAATTCCTATAGGTACGTGATGAATCCATAGATATAAAATAAGATAATGTACAAAATGCGTAACCCTAGAGTCTTCTAATCTTAGAATAGTAAGGACTGTAGCCTGTGGTTGAACAATGTGACAGGTGTAAGGAGTGCTGTGGTATAAGATTGTCCTGCAGACTTATCAGGTAGGTGGAGTTACTGTAAGTATCTGTTGTTACCCTAGAGTAGGATGATTAGAATGAATGCCCATGTATACATGTATTAAACTTCATTATAATCCATTTTGCTTTTGTTTTTCCAGTATATCTGTTACAGTACTAAAGGCTTCCTTGTTTAAGTTTCCTGCTAATACGGAGTGTATAAAATGTAATCCGCGGTTGCATCGCGTGCTATTGTTAATGTCCTGTTGGGCTCCTTTAACAAAGGTGAAGTCGCTCAGTCGTGTCCGACTCTTTGCGACCCCCGTGGACTGTAGCCTATCAGGCTCCTCCGTCCATGGAATTTTCCAGGCAAGAGTGCTGGAGTGGGTTGCCATTTCCTTCTCCAGGGGATCTTCCCGACCCAGGAATCGAACCCGGGTCTCCTGCATTGCAGGCAGACGCTTTACTGTCTGAGCCACCAGGGAAGCTCTCACAAAAATACCTTACTTCTTTGAGTGCTGAAGTGTAATAGAAAGCTTGGAATTGACATATTAAATAATAGATAGAATCTTCTATCCAAACATGTTAATCATACCTAAAAAGTAGACGAATATAAAAGATATTCACTTCTTTACTTATTGGCTGCACTGTGTGGCCTGTGGGACCTCAGTTCCCCAAGCAGGGGTTGAACCTGGGCCCCAGCAGTTTGAAAGGGCAGAATCCTAACCACTAGACCATCAGGGAACTCCCTATAAAAGATATTTAAATAAATGCTCATTTGGCATGTAACTGAGGAATGCTAAGATGATAATACATGTGAAATCTATGGTGGAAGTATCATTTTATATATAAATACTGTTTAAAAAAAAATCCCAAGACAAAAGGAAAATAAAGATGTATTTCAAAGGATGGGAAGTCCATATGTATGCATCGATTTTATTGTTGAATTTCACAGCTACTTTTGTAGTTTAGCTAATTATAGTAACTAATGGACATAAAGTTAAGAGAAATGTGTTAATATGAAGGCACAGTGTTATCTTGTAGTTTATTTTGTTCTTGAGTAGTTTGAAGATTAAAGTATCTTAGTATTATTGAATGATAATTGTACTTTGAAAATGAACTCCTAATGCAACTTTGCACAATAAATACTAATGTTGTTAACTAATATAGTTTTAATCAATGCCTGTCAGTGTTGTAATGTTAGGATATTAATTTATTGTTGTAATTAAAAAGGCAAGATAAAAAGCTCAGGTAGTACAGTATATAAAATGAGCTTTTAATAGTCGGCAGGCCAGTGCTGTTATTAAATAGTATTATAGTATTTAAGGTGTGAAATGAATATTTTCCTACAGAGTAGGCAATAGCTCTTACAATATAATGAGCTTACTTGTGAATTTGACACTTGGGTTAAATGGCAGACTTCACAGAAGCACAGCTCTAGGGTCTATTTTCATATCAGGTTAACTGATAAAACCTAGGAATTGTTGCAGAATCACACTACAGTGGCAACAGAATTGTCAGTAAAGTTCACAAATGAAAATTATTTTTCCATTACTATCAGAGCTCTTTAAAGCAAGTAGAAATAGGTTATTAGAAAAATGTGAATATTTCAATCCTCAAATATCGTTTAGCCTAACTTATCTATCTTTGTATTTAGACCATCTCAGAAATACTGATCTTTCTTCACAGATAATTCTGACTGTCAGCCTAGTACCAGGATACTCAAGCTATATATGCTTGTGTCTGGGATAACAGCTTTAATTTGTTACCTGTAGAATGGACGTTATAATGTCTGATCTGCTTCTTTCTCACAGCTGTTTTAAAGGTTGAGATAGATTTACATAAGATAAAGCCTTTGGAAAATCTGAATGCACAGCTATGGATTACTGTTACCCATTTATTATACCTACCTCAGGTGAATGGGCAATTTGCTGCCCTTGTGTTCACTTAACCTTCCATGTGTGCACCCCTTTATGGCATATGGTGAGGTTGTATTAGCTTTTGGATTCAGTCTTGGTCACCTAAGTCTGTATTCTCTCTGCTCTTTGTTTATATTACTGTGGTCTTAGATTGTCAGTTGTAAGAGGGCATGGCCTCTTTTTTTGTTGCGGTTGTTTTCTGTTTGTTGATATTTTTACTGCAAGCACAGTTTGTCGGTTTCATATCCTGACTCCACATGGAAACTTTGGACAAGTGTTAGACTCAGTTTCCTCCCCTTGAATGTGGGAGTACTAAAATACATTTGTTACAAGGCGTTAATGGGTTATTCTTATATGCCAAACACTGGATCAGTGTCAGCTGCCTTTATCTTCCAGTCCATGTCATCCCCATCATTGTCATCACTGTTAATCTTCTGGAACTGTAGATTTTTACAGTGTGCTAACATAGAGACACCAAAAGGAAGATTTAAAAACAGTATGTCCTACAGGAAAATAACTGAAGGTTTTAGCAGAAAGGAGGCTCCGGTGTGCTGCATGCCAAGTCGCTTTAGTCGTGCCCCACTCTCTGCAGCCCTGTGGACTGCAGCCCGCCAGGCTCCTGTGCCCATGGGGTTTCCCAGGCAAGGGTAGTGGAGTGGGTCGCCACGCTCTCCCACAGGGCCCTCACGACCCAGGGAGCGAACCGCGCGCCTTCCCTGCCCGCGCTGGAGGTGGGCCCTTTGCCACTCGTGCCACCTGGGGAGCCCAGAGAGGGCCTGAGCGCAGGCTAACCCCAAGGCGCAGTGGTCTGTCTCGGGCACGCAGTCCAGGTGGGCTTTGTGTGATGAGCTTGTACACACAGCGGAGATAAGAGGAAGATGCTTTATTACAAATATTTAAGTTCAAGGGGAGGCTTTGGCATTTTGACAGATGTGAAATTTGCAGTCAGTGGGCCCTGACAGCAGCCCTGTGTGCCTAATGCTCACAGGTTTGTTTTCAGAGGCTCTGAGGTTTCACTTCGGATTTGTGTCTCTAGTGGTTTTGCCTCATTGATTCAGATAGCATACGGCTGCATTTAACTCCTAAGGCACCAGTAGGGCCTGGTAATAGACTAAATCTTTGTTTTGGAAGTTTCTGTTAAAATGTGTTTGTATCCCAGCTAGTCTGTAGATGATGTGGTAAAATGGAAAGATTAGAAGAATTGAGACGATATTACTGGTTTATGCAGTGTATCCTGTGCTTTTTAAAGACGAGTGTTAGTGTCTTCTGTTACTAAGTAAGCTTTCTCTGTTTCACATTTCACCATTAAAACTGAGAAACCCTTGCTCGGTGTGAAAGCAGAGAAGTGGTTTGGCTCACCTTAGTGGCTGCAGCCTGGGCCACGTGGCAGCGGCCTCCTCCCGCACCCCCTGCCTCTTCCCAAGGGCAGCCGACCTTCTCCTCTCCAAAGAGGCTAGCCCCTTGCCAGCGCATATGACTACAGACTATCACATTAATCTGTTTAGCTGTAGTACCAGCTGCTTGCATGGTTTTAATTATCTTATTAGATGGGATAACAGTGACCTATGAAATAAATTGAAGGTGAACATTTTAAGTTTTTCCTTTTTTACCCTATGTTTCTAAATATCTTTATTTATAAAATTATGATATTCCATAAAAGTTCATTGAAAGTGTGTATGGTTTTTGAGTCAATCAATGTAATGCTCTTTAAAGTGTAGTAGTATAATTACCAGTATAAAAGTAACTTCATTTTTGCCTCATTTTTTATAAGATTTAGGTTGTGTTTATGTGGCCACAAATTCATGTGAAAATTTGTTGCTTTAAGAGTCAGTTTAGAGAAAACTCAGACCAGTTATTGGCATTCTCTGGTAAACTCAAAATACTGCTTAGATTTCAGACAACATCTTGGCATTGTATAAATGGCATAAGATGGAATATAAATTATTATAGATTATTTTAAAATAAATTTGTCTATTTAACTCTGATTTTTTTTAATTCCTTGTATTCAGTGGTAGATTATCTAGCTGACCCTAATTATTTTTACAATTTAATTTCACATTCTACTATTTCTGAGTGTATTTTCCCAAGCTGCAGCATTAGAAAAAAATGTATCATCTTCTGGATTTTGACAATTGGATACTTTTCAAATAATACTTAAATAGAATGTTGACTCCAAGAGATACAGTTCAAAATAATAACAACCAGTGATTGTTCAGTTATAGACAATCAACAAAAATTATAATTATTTAGTCGGAAGCTCTGATATTTAATTAAAAAGCAGGTAGTTGGATGCAAAAAGGGACTGCAAAATACTTATGTATGTCATTTGAATTAAGAGATCCTACAGCTGGCATGATGCAGTGACTTGAGCCTTGAAAAATCTATACTCTTTGAATACTTACAAACTACACGTTATTTGTTTTTTTAATTAAGAAATAGTCAGACTTTTTGGCTTCCGTAGTTTTTTCCCCTCTAACGAAAGATTAAGTTTCATATTTCAAAAGGACTTTTGTTAAATAAGGGAAATTTTTCCTCTTTATATATTTTATTTTCTTTTTAAGGAAGGAAAATGAGAAGCCACTTGGTGCTGAAGTACTGGTGTATTATTTCTTGATATTGACCAGAGCTTCCAAAGTTGCCTCCCTTTCTCAATATGGTATTTTCTATAGCTCCTGGAGTCCAAAGTTAAAAGTTTAAGTTGGTTAATAGTTTCTTTTTTTTTAATTGGTTTAAGTAGGTTAAAAGTTTTTTTAAAAAATATAGTTGATTCAACATTTTGAATTTAAAAGTTGTCTTTTTCTGAATAAGTAGAGAAAACATTAATTTGAACTTTCTTTCGTCATTGAGGAAATTTTAAAAATTAGACTTAAGGCTTTATTGCAAAGACATTTATGTGTCCTATTTACGTGTGATTAATAATTTGAAAGGATATGGGAAGTATCCTTAATGTCATTTACATTTATTTTTGATACAGTTTCTCTCCTCAATTTGTATGTAACAGGGTCATATGTCTCTTGAAATGGAAGTGAAGCAGTGACTCAAAACGCTAGAAATAAAGAGGGCAAAAGCATGCTCTGAATTTACAATTAGAAGTCTGGGTTGTGGTTATAGTCTTGGAATGATATAAATTCGTTAATCCATTATTTTTAGGAATATGGAATTACTGAAACATATTGTAATATGTTTTCCAGTTCAGTTCAGTTCAGTCGCTCAGTCGTGTCTGACTCTTTGCGACCCCATGAATCGCAGCACGCCAGGCCTCCCTGTCCATCACCATCTCCCGGAGTTCACTCAGACTCACGTCCATCGAGTCCGTGATGCCATCCAGCCATCTCATCCTCGGTCGTCCCCTTCTCCTCCTGCCCCCAGTCCCTCCCAGCATCAGAGTCTTTTCCAATGAGTCAACTCTTCTCATGACATAATTGTGAAAGTTATACTGTATTAGTTTGGGCTGTTAACGACAAAATCCCAGAGACTGGGTAGCATATAAACAATAGAAATTTATTTCTCACAGTTTGGAGGCTGGAAAGTTCACAATAAGATGCTGATAGATGTGGTGTTTGGTGGAGCCCACTTCGGGTTCATGGATGAAATCTTTTCACTGTGTTCTCTCATGGCTTTAGGGGCAAGAAAGTTCTCTGAGAGCCTCTTTTGTGAAGGGCACTAATCCCATCACTCAGCCCTGAGGACAGTCGCCTCCCAAAGACCCCACCCCCGAACACCATCAGGTTGGCGTCAGAGTTCAAAGTGTGAATCTGCGGGGCCACATGCCCTCCGTACGTCCCACTAAGAGGGAGACAGAACGTCCTTCTCCTCCTGCCCCCAGTCCCTCCCAGCATCAGAGTCTTTTCCAATGAGTCAACTCTTCTCATGACATAATTGTGAAAGTTATACTGTATTAGTTTGGGCTGTTAACGACAAAATCCCAGAGACTGGGTAGCATATAAACAATAGAAATTTATTTCTCACAGTTTGGAGGCTGGAAAGTTCACAATAAGATGCTGATAGATGTGGTGTTTGGTGGAGCCCACTTCGGGTTCATGGATGAAATCTTTTCACTGTGTTCTCTCATGGCTTTAGGGGCAAGAAAGTTCTCTGAGAGCCTCTTTTGTGAAGGGCACTAATCCCATCACTCAGCCCTGAGGACAGTCGCCTCCCAAAGACCCCACCCCCGAACACCATCAGGTTGGCGTCAGAGTTCAAAGTGTGAATCTGCGGGGCCACATGCCCTCCGTACGTCCCACTAAGAGGGAGACAGAACGGACCGCCCCCCCCCCCTCACTAACTCATCCAAAATTCCTAAGGCCTTGCCATTTTATTTATTTTTTCAGGACGTAGGTTAATAAATAGATAAGAGAAGAGGGTCTGGACTGAGGGCTTCTTTCCTGATTCTTAGAACACTGCTTTCCTCACTTTGACGTTAGGCTTGTCATTTGTTGAGAATCCATATAATCGTATGACATTGGCTCTTTAAGTTCTTAAGAATAATTGCATAGTTTAAGGAAACAAGTTGGAAAAGTACACAGGTAGAAATAAGACAGACTGAAGCTTGCCTCTCAGCTCCAGCACCTCCTGACTGTGTGGTCCTAAGCAAGGCCGTCAAGCTCCCTGCTTCCTGGTTGCTTCATCTGTGAAGCTGGGTGTCGGCACCTCCTCTGTCATAGAGCTGTGTGCAGCTGGACCCATCGCCCGACACATAGTGAGTGACCGGGCCAGTTTCTTTCTTTTCTCTCTTTTCCAAAATTCCTTTAAGTTTTAATCAAGTTTTTCACCTAGTAAGGTTGGCCTTCATTTCAGAAGAGTATTTTTAACATTCTATATAGTTCTATAGAGTAAAAAATGTATATATAATATATATATATATATATAATTCTATATAGTTCTATACAGTGAAGGTTGCTCAGTCATGTCCGATTCTTTGTGACCCCATGGACTATACAGTCCATGGAATTCTTCAGGCCAGAGTACTGGAGTGGGGAGCCTTTTCCTTCTCCAGGAGATCTTCCCAACCCAGGGATCAAACCCAGGTCTCCTGCATTGCAGGCGGATTCTTTACCATCTGAACCACAAAGGAAGCCCCATATAGTTCTATAGTGGCAATAAATGAGTATTTAAGGATAATATCTACAGTTATCTGTAAAAGGTCAGATCTGTAGATAATCTACAGTTATCTATAGATTATAGAGGAAGAATGTTTAGAAAATCAGTACTTCTGTTTAGCCTAACATTATCAAATGTTCTTAATTCTTCTTTTCATATGTGTTCAAGTAGCACTGTAACACAGTTAAATGATAATTTCAGAGAGTACAAAATTAATTATTTTACTTTTTGGAAACCAAAATCAGAATATTACCTTTAATTCGTACCTCCATAGTGGAGCCACATTTGAGAGAAGAAGAAAAAAAATCATATTTTAATGATGAGTATATCCTCTTCAAGCAGCTTTATTATTTTTTATGTCCGTGGAACTGGTCAGTAGCGCCATTTCTCTCTAACATATTATCTGTCTAAACTAATCATTGATCACGTGAGGCTCGAAAATAGGTAACCTTTCACTTAAATTACTAACTGGTTTATTTGCATTTATAGCCTCAGATTAACATAACTCAAACTGACTTGATCATACATGTTAACAGTTTGAGTTCCTTTCCTTCACAAGCCCCTTCAAGCCCTTTTTATTGTCTGTAGCCAGGCTTTGGGGAATTTTTTTTTTTTTCATATTTGTTTATTTACAAAGTTAGCTGCAGGCTCCAATCATCCAAGGCTGTGTAAATGTTTGTCTTTGAAAAGACAGGCATGCATTTGAAATATGGGAGTGAGCTGCTCGGAGTCAGCCTCACTGTGAGTCCTGTCCCCTGGAAGCACTTACATTTCCTCCTGGGCTTCCGGTGGAAACGCCGCATCAGCCCCACTGCCACCATCTGTAATGTATATTAGCACACTGCGTTTTTTGGGGACAGGGAGGTTCAATTAAATATTTGACCGATAATGTTGAACTGTTATTGAACTCCTAACTTGAGAAAATAATGCATAGAATTAGGGTTTAAAAGTGAAGAGTTATACATATTTTTAAACATTCTACAAATAGCTTGCTTATATCCTTATTGATACATTATATGATTAGTTCATTATACTGCTTAGTTTCTGATGTTTGATTTGATGGACAGTTTCTAAGTCTCAAAGATATATTTTAAGGATGAAATTTACATAGAATATTTCAATAAAAATTAGTATTTAACATTTCTCTCTTTTCTGTATCAGATTACCTTGCCTTTTGAGGGAAATTGGCAGTGAGTAATAATCCTATTTTTTATTATTACTCCAGAGTGTTCACAAGGGCTTTCCTGACGTGTGTGTGTGTGGTTTGCTGTTGTTCAGTGTGAGAGCTAAATATCTTCAGTCATTCTGCAGTTCGTTATTCTCTACCCATCATAGGCCAGCCAGTGAGCTAGACCCAGAGCCTGCCGTGGGGCACTCACCATCTAGGCCGGGAGGCAGGCTTGCCAGCAGCTAGCATAGGTGAAGACTGCTGCAGCAAGGGCAGGCGTTTCACCAAGAACTAGGGGAATGCCAGTTGGCTAGTTGCCAGTGAGGGTCTGTGGTGGTGGGAGGAAGGTGTGTTTGCTAGATATAGTAGAGGAACAGGAGTTGTCCATGAGATGAACAATATGAACAAAAAGTCTTTATCTTCTGTTCTAGCAATGCATTCTTTGGGGGTTTGGGCCACTCGGAATGCGTAGATTCAATTGGCCTTACACGACAGTCTCTTGCGTGTGTATTTACATAGAACTGTTTCATTGCAGTGACATTTTTACTTTGCAGGAACTGCTATTTTGACAGTGCTGAAGTTTTAGATTTCAGTGTATCCCAGATGTTTGATATATCTAAATCAGTGATCAAAAGTTTTAACTGGGAAGTGAAAAGGTGACTCCTGCACAAAGTTACATGAAACAGTTGATAGTGATATAATTGAGAATGAATGTTATGTGCCTAGAAATAAAGGAGAAGTAAATATATTCAAAAGCAGAGACATTACTTTGCCAACTAAGGTCCGCCTAGTCAAGGCTATGGTTTTTCCTGTGGTCATGTATGGATGTGAAAGTTGGACTGTGAAGAAAGCTGAGCGCCGAAGAATCGATGCTTTTGAACTGTGGTGTTGGAGAAGACTCTTGAGAGTCCCTTGGACTGCAAGGAGATCCAACCAGTCCATTCTGAAGGAGATCAACCCTAGGATTTCTTTGGAAGGAATGATGCTAAAGCTGAAACTCCAGTACTTTGGCCACCTCATGCGAAGAGTTGACTCATTGGAAACGACTCTGATGCTGGGAGGGATTGGGGGCAGGAGGAGAAGGGGACAACCGAGGATGAGATGGCTGGATGGCATCAGGGACTCGATGGACGTGAGTCTGAGTGAACTCCGGGAGATGGTGATGGACAGGGAGGCCTGGCGTGCTGCGATTCATGGGGTCACAAAGAGTCGGACACGACTGAGCGACTGAACCGAACTGAACTGACTGAAATAAGCCTGCTGTGGAACAGAAGCTGGCCATTTGAAATGTAAAAGATGTCCTAGTTCCATCCCAACACACAGGCCTTGTTCTCATTCCGGGGTCGTAGAGGCCCTGTTCTGAGATAGATGACATGTTCTCAAGGAGTTTCAGAGACAGTGTTTCTACCTCCTTGTTTAATGTTAGAAAAGTGATGCGGACGACATGCCCACGGCTCTGAGCCCATAGAAGCACGACAGGGGAGTTGGCGCTAGTTCCCAGCCTGCTTCTAGGTCTCGAGGCTCCCTTGGGTGGCAGAGGCCCGCTGTCACGGAGCCAGACCCAGCGCTCTGGTGGTCTGGATTTTGTTTAGCTATGGAATAAATTTATAGGCTCCAAAGTAGCTCCTTCACTGTTCATGCTCTCCCGCCCTCACCTCACCGCAGGGCCACCCCAGAGCCTGTGTCTCTCCTTTGTATTCTGTTTGTAAGTTGAGCAGGAGCCAGCTTTCTTTTTACCTGAGAGATCTGGGAGAGGATGGATGGAGCAGGATAAGTAAAGCCAGAGGGGTCTGTGTGGCATTTTGAGCTCTGCCCCCAATCCGTGTTTCACCCTGAGCTGCTGGTGGAGCCTTCTCCCTAGGGAAGCAACCCATTTACCTGCCTCTGTATCGCTGCTGCTGCTAAGTTGCTTCAGTCGTGTCCAACTCTTCGCGACCCCAGGGACTGCAGCCCACCAGGCTTCTCCGTCCATGGGATTTTCCAGGCAAGAGTACTGGAGTGGGGTGTCATCGCCTTCTCCATCTGTATCGCTAGGTACCATTCTTAATTGTAATATTTTTAAAAGTTCTGTAGAAAACAAATTCTGGTGCTGATTTTTAGTCTTACAGTAGCATTTCACAACAACTTTATGACAATATCCCATTTGTTCCTTATGTGGTCATATAATTAATTTTTTTGTGGCATTCATTTGGAAATGCCTGAGTTTGCGAGTGTACAAATTAACAGAATAGCAACTAGCAAAGTAACAAAAGGTCTTTTGTGAAGTCAAGACTAGATTTGGGCTCTTTTGAAGTATATGAACTTTCAAATAACATAAAATTTCAGCAGTGGCAAATACATCTGCACATCAACACAGGACTTTTTCTGAAGCATAATTTAATTTGGGCAAGAAGGTCATGAGAAAACCACTCATCTTCCACTGATGGGGCGCAGCTGCTTCCAAAACTCGGTGGTATAAGCTGCTCCCCGTGCTGGAGCCAGGTCTCCACAGCCTGATTCCCTCACTCCAGGGTCTCCCGATGCCCAGTGGCAAAAACAGCGACCTTCCCGCTTCTTTGGAAATGCAGCTACGTGTCATTTATTCAGAGGCCAGATTTCTAAAAGCTCCACTCAAGGAGGATGTAATCAGAAACTTAGGAACGGGGAGAAGATGATGGAATAGAAATGAGTTTGTTCATTTAGGTAGAGTCAGTCACAGGAAGTCCTTCCTTAATATGCTTCCATTTACCTAATTTCCCATTTTTTTAAATTAAAAAAGGCTAGCACAATCTATGTTGTTGAAATAGGCTAGAGTGTATGACAGTTCAAAGTCTAGTTTGTTGTCTTTGTTTTAAAAAAGACAAACTGAGCAAGTGACAGAGGGGTGCAAATTTAGGATTTCTAAAAGCTAACAGATCATTTTACAGATCAGTAGCTGATCCCTTGACAATCGCACTGTGAGAGAAATGCCACTAAAAATGGAACGGAAAACTCCAAAAGCCAAAGCAGTGTCGAGTTAGTTAGTGTGGAAGCAAATGGCCATCCAGCATCTAAATGTGTATAGCATCTGGACAAAATTTCTGTGAGGTTTTGAAATGTTTTGATACTCTAAACATTTTTGAGTTGAGAAAAGAAAAATCACTTATATGGCATACCTTGGCCTTTCGTCATGCTGGGTAAATTAGGTATGCAATCATGAGTTTTGTTTCTTTTTTCTTTTTATCTATAAGTAAGTGATGTTTTCTAGTTTTTTTTCCACCCTTGAGTGGGGTTATTTCCTTTTCCAGGGGTCCATGTAAAATTGTTTTCCTAAGTATGTTAGTCTAACAAATTAGAAAGCACACAGTGACCTTAAACTAAAGTTTATTTGATCACATGCCCCATTGATTTTCATTTTTAATGGTCATTTCCTGGATCTTGGAGCCAGTCTCTTGCTGAGTATGGTTAGATTATGCTCACAGTTCAAGTCTTGGGTCTAATTCTTTCCAGTATCACTAACTTTTAGTAACTTGTAGATGGACCATAGGTGTCATGGTAAACTTGACTGTCCTCCTGAGTCTTCTGTGTGTGAGTGAAGGGGGAGGAAGCAGGAGCGGAGAGTGGGGCAGGGCGAAAGCGCAGGCAGTGCGGGGCAGCGGGCTGAGAGACACGGGGAAAAGCAGACGCTTACCTGTGTGACTGCCTTTACTTGCAGTGACTTTTCCTCTGTGTTACCTCTCTTACAGAATCATCGTGATTTTTGAAACCCTTTGTCTTGTCTAACGTTTCCCCAGCCGCACTATCTGAGTGTGCGTCCTGTGCGTATGTACCTTTGCATCCCTTGAGCCTTTGTAGTTGTCACTTTACAAAATGAACTGTGTGCGTGGTTATCGCCCTAAAGCACTTTGTGCTTCGCTGTCTGATACAGGAACCACTAGTTGCATGGGGCTGCTTGAATTTAGGTTTAGATTAATTAACACAAGTTCTATCATTGTTCAGTTGCAGTAGCTATATTTTGCCTGCTTAGTAGAGTATTATATCTGACAGTCCAAAACTGTTGCTAACTCAGTTCTTCATTATCTACCATGTGCATATTGAGTTGGAGGCTCAAACTTTCTTGAGTCGCAGTTAAATCTGAATCAAAGCATGATCGTAAGTTGATTTTAATGAACTGCCTCACCCCAAACTGCCTGCTGCCTTTGTTTCAATGGTGCCGCATCTCATGAGAACATTTTCCACCTAGAAATATGAAGAAATCCATTTTAGGCTTGTGAGTAACTGTGAGTTGTTTTTATGAGTTTTTATATATGTGTATAAGTAGTATGCCCTGATGTTTCATTATGAAGGGGAAAAAAAGCTTTAAATAAAAGTAAGTTTTTTAAAATTCCTGATATAGGAAGCAAAAAAGCCAGTACAATTTCTAATTGCCTTTTAGAGTCTCTGAGTTCCCTCATTACCTGTGATTTAAGCTAAAAATGAGGTAATTACAGATCACATCAGTGTTTATCTGGTTGATCCCGACACCTGCAGTCCTGACGCAGCTTACCCAGATCTGGGGCCACACTTAGAGTCTGATGCTGACATTCCTAATTTACGCTTCTCCCATTTCCTTTGATTTTTAAGTTAGATGTTCCTTGTTCTATTCCAATAGTATTTTAAAAACTATACCTTTAAAATGTTATAAAGATACATACTTTTTTATGTGGATATTGGAATCATGGTACAGTCCTTTAATTAAGAGAAATCTTTCCCTAACACATTTCTATGCAGATTAAAAATTTGACTGTGTCCTTTTTCCCTTTGCATTTGATAAAGCAAATACGGTCATAATTAGTATGGCAGTCTTTCCACATATTGACATGCACTTTAGGATAGTAAAATTATTTAAACCATTTCACATCAAGTGTAGTTTTCTTCCCTGTGGTTCCACACCTTTAGATATTCTTCCCATCTAACTGATCTTGTCCAGTTTAAAGGTCACCTTTCCTTGGCCTGGCCTTTAGTCCTGCTGTTGCTCTGGTCAGACCTCAGAGACGAGACGGCCTTGGCTGACTGGCCACCGCTGAGAGCTCCTGTGCCACCGCCCCCCTTATCCCAGCTGCCCCTTCTCTGCAGCGATGTCTCAGCCTTCCCTGTGGGGACAGCCCTTCTCTGTTCCACTCAAAAGCTTCATTATCTGCAAGAGCAAAGTAGTACCTCTTAACCAAGTGACTGGAGGCCCTCGGGACTAGACTGTGGGTAGCCTGTGACCTCTGCTCAGTTATTGTGGGTGCCGGGGTTTCTTCTGTTAGCTCCATAGAGACATTGTTCCTTGTCTAACAAAAACCAAAAAATGGGGTAAACCATTATGTAAAATATACAATAGAGTTTTTTTTCTGTGTACCCTCATTTGGGAGAGCAATTCAGAAATTTTTTCATTTCAAAATTGCCATGTCATTTATGCAAGCTTCAGGTTACAAAAATATTTAAACAGTTAAATGTAGAAGGTGCTAACCAGTTGCATACTCATTTTATGTGCATGCTGCTGCTGCTGCTGCTGCTGCTGCTAAGTCACTTCAGTCATGTCCGACTCTGTGTGACCCCATAGACGGCATCCCACCAGGCTCCCCCATCCCTGGGATTCTCCAGGCAAGAATACTGGAGTGGGTTGCCATTTCCTTCTCCAATGCATGAAAGAGAAAAGTGAAAGTGAAGTCGCTCAGTCTGTCCGACTGTTAGCAACCCCATGGACTGCAGCCCACCAGGCTACTCCGTCCATTGGATTTTCTATCTTGGGAAATACTTTAAGAGATTTTATTTCCTTGGGCTCCCAAATCACTGCAGACATTGACTGCAGCAATGAAATTAAAAGACACTTGCTCCTTGGAAGGAAAGCTGTGACAAACCTAGACAGCATATTAAAAAGCAGAGACATTACTTTGCTGACACAGGTCCGTCTAGTCAAAGCCATGGTTTCTCCAGCAGTCACGTATGGATGTGAGAGTTGGACCATAAAGAAGGCTGAGCAGTGAAGAATTGATGCTTTCAAACTGTGGTGCTGGAGAAGACTCCTGAGAGTGAGCCCCTGAACATGTTTTCAGGGACCCGGTGCCTGCACTGCAGAGGCTTGGCCACTAGGTGGCACCAGGGAGTGTTTATGAGAGGTTTCAAGGGCCTGGTCTCTATTCCATTTGAGGCAATTAGGCACCAAATGTCCCCTGTGTTCTTAACCACTCACAGCATCTGCTGACTCACCGTCTCAGTCCAGCTGGTGAAAACGTATCTCTGTACCTTTGGACGTCATGTTCAAAACCTAAAGCGGCAAGGAAGGAAATACAAGGCGCATTCCTGTCCTGCCTCTTAGGGCCTTTTCGTCCCTTGTGTGTGGAGAGCCATGCTTCCCTTTGCTGCTGCCAGCCCCATCATTCAGGACCGTCTGGCCCGCATTCTCACTCTTTCTCGTGACAGTTTACTTACTTTTTCTGAGACTCAGTTTTGTCATTCATAAAGAGGGGTTAAAAATACTCAGGAGGGTCGTTGGAAAGGTTAAAGTGATTTACCGAAAATATAACATATCATAACATGAATGGATTTTTTTTTTTAGCATTTTGAGAGCATCATTGCTAGATTGTTTCTACGGCAGACTATATAGTTTTATGTAAGACAAAGTTAACAACTATCTCTTCTTTACTCTTGTTAATTAAATGGAAAAATTCCACCGCCAACTCCTCAGTGCGTAATATTCTTTTCCCAGGTTCCGGATTGTTGGCCACTATTTGTATTTGTGATTGGAAAGACCTTTTCTTTTGGTCCAGCTCCCCCAACGGGCTCGGCTTTCCCACATTCTGTCCTCTGTACACTGCTCAGCCTCGGGCAGCTAAGTGTTTGAGTGGCATTTCAGTGCCTGTGGGGATACTGCTTATCATGTTTTACACTGAGTTTTAATTTTTTCATGTAAAATTATTTCTCCCTCCTCTGAACTGCCAGAGTGCTTTGCCTTAATCACATGATTATTGGTTTACACATCCGTTTGCTCCCTTAACTGAATGCTTTTAAAAAATACCTCTAAGTGCTAAGTACACAGTAGGCACTGAATAAATGTTTATTATGTTTACTGTGTATCACAGTTTATTAACAAAACACTGTTCCATAGAAGAGAAAAACAATTAATAGATTATTTTGTGGCCTTTATGTGCCTGTGTTGTCAGAGCTCTCCATCAGTTTGAGATTTGTGTTTAAATTAGAACTATAAGTACCTCTGAATAAATTTAAATAATTGTGAATTTCAGAGAGAATGTTTCCATATCTCATGCCTTAGTCTCCTTTTTTCTTTACCAACACTGTAATCAAGGCACAGGGTCTTATTTGAGCTAACAAATAATTATCCTTCGTTACGTAAGTGCTGTGTAACTTGACCTTAAAAGGCTGCGGAACTTGACGAGACGGCAGTGGATCTGGCCAGCTGCGTCTGCTTCCACGGTGCGCTGGGCCCTGTGCATAGGAGCTGCTTTGGGAGAGTCTGGGGGAGCCATTGCCTCACACGCTCCCTCTCTGATCTGAAAAGTACTGTTGCTTTCAGGCCATGGAGCTGCATGGTCTCAGGCAAATTATGCCATTTGAAATCTGTGTTTTCTCTTCGTAGACTATAAGCTATTTAAACAGAAGCACATTTTCTGAGATGTACGCCTATATTGTTCTTTGTTCATTTTTTTTTCTCATTTTTGACTAAAACTAAAAGCAAAATTTGAACAGTGAGATGTGGGTGATATATGTGAAGCTAATGGGAAAGGGATAGTATATTTAAAATATCATAGATAATACAAATGAACTAAAGTAATTTTCAAAAAACCCAAGAATTTATTTCCTTGAACTTGAAGTGGCTAAGAATTAGCTTAAGCATGAAAATAATGTAAAGAGAATTAAGAGGAAATAAATGTTAGGTTTAAATTATATATGAAAAGTTTTAGTGGTTTGAAAATCAAAATAATTAGGTTAAAAATACACATACATGGCAGACAGCAGTGTCTTTAATATATGAAACATTTCTCTCTCGGACCAATAAGTCCAAGTAAAAGCAGTGTTATTATTAACAACAATATTAAATTTTTAGATGATATAATATGCTGGGTTCCCTTTTAAGGATTTTTCATGTATTTTAATTCTCATAGTAATTATTTGAGGTAGCTGCTATTATTATTACTCCATTTTATAGATTAGGCAGCAGAGTCACAGGTTAAGTGAATTTCAGCATGCTTGCACACCTAGTAAATTATGTAGTTTCTGAATGGATGACTTTCTTTGTATTGCAGAAGCGTAGCTCTGATGCCTGTCCTCTTGGCCAGTAGCCTATACTGCTTAAAATGGGCAAAGGGCACGAAAGGACATTTTAAAAAAGAATAAATAAAATGGTCCCAAATCATGAAAAATTTCCTGTTTCACTAATGATACAGAAGGAAGTAAAACTCTAAATGAAATTTATTTTCTTCTTTGACTAGGGTGATGGAAATAAGACATTCCATGGAGTGGTGGTAGGAATCCGTTTCTCCCAGTGCAGGGCTGTGGGAAAGGGCTGAGGCGCTCTGCTCAGGGCGTGAGGGACTGCCGTTGCCTCGGCCACTCTCCTGGAAGGCTGGGTGTGGAAGACGCAGCTTGCTCTGCCGTCAGGGGCCAGCGCTCTCGGCGTGCCGCTGGTTGGGCTGCACAATCTGAGGTCGCCTCGTGTACGGCTTTTCTTTCCGAACACGAGTGGGGCCTGGCCAGGGACAACCACGCGCGTGGCACAGAGGATGATCGAGAGGTTTCGCGGCTTCCTTTTGAGTTTGTCTTTCTGAAAAGCGTGCCAGGCTTGCAGCTTTGATGATAAATTTTACATTATCAGTTTATTGTGGCACTGTGGAATCTCAGAGAAATTTCATACAGCCACACTAAGTCACCTCAACTGTTGACAAATGATTCTTGATGTTTAGTTTGGTACAAGATGCAGAGAATGTAGGTCTGCTTCCTTTATTCAAACTCAGTAACTGGTTTGGGACAATTAATTTCCAATTGTTTCCCAGTAGAGCAGATTTACTTGTATATTAATGAGGCACAGGTGTTGGGCCCCTGGTGTCTGTGTGCCTGGGAGGCATATTTCAGTTGTTTATCTCCTCAGCCATAGGTACGGCAAGGTACTCAAGCTTGCCTTTCACAGTTTTTACAGTGAGGCTTTTTAATTTTTTTGATTTTTTTTTTCACATTTGCCTGCACCTGTTAAAATTTTAAAACTGTTCGTGTAGAAAGAAGTGGCAAAGATTTCAATAGTAAATAGTACTAAAAATTAAAGGAAATAATCTTCTATTCTGTTTAACTGCCCAGCCTTACGTGAAAGAGAAGTGAGTTGATTTCATGAGATCTTTCAGGTGAGAAGCCAATATGATCAATCAATGACCCAAATTTGGGTTGTGTATTTTTGAAGCAGGTATATCTTTGTTAATGTCTAAAGCAGTCATATACTTGTATTAATATTCATTTTTTTCTTGTTGAGTCACTGAACTGCACTACCAACATTTAAAAGGCAGTGGAATAGCCTCCATAGACATTATGAATTTCAGTAGCTGGCATAATTATAGCGATCTACATATTCATTAAATCTACAGGAGAACTCTGTCCAAAAAGACAGCCATGCGTTCAGAAACAGACAACTAAATATATATATTTTAAAAGTTGCATCTCTGAGACTTAATTAAAATTAAATTCCTGTAGCACTCCTCTCCAAGCAGAAGGATTTTAACAAAAGGATCCCCACGCTTTGGTTTCTCGCATCTAGGAAAGAATGGGAAGAACTATTTGTAAACAACAATTACTTGGCAACAATAAGGCAGAAGGGGATTAATGGGCAGCTGAGAAGCAGCAGGTTCCGCAGCATTTGCTGGAAGGTAAGAAGAAAATATTTATTTACAGTTTGTGGTTGCAGTCTATCAACACATTACCTGATGCCCTGGAAGATCACCCATGCGGGGGATCACTGAATTTTCCAAGAGACTTCACTCGCGAGGTTTTGGCTATCTAGGTTTATCTTTCATAGGACATTTGCTAATAAGGCTGAAGCAAGCGCCTTGGTCCTGGATAGCTGGCGATGGTGCAGGAGTCATTTGAAATACCGGTCTTTTCATCCCATTTGATGGTGCGGAACTCAAGCAAAGCCTTCTGGGTCCCCAGAGGCATTTGCGGAAATCCTTGGCGCTGGGCAGGGGTGGTGGGTGGCTGTTCTCAGGCTCCTGTTATATCGAGTGTGCTACCATGCAGTCATCCACCTTCATTTCTGCACAGAGAGCAGACAGGAAAGACACTTTCATGTTTTCTGTCCTGGACACAGTGAAGGGCAGCGAGAAGGAGAAGTGGAGAGAAATTAGGTCAGTTTCTCTCAAAGGAAGGCCATTGGTCACCCCCTGGGTAATGATGATCTGCAGTGTCTCTCGTGGCTTAGAAATCGGTCCCTTTTTGTTCTTTCAAAAT
This sequence comes from Oreotragus oreotragus, assembly GCA_006410675.1. Classification (NCBI taxonomy): domain Eukaryota; kingdom Metazoa; phylum Chordata; class Mammalia; order Artiodactyla; family Bovidae; genus Oreotragus; species Oreotragus oreotragus. The sequence continues at coordinate 408,419 of SJYX01021463.1, read as the reverse complement.
GAATCAGTTTAGATTGAGACTCACTTTTTAAATGACTTCTCTTGAAAGTTGTCTAGGGTTCATCTGCATAAATTGAGCAGACGAAGCCGGCAAGTGAAGACAGTAAGGAACACTTAATGTATTAGACAGTTTGAAATCTAATAATTCAGGTTTAATAGTTAAAGTGCGTTTTCCTTCAGCTCAGTGAAGGCAGGGTCGTGCTGCTCGGCTGTGAGCACAGGAGGCTTTACCCCCCACCCCCAACCATGTTGTTTAACTTTTTGAGTCTCCTTCCTTTGCTAAAAATAAACTCAAACCCAGGTTTATTTTAATGTTTTATTAAACTAAATTAAATCACATTTGTCTTTTTGAGAATGCCTGTTAATTTTGTAAACTGATTCCTAGTTGTAAATTGCATTTTCTGCTGTAAAAGGAATGACTTCAGTGCTCAGGCTTGTCCTCAAATTGTTCCTCTGTCCATTACCTGCTTGTTTGAAAACAGATCTTGGAAACCTTGACGCTGCAAAGTGGACCTTGTGCTTGTTAATGCGCTCTATCAATCACCCCCATAATGCAAGAAAGGAGAACAGAGCGGACTTGAATCCTGATGATTTCTCCTTGTTCACCTTTACTGTAACTCTGGAGAGGAGATGATTCCATCTTGGGGTGTATCTTTTAGGATCTTGCTTCCTGGCCTTTGTGCACTTCTGCAGTTGTCCAAGTTGGTCTGTGTCTTACACACCCGCACATACAGTTGGGAGCTGGAATGGTGATGAGTGTGAAGCACCACGAATGCATCGTCTTCAGTTTTCAAGTGATGCCCTTTGGCGTAGTTTCACATTTTCTTAGGATTTTTATAAAAGTTTTCCTTTTCTTTTTTTGACAGCTTTTTCTTTGTGTTCTTCCTCAAGATAAAAGTCAGTGGATAAGTAAAATTAAAGAACTAAGAGCATGGTATAGCAGCGTTAAAGAAATAGTAAGTTGTTCTTTAAGTAATGTAACTGGTTTCTTAATTAGGCTTTGAAGGCCAGCAGCCTCTGACCTTTGCGTGTGTGTTTCCTTTCTTTCCAGCACATCACAAACCCTAGGAAGGCTGTTGGCCAGCAAGACTTGATGATCAATAACCCCCTTTCCCAGGACGAAGGGGTAAAGTTGGTGTTTATTCACGTCTCAGCCGCTCTTGCCCATCAGAGCATGCTTGTGTCTCATTATCAGTCACCGTGGAAGCAGTGTTATTCTACACCAGTAGGACGATTCTTTTACCCCCGTGTTAGTCCACCCAGAGCCGGGTGGGCGTTATTCCCCGCTGTGTGCTGACAGTGTTGGGGGAAGCCAGTGGGCTGCTTCTGGAGACGGGCACGGTGGAGGGGAGCCTCAGGGGCAGAGAGCCGAGAACCGAGAGGCGGGCACAGCTGGGGCCGCCGTGCACAGAGCCTCCCTTCTCTCAGAAGTGAGAAGGTAGCACCGGGAGGACAGCTCTGTGGAAGGAGATAGCTGTGTGTAGTGACTCTCTGAACAGGGTTTAAGGTCATGAAACCGATGAGGCCCTCCACCCTCAGGTCCCAGTGAGGACGAGGAGTGGGGCACCTCAGCGGCACTGTGTCACTGCTCCAGTTCCTGTTTCTGTGTTGAAGGACATTGCTTTGTTTCACATTTTCTGTATAAAATTAACATTTCTTTTTCTTTGTTTGTGTAATTATTATAGTCAGTGAATATTAAGTTTTAAAACTTGAAGTTCATATTTTAAGAAATAGATAAAAAATCTATGTGCTTATGAAACCAAAGCTTTGTAGAAAACATTACGTATCTTTCTGTATTGGCAATTCAGGCCAGGTTTCAGTGGGACCAGCTGGCCTGTGGTCCTCCTCTAGTTCAGGTAGACGTTTTTGTTGTTGTAAGGGTAGCAGCAGATGTCTAGCAGTAAAAGTATCATTCACTTTAAGTATATAGTAGAAATTTTTAAATATGCACAGTAATATCACTGGAAAAACTAATGTTAGAATGATTATGTGTCTCTGAGTTTAGACTAGATTTTAATAAAGCATTTTCCAGTTCCAGGTTTTCTATCTGCGATGTGAAATTATAACTTAGAGAAGGATAAATTTTAATTATTTGAATCATTAGATTGAGATCATAGAAGTCAAGCAAAGGTGCAGTATTGTTTTAAATAAATTGCTTTCCTTATTTCAGAGTCTTTGGAACAAATTCTTCCAGGATAAAGAACTTCGGTCAATGATTGAACAGGATGTCAAAAGAACGTATGTAGAACTATTTACAAGTTACCTTCAGTAATTCAGACTGGTGTTACCTCTTTGAAATTTTAGCAAACTATACAGTCTGTAGATGAGCCTTAGTCGAATGCAGTATTCTACTTGTGTTAATAGTTATTTTGGCCAAATTTTGATGATAATAGTTGGTTTCTATTCTTAAATTATAGACTTTTGTGTTCCCTTTGTTAAAATAAGTTACATTTATAATATTGGTAATAATATAATATATAAATACTTAAATGTTTAAATCAGTTTTTCAGTTTCCAACGTTTGCTTGTAGTCATGTGCTTCTAATTAAGGTTATATTTTGTAGTCTTAATACTGGTTTTGCTAGAAAAAAATTTATCTTTTGCTTTACCCTTTGAATCCCTTTCTAATCAAATTTAAATGACAAGTATATTTTTACCCCCCTTTACTTCTGTTCCGCTTGACACCATTGCAGTTTGCAAACAACTCCAGATCATCTCAGTATTTACCATATGAAGTGGCTCTTTATCCAGCATGTAGTTAATTTCTGTAACTTTTATGTATTGGACCTCACTTTTTTGGGGGTCATGTAATGAGGAGCTCATGGAATTTGTTTGGGAAGAGCCTGGGGTAAGTTCTAGCAAGGTATGCTGTAATCCTGGACAAAGTAATTTCAACAAAGGTCTTTCCCCCTTAGATGTTCATTTCTGCAAAACCGAGATAAGACTGAGCACCTCATGGCACAGTCACAGGTTCATGTGTTGTCAGTGTAGTGAATTAGCTGTGTCTACATTTTAAACTGTGTCAGTGTCGGCCGAGCGCCCTTCCCCACCGGGGTCTGGGATGAGCCCGCTGTCTGAGAGCCCGTCCCTCCAGGGCTGCCTTCCAGGCCCCCCGCGCCTGTGTCTGTCTGCCCCACTCCAGTTCAGGTCCTGCTCCGCCAGGCGCACAGACGGGCCCCTGGCTCCAACACTGCTCTCTCTCCAGGCCCCAGACAGAATGATCAGATGACGTGGACTTGCATTAAGGTCACACTACCGATTTAACAAATGAGATTTTCTACTTTAAAATGGAGGTACTTCAGAGGGGTCGTGGGTTCAGGGAACAGCAGCACCGCTGACAACTGGCGTTGGTGGCGAGTTGGAGGCAGAAAGTGTGCAGCACTTGGCTAAGCCTGGTGAGGACGAGGAGCAAGCAGTTTCGGGGCACTTACCCCCGAGTCAGGCTGTGGTGCTGGTCTCTTGTCGGTGGTTTCAGAAGGTAGAGGGCCATTGTTTTGCTTCACAGGAGGCCCTCAGTAAATATTTGTTGGATAAAACAAAAGGATGAATTTCCTCACCCATCGCTTTAGTGACTAGCTGGGTAATCAGTGGTGATCAAATAGGGTTCATAAAAACAAAATGCACAGTGTATATTGTTTACCAAGCAGTAACGATATCTCTTTTTTAAAATGCTAGGCAGTTATCTTAGAAAACTTGATAGCTTACGTTTGAAGTAGCCAACAGAAGAGTGTGAGTGTCTCTGCTGTTGTCAAATGGAAGTGGAGGTGCTGTGGCACTGGACAGGGTCCCACACCAGGCCAGCCAGGCCAGGTTGCTGAAGGCAGCGGGAGCAGAGGGAGAAAGGGGGAGAAAAGGGTGGAGAGCAAAGCCAAACAGTAGGTGGGACCGTGAGCCCCTTCAGCGTCTGGTTCCTTAGATCAGACATTTCTGCTTTGCTCTGTGGGAAAATGTTGTTTCTCAAAAGCTGTATTCTGTGTGTTTTTCTTATAAAAATATGTGTGTGTCTGTGTGTATAACACACATACATGGCAATCTTTTCCCTTATAATTTGTCTCCACTGGTGCATTTTAATTCAGGTTACAAAGCCGAGATGCAGAGAAGGCCTCTGGGTAGGGGAGGTTCATACCTCCTTCCCCAGAAGTTTCTCCCATGTCTCGCCTCACATTTTGAGGAAGTCTCCTAGCCATCTCTACGTAAATTCTGTGGCAAGTAACTTAGATTGTAGGTTAAGGCTGTCCGTCTTATTTTAAAGCTACCAAATTGCTGACCATAAAAGCTGAATAGCTTGAGTAATCTTCCTGTTAATCCTTCAGGCCCCACGTCCTCCGCAGAAGGCGCTGCGTGCGCTGTCATGTCTGACTCTCTGTGACCCCATGGCCTGTGGCTCCCCAGGCTCCTCTCCCATGGAATTTTCCAGGCAAGAATACTGGAGTGGGTTGCTGTTTGCTACTCCAGGGATCGAACGTGTGTCTCTTGCGTCTTATGCATGGGCAGGCGGATTCTTGACTGCTACGCTACCTGGGATGCTTTTAGAAGGCACTTCATGATCCCAAATCCATGGTTTCCAACCCAGTTTGCAAAGCAGCTCATACTGCAGTGGGCGGAGAGCCGGAGCAGCGCAGCTCCGTGACTGTTCGCCAGTGGCTGCGAGAGGGTTGGGTGCTTTGACTGTCCCCTGTGTTTCAGACCCGTCCACTGCGTGAGATCAGAGTGGTGGGGGAGACAGATGACAGATGAGCTTCCTGTTGTCGTGGGATGTACATTTTAGTGTGGGTCGCTGGGGAGTGAGACATAAGCCCGTGTAGATAAAGAGGGTCATGGAAGAAGGCAGTGACTGCTGTGAAGAAATCAAAACAGATAACCTTATACACGGCCAGACAGGTGGCTGCTTTAGGAGAGGCGTCAGAAAGGGCATCTCTGAGAAGGTCCTCTTTGAGCTGAAACATGTTACAAAGCCAGCAACATGGTGATCTGGAGGAGGAACCTTCCAGGCTGAGAGAGCAGCTGATGCCGAGTCCTCAGTGAGAGCGAGCTGAGGATCAGCAGGCCTGCTCAGGGTCACGGTGGCGGTGGGCATGTCTGGTGGGCAGTTCCACCGACCACGGCTAGGAGTTTGGATTTGACGCCACCTGCAGTGAGGAGCCTTGAGGGAGCTGAAGGGAATGTGGGACCCGGGAGGAGGGCTGAGGAGCCTGGAGGAACTGAGGGAATACCAGACCCGGGAGGAGGGCTGGGGAGCCTGGAGGAACTGAGGGGAGTGTGTGATCTGGGAGGAGGGCTGGGGAGCCTGGAGCTGCTGAGAGGAGTGAGACCCGGGAGGAGAGCTGGGGAGCCTGGAGGAGCTGAGGGGAGTGAGACCCGGGAGGAGAGCTGGGGAGCCTGGAGGGTGTGAACAGGTGTGTGAGACCCCGGAGGAGAGCCAGGGAGCGTCGTGGAGGGCTGGGGAGCCTGGACGGTGTGAGCGGGAGTGTGAGACCCAGGAGAGGGTGGCTGCTGTGCTGTGGGTGGGGGTAGAGGTGGGCACGGCCCCTGGAAGGGCAGCGGGTGTCTGGACAAAGTGGACTGCAGGCGGTCTGGAGCAGATCAAGCTGAGGGCGTGTATTAAATTATTCTGGCTTTCTCTACTCCTTTGTTCGGTTCCATTGTTACCACTGTTGGGGGCCTTTTCACCTCTCACCTGGGAGTCTCTTGTCTAACTCTTTTCCTTGACTCTATTAACTTGCTTTTCCCGTCCACCTCATGTGTTGAACCCTGTTTCTCTCAAACACGTTCCTAGTCCTGCCCCTACTTGCCTATCTGGACCTTCTGTGACCTCTGGTTTTGCAGAAGACGTGCTTATCCAGACTCCCTAACACACACACTGTCCCTTTTCAGACTGTCCAGTCACCTTTGTGTTACTGAATCCACTGTAGTCTAGGGGCAGGCATCGTGTGATCCCTCTTCTGTGAAAGCTTTAGTCCAGAATGGGGTCTGCCTCTGAGAATGTTCGATGTGAGCTGGAGGAAGAGTGCGTATCCTGCTTTGTTGGATAAAAGTGACCTGATGTCAGTTAGGTCCAGTTGGTTGATGATGTTGCTTAGTTCAGCTCTGGCCTTACTGGTTTGCTGCCTCCCAGTTAGGTCCATGTCTGATCAAAGGGTGTTAGAGCTTCCGGCTGTAATAGTGGATTCTTTCCTTTCTGTTGGGCTTCCCAGGTGGCTCAGAGGGTAAAGCGTCCACCTGCAATGTGGGAGACCTGGGTTCAATCCCTGGATCGGGAAAATCCCTTGGAGAAGGAAATGGCAACCCACTCCAGTACTCTTGCCTGGAAAATCCCACGGACGGAGGAGCCTGGTGNGCTCAGAGGGTAAAGCGTCCACCTGCAATGTGGGAGACCTGGGTTCAATCCCTGGATCGGGAAAATCCCTTGGAGAAGGAAATGGCAACCCACTCCAGTACTCTTGCCTGGAAAATCCCACGGACGGAGGAGCCTGGTGGGTACAGTCCACGGGGTCACGAAGAGTCGGGCACGACTGAGTGCCTTCACTTCCACTTTCATTTCTCTTGACAGCTTTGTCAGGCTGTGCCTTGCACAGTGTGACGCCCTGTTGTTAGGTGGTTCTTGTTATGGCCGGTATGTCTTCTTGTAGAATTGACCCCTTTATCATTATTCAGTGCCCTTTTTTACCTTTTAGCTCATGTTAGCATTGTGTATTGTTCTCCAACTATTTCCTTTTAATCTACATGCATCTTTATATTTACAGTGGTTTCATAGGCAACATGATGTTGGATTCTAAAATGATTCCTCGTAAGGCAAGTCTCCTGACAAATTCTCTCAATTTTTGCTTGTCTGAGAAAGTTTGATTTCTCCTTCACTTTTTAAGGGCAGTTTTGTAGCAGGCAGAATTCTAGTTTGGCAGGTTTCTCCTTCTCAAACACTTGGAATTTTTCAGTCCACCTTCTGTCCTGCGTGGTTTCTGAAGAGAAGTTGAATAATTCTTGATTCCTGTATAGGTAAGGTGAAGTCCCACCATTCCCCTCCCCCCGCCCCACCTTTAAGAACTCTGTCTTTGATTTTCTGCAGTTTGAAACGATGTGCTGAGGTGTCGATCTTTGGGCACTGGTCCTGCGTGGTGGCTTCCGAGCGTCCTGGTCCTGCGGTTTGGGAGCTGACGTTCATTTGGGCAGTGCTCTCAGTGACTGCCTCTTCAGATGCTTCTCCTGCTCTTTTCTCTATTCTCCTTCTGTCCCCGTGAGAGCCCTTGATGCTCTGTTGTTTTTTTTTTTTTCCAGCCTTTTTCTTTTGCTTTTCAGTTGTTGAGGATTTTGCTGAGACATCCTCGGGCTCAGATTCTCTCCTCAGCTGCTTCCAGTCTACTCGAGGACTCAGCCCATCAAAGGCACTCTTCTCTGTTACCGTTTTATACCTCTAAGTTCACTTTTGGTTCTTTCTTAGGATTTCTGTTTCTTACTTACATTGCCTGTCTGTTCTTGCATGCTGTCTGCTTTATCCATTAGAGCCCTGAGTGTATTAATCATACTTGTTCTAAACCTCTGACTTCATAATTGCAATTTCTTTGGTTCTGATGCTTGCTCTGTGTCTTCCAAAATCACTGCAGGTGGTGACTGCAGCCATGAAATTAAAAGATGCTTACTCCTTGGAAGAAAAGTTATGGCAGAAAGTGAGGAGGAGCTAAAAAGCCTCTTGATGAAAGTGAAGGAGGAGAGCGAAAAAGTTGGCTTAAAGCTCAACATTCAGAAAACGAAGATCATGGCATCCGGTCCCATCACTTCATGGGAAATAGATGGGGAAACAGTGGAAACAGTGTCAGACTTTATTTTTTTGGGCTCCAAAATCACTGCAGATGGTGACTGCAGCCATGAAATTAAAAGACGCTTACTCCTTGGAAGAAAAGTTATGACCAACCTGGATAGTATATTCAAAAGCAGAGACATTACTTTGCCGACTAAGGTCCGCCTAGTCAAGGCTATGGTTTTTCCTGTGGTCACGTATGGATGTGAGAGTTGGACTGTGAAGAAGGCTGAGCGCCGAAGAATCGATGCTTTTGAACTGTGGTGTTAGAGAAGACTCTTGAGAGTCCCTTGGACTGCAAGGAGATCCAACCAGTCCATTCTGAAGGAGATTAACCCTGGGATTTCTTTGGAAGGACTGATGCTAAAGCTGAAACTCCAGTACTTTGGCCACCTCATGCGAAGAGTTGACTCATTGGAGAAGACTCTGATGCTGGGAGGGATGGGGGGCAGGAGGAGAAGGGGACGACCGAGGATGAGATGGCTGGGTGGCATCACTGACTCGATGGACGTGAGTCCGAGTGAACTCCGGGAGATGGTGATGGACAGGGAGGCCTGGCGTGCTGCGATTCATGGGGTCGCAAAGAGTCGGACACGACTGAGTGACTGAACTGAACGGAACCTTCAGGCCTTGTAACTTTGTTGTTCAGTTTTGTTTTATGACAGCTATATGTGATTCCCTCGTTAAAGGAGCTGCTGTCGGTAGGTCATTTGTAATGTGATGAGCTGAGGGGAGAGGGGAAGTACCCTTTAGATGTATGGTCAGTCTTTTCATGCCTCTGGACTATGCCCTTCACAGTGTTTCTCAGCTCGCCCTTCCCCTTAGATGGACAGGATGGCTGTGGTGGGGGTTGGGCTGGGCATTTCCCTCTCCCCAGGTCAGTCTCAGCAGGTTGGGCTCTGGGTTACTCCTTCTCCCTGCAGGCAGGCCTCGTTCAGAAGAGCAGTGTCCCCCTATGTCCAGGTTGGCCCCTTTCCCCTCCCCCTGGCATAGCTGAGGGAATTTCTCTCGTATTCACTGTGGGAACCTGACCGAGCTTCTAGAGGTGAATCTCACAGTTTTGTGTGGGTCTCCCTATGAAGGAGTTTTCCTGGAGTTTTTAACCCTCAGAGGTAAAGCCCATGGACACAGGAGCCTGGTGGACGGCCGTCCATGGGGCTGTGCAGGGTTTGCATTCCATGCAGCCCCTCTGCTCCAGTGCTGCGCCTCCTGCTGTGCTGAGTCCTGACAGCTCATCCTTCAAGCCTGTTCATCACCACCCTGCTCTTGAAGCACGTTCCAGTCTTTACAACTGGAAATAGTTTGTGCCTGTTCTGTGTTCCAGTGGCATTTTCTTAATAACTTTGTAATGATATTACTTACGTTTCTTTGATATTGCTCAAGTTTATTTAGACTCGCCAGTGTAGTCAGTACATTTGTATTAATCTCCTTAGCATTGCGTATGCCAAGATAAATACGGCGTGGGCCCTTAGGAAGCTCACAGTCTAGTAGAGAAAGCAGACCTAAAGAAACTTCCAGAGCAGGAGAGCAGCTCTGTGATGGGGAGAGGACACGGAAGAGCGCCAGGAAGCGCCCCCAGCTCCATGTTCCGGAGCAGGAGAGCAGCGCTGCGATGGAGAGAGGACACACAGAAGCACCAGGAAGCTCCCCCAGCTTCACGTTCCATCCAGGATCCAAGAGCGCCAGGAAGCGCCCCCAGCTCCATGTTCCGATCCGGGAGGCCTGTCTTAAGTGTTCCTGACCCGTGACCCCACGCCTGCCTGAGGCGGACTGTGCTGTGCTCAGTTGTGCCCGACCCTTTGTGACCCCATGGACTGTACCCTGCCAGGCTCCTCTGGCAACGGGGATTCTCCAGGCAAGAATACTGAAGCTTCCCTTTTCCAGGGCATCTTCCCAACCCAGGGATCCAACCCAGGTCTCCTGCCTTGCAGGTGGATTCTTTGCTGTCTGAGCTACTAAGGAAGCCCAAGAGTACTGGAGTGGGTCGCCTATCCCTTCTCCAGAGAAACTTCCTGACCCGGGAATTGAGCTGAGGTCTCCTGCCTTGCGGGTGGATTCTTCACCAGCTGAGCTACGAGGGTGCCCATGCCCGCCTAACGGTGCTGCTAGCTCAGCGCCAGATGCTGTGCACTGGGATCTCGGCCCCTGCTCGGTGGAGCATCTCTCACGGGAAACGTGGGCATGGGATAATGTGAACAGTTTCCTCATTTCTTTCACTTTCATTATGTCATTATCAGTGTCAAGTACTTGTAGTGCTGTAACTTGCAAGCCCCTGAGAGAAACAGAATACAGGGTGGAAAATACCGGGGGAAAACAAGTACCTCCCTGGTTGTTAGCCCAGGCCTCATCTTTCAGACCTCTGGTAACCCCTGGAGGGCGTTTCTGTCTTACTGCAGAGTCAGGGTGGTGCCTAATTAATGCTCATTGATTGTGAATCCTATCACTTATGATCAGTGTTTTTCAATTGTAGTAATAACATCTCTAACATTTTCAATCTTCAGAAGCATAAACACACTTAAAAATACTATTATCTGCCTTCTAGTCTGAGTTTAAACAAGATAATTTCATCTCGTAAGCTGTGTTGTTTTCTCATTATAGAATTTATTTGATCTGAATATGTCACTGAATTAAATATTATCTTCTCTTTCAACTAATTTTAATATTGTTTTATTCTACTAACCTTTTTTGCCTCAAAGGGTTTTGTATTCATTTCAATTAATTGTTCCTTATTTCAGCCTAATGAGGTTGTTGCTGTTCTCGTTTTTATTACTGAACGGGGAAAAAACTGATAGTCAAAAGGTAGATCAAGTAGCTTCCATTTATAGCACTTCTACTTGAACTTGAGCCGTCCATTCTGAGCCAGTTTTGCCGTGCTTCAAAGGCTTAACATTATATGAAATTCAGTATTATTTAAAATGATGGGAAATATTGAGTTCAGAATAAAGTATCATTTCCATATTATATACTGAAGAAATCTGTTATTTGATCTCTCAAGGATAATTTTTAAAGTATATTTACAGTGTCTATACTATCATTCGGAGAAGGCAATGGCACCCCACTCCAGTACTCTTGCTTGGAAAATCCCATGGACGGAGGAGCCTGGTGGGCTGCAGTCCATGTTGTCGTGAAGAGTGGGACATGACTGAGTGACTTCACTTTCACTTTTCACTCTAATGCATCGGAGAAGGAAATGGCAGCTCACTCCAGTGTTCTTGCCTGAAGAACCCCAGGGACGGGGGAGCCTGGTGGGCTGCCGTCTATGGGGTCGCACAGAGTCGGACACGACTGAAGTCACTTGGCAGCAGCAGCAGCAGCAGCATACTATCATTTGCAAATTAACATATTTATAGGCTATTGCCAAACAGTGTCGTCTTTTCTTCAGATGCCTCTCTTGAAGTGAATGATTAAAGTTTAGCTTCCTTTGTCAGTGTGACTGTGGTGATGTCCACGGGTCGGTCCGGTCGCCTCTCGGGCTCCCAGCCCCAGCCCTGGTCTTTCATGGTTCTGTGTAGGGCTCCTGCCGCCTGCGCCTCAGGCAGCTCATGCTTAAGTTCATTCCACTCTGTCCCACTCGGTTCTCCAAGACACGGTTAGACCTTTACCAGCCTTCTCATTCGGTGATCCCTTTAGTTTGTATTTCCCATGTGGTCCAAACTTTAGACTCTTCCTTTCAGCAAACTTTGTTTCCTCAACTTTTTTTATATTGTTATTTGATATTTTGTGGATTCATTAATCATTGCTAAAACTTTCTCTTTAAAACCATAGATGTGTACTGTCCAGTTTGGTAGCCCCCAGGCACATGTGGAGATTTAAATTGAAATTAATTTAGATTAAATAAGTCTTCATCAGCCACTCTCAAGTGCTAATGGCTACTGTATAAGCCAGCACAGATACAAGAGATTTCTATCATTATAGAAAGTTCTACTGGACAGTACTGTGAAAATAAATTGATTGTTGTTATGTTTTTGTACTGTATATGGTATGAATATATGCATTTTATTTTTTATTCACAATGAACTTTTAGAGATGGGCTGTGCTTTTTACTTTTATTTCCTGTCTCTGCCCTTAAGAAACCTCCTTGAGTTTTTACAGCATATAAGTCTTATATGAGTTTTTGATAAAATTTAATTATATAGTGGATAGTGTAAAATTAGACTACTTTGAGAATGTTTTCTGTATTAATATGATTAAAAGTGATAATAATATGATCAAAAGTGATTTTACAAAGTTTTTTTTTTTCTTCCCCTCTTTAATAAAGTCCATTTTCTACACATTTCCCATTTTTCAGAGAAATGATGCTGGCTCTCTAATCCAACAGCAATTGTCGCACTAGTGCAAAGTTAAGATATCCTAAATGTTGGTGTGTTTTATTCCATTTCCTCCACCCCCCCTTTTTTTTTAGTTAAATAAAAACCAAATTCCTCAGGGAAAGAAAACTTTTACAAGCAATTTCAGAGCAGAATTGATTTTGGTGTGTGTTAATGCAGACAATCTGCCCAGTGTTAAAATGTTAAAGAGAAAAAAAACCACACAAGCTGCCATGTTCGTGTGATCACACCAGAATAGCAGCTTGTATTTATATTTTCAGTCTCCTCGAGGTGGACTGCAGGCACACCGCGCCGAGTGGCTGTGCTTGCTGTTGTGTGGTGGTTCTGTCTGATGCCGGCGCCATACACGCTTGTGCATGCACGGCCAGCCCTCACATATGCACTTGTTCACAGCCACGGAAGTGAAAACGACAACACAAGCCGCTCTCTGCGGGTTGTCGGCAACCTGTGTGTGTGTTTCTTAAATATTAAAGAGGGGGAGAAGCACATTTTCAGGAACACAAGAAACAATTCTTCCGTCAAATGGCCTGTAGTCCTTCCTTATTTCACAACTCTTAAGGTAAAAGCAAAATATTGGATTCTCGCGGTGCCCGCCATATATTTAGAAGTATGTATGTCCTATACTGCTCGTGTTTTTGACATGTATTTTTCTCATTTCTGCTGCATGTAAGCTACATATTTGTTCCAATTTGTGGGGTATTTTTAAGCTTAAATTTTTTTCTAGCATTTGCGTGAAAATGGAGGTGTGTCTGCGGCAGTCTTGGTGCTGACTGCACCTGCGCCCCTGGCCCCTGGAGCCTGAGGGTGGCCGCCCCGCAGCAGCCACAGAGTCCACCGAGAGCTGCTGGCCAGAAGGGTTCTCCCTGGGAGATCGGCTGTGTAAATGAAGCCAGCATCGTTTAGCACTGTTTATATTTCTAAACTGCAGGTTCACATATTGACCATGAAGAGGTGAAAAGGTAAAGTCCGCTCGGTGATGGAGCACTCCCTTATGCTGAAACATTCCTTCTCGGCCCAGCCCATTCAGTAGAGTCACAGTATTTTAGGAACTTTCATGCAGATTTGGAATTGACACTACTTTACTACTTCAAGGATAAATGCTTTAAATTGCTTTAAATTTTTTTATCAATTGTTGAAATAGTGCAAAATGAAGTCTTTCCGTGTGACAGAGCCTTGGGCTTAAACTGTGTATTTCTGTCTACCTATTTTTTCTCTCTCAATTTTTCACCTTTACGGTATCAGTAGAAAGTTTTTTGTTTTTTCTTTTATTTGAGGCAGTAAGGCAGTGGGGTTGCATGCTGTGTAACTTGGGGGCACTGGAGAACTAGGAAGAACCTTTGCTGACAGCCTCCATTCAGATGGTGACAGATGCCACGCCCCTCCCCCCACTGCCTCTGTCCCCGCTATCATTCTTGGACATTTCCGGTCATCCTAAGTCTTCTCACCTGGATGGTGATTCCAAACTCCCACTGTCCCTGTTAGGCTCTGGGAAATTGTTCTGCTGTCCTCTTGGGCTGGATCACACCCTTGTAATCACAACAGATTTGAACTTTATCTTCTATGCCTTTTAAAAATCAGTGTTCACCTCTAGTTTATGGCCTGTGAAAGACATAATGCTCTTATTGTCATTCGTTGCAAAAAACAAAGGCAGCAGAGCTGTGGTCTAGCCTTTAGTAAGCTTTGCCTTCTCACCTCCAGTACAAGTTCGTGACTTAACTTTCATTTTTCATTGGTTGATTGGTTTGTAGGTTTCTGCAGTTATTTATTCATTCAGCAAATACTACTTGAGAAATTACTAGGTAGCAGCTACTATTCTAGAAGTTGAGGATCCTGATAAAGAAAATAGTGCCTCTTCCATTCTTTTATAGAACCCTGCATATTTTATTGTAATTATCTTCCTTTTAAAAATATCTGTGTAATATCTATTTTCTTGTCTAGATTTTAAGTACTTAGTTTCATGTTTTTATATTTTTGCTGTTCCCCAGCATCTGGCATCCATAATAAGCTTTGTGTCATTGGTAATCATCTTAAATCCTTTTATTTTGCAAGTGCATAAAGTTGAAGCTCAGAAAGAATGACTTAAGAATATATAACTTGTTAATGGCTGCAGTGGAAATAAATACTACCTGGGACTCCCAAGTCTTTCTGCTAGTCTATAATATTTTATGTTAATCTTATTTGCCTGAATTTACCACTTTTTTTTTCCAATTCAAGAAGCTTTTATTGAGCACCTTCTGTATGCATAACACTTTGTGGAGCAAACAGGAGATGGAAGCATGAGTGGGCTACTTCAAGTCTTACCCAGAAAGTTGTAGAGATTAAATATGCCCCTATGGTTTCTACCCTCTGGATTCACCTATTCTAATATAGAGTTGCTCAACCTTGGGAGTATTGACATTTTGGGCCAGTTAACTCTCTGCTGTGAGAGGCTGTGCTGTGCAGTGTGGGGTGCTGACCCCTGACTACTGCAGCTTCTATTAGGCCTACTTTTTAGGTCTTTCCAGGGCATTGGGGTGTCTTGTCTGACAGGAGGGTTCTCTGAGGCACCACTTCAGAGTTTTCTGAGAGCTTAACAAAGGATTTTGCATTCATACCCTTGGTTACATCTTTCGACCTTGTTTTTCTGTCTTATGTTTGATCTTGGCCCAGAAGTAGAGTCTTACTGCTCGGTCTGTGGCTGGAGAGGATGAGAAAGAGACAAGGTTGGGCTTGAAATGCCTGCATATTGAGCAGCCCTTCCTTTGTTGTAAGGGCCACGCAGCCTAGGCAGCAGCTCCGCACTGCCTAGACAAGCTCTTGGGCCCGATCACCTGTGTATTGGGTACATTTGCAATATTCCAAATAAACAGAGGCTGCTATGTTGCTAGTACCCAGTAAGGAATCTTTGTCTCCACTTTTCTTATGATGTTTTCCTCACGTTGACTTTCGCCCTCACTGGCAGCCCCATGGGCTGTCTGGCTGGCTAACTGTCTCTTTCAGATCCTTTAGTGTTTTCACTGTGGCTCTGTGCGACATTCCGGCTCCTGTCCAGTCCCATAGCTACCTCTACCGCATATTAAAAAAAAAAAAAGAAACATTCTAGTTTCAGGTATTAAAAGCTGTGTTCATTATCTCTTGCTACACATTTCGTAGTTGTTGGACATTTGGGAGCAGCCGAGGCCCTGGGACCTCTGAGCTTGCAGTCAGGTGTCATCTGGAGCTGGGGTGGTGGTGTGGAGGCTGCTGAGGGCTAGAGGACCCATGTGGGTCTCTCCGTGGTGCTGCTTACATGTCCTTTCTCTAGAGGAGTCTTCCCCTAGAGCAAACAACCCAAGAAGGAAAGGCAGTGTGTTAAAGAATTGGCAGGTGTATTTTTAAACCAGCACAGTCCGTATGCAGCCTCCCAGGTTTCCCAGATGCCTTTTCCGCTCTGTCTAGCCGGAAGCGGAAGTGTGGGCGGTGCCTAAGGTGGGATGCGCTCAAGAGCGGCACACTGTAGTCGCCTATCGTGGCCGCTCTTGTCCCAGCGGCCACGGCTCCCTGGAGAGGATGCTGGGACATTCAGTCCAGCTTCCTGCCTGGAAAGAGAGGGCAGATTTGGTTGAATGCGGGTGGTGAAGCCATCATCCCAAGCAGGGAAGACAGGAATTGAAAGCATCTGTCCTTTCATCCCGGCTCACTGGTTTTTGCTTGATTTTTATTTCAGTTTTCCTTTAATAAAACAACAAACTAGAGTAAGACATTATACTTATTTTGGTGTTTAATCGTATTCCAGGTAGTTTTCATCAGCTCATTTTAAATTTTAGATGGATGCCGGTGGTGGAAGTTCTGGGTTTGAAGTGTGGACACAGCATCAGTTATTGTTGCTGCAAGCCCTCTGGTGCGGCTCCATCCTCCAGCTTGGCGATAAACCTTCACCAAGGGCTTTGTTTTTTCCCTTGGGGCATCTTATTGAATACTTGCATCTTCAGTAATTCATCTGGGCCCAGTGCTTTGTCTGTTTTAATACTTCTAATTACCTAATTAGGTGCAGTACGCAGTGACAAAGCCCTTTGTCATTTCACTCTTGTCTTAACCCTTTTCTTGCTTAGGAAACACTCCTTGTGTCTCTGTTGTCTGAGGAGCTCTCCATCATGGATATACCTTGCATATTTGCCTGGCTCCCTTTTTGTCTGGGTCATGACCAACCAGGCCTGTTGAATTCAGGTCTTCCCAGTTGACTGCCATCAGGTACCTGGGCTCCTGGGTCTTGGTCTGAAGTTGGGGTTTCGTTGTCCTGGCTCTCTCACTTCTGGATTCACCCCCATACCTGCAGTCACATGGGAAGATACCAGAAAGCAAGTCGACTAGTTGTCATAAACTGCTTTTGTGACAGGATTAGTGCCATTTATCGTTCATAGACCTTAGGTGTCCACAGGCATCCATGAGTAAATGTAATGGAAATCAACAGCATTGTTTCAAAATTATAGTGATCTGTGCTTCAGGATAACTAAAAATTGCCAAGGGTCAGTTTTTCTTCATATATGTATTTTAGATAACAGTGAAAGAGAACATGACAGAGTTATAGTTTTACCATTTTACCAGCCTCTGATGAATCAGTCTAGGCAGTGATCATTGGTCATCACAGAAAGAGAGAAGAGCTAAAAAATCTCTGCCTCCTGATGAAGGCACCCAGCATCATCTGTACCTTTTGTCCACTTTTGTGTTATAAACCACCCCCAAAGCTTAAGAGAACACAGAATTAGCTTTGTTGATAAATCTCCGAGCTGAGGAGGGCTGAGCAGGCCATTTGTCTCTGTTCCGTGTGGTGGTAGCCAGACCAGCTCAAAGTTTAAGGACTAGAATCATCAGAAGGCATCTCCATCTGTCTGGCTCTCGAGGCTGGAGCTCGGCAGAGACATTCTCTGGAGCTGGAACACCTCCCCCGGGCCTCTTGTGGCTGATGGACTATCTAGCAGCATGGTGTCTGGGTTCCACGGCTGTTTGCAGACAGGGAGGTGGACAGAAGCTGTGCTGCAGCATTGCTCGCATTGCCGCCTCTTTGTGAGAAGCTTGTCGCTGAGGACCATGCCTGTGCAGAGAGGTGGCGTTAGGCTGCCCCACCTCTGTGTGGGAGGAGCACTGAAGGATTTCGGAATGTGCGCTTGAAGCGACCGTATCTTCCATGAAGAATTGTGTTGAAAGTTGAATTTGAACTTGTTGAAGTCTCTAGACCTCCTTCCTATTTCATAGACCTTAGGTGTCCACAGGCATCCATGAGTAAATGTAATGGAAATCAACAGCATTGTTTCAAAATTATAGTGATCTGTGCTTCAGGATAACTAAAAATTGCCAAGGGTCAGTTTTTCTTCATATATGTATTTTAGATAACAGTGAAAGAGAACATGACAGAGTTATAGTTTTACCATTTTACCAGCCTCTGATGAATCAGTCTAGGCAGTGATCATTGGTCATCACAGAAAGAGAGAAGAGCTAAAAAATCTCTGCCTCCTGATGAAGGCACCCAGCATCATCTGTACCTTTTGTCCACTTTTGTGTTATAAACCACCCCCAAAGCTTAAGAGAACACAGAATTAGCTTTGTTGATAAATCTCCGAGCTGAGGAGGGCTGAGCAGGCCATTTGTCTCTGTTCCGTGTGGTGGTAGCCAGACCAGCTCAAAGTTTAAGGACTAGAATCATCAGAAGGCATCTCCATCTGTCTGGCTCTCGAGGCTGGAGCTCGGCAGAGACATTCTCTGGAGCTGGAACACCTCCCCCGGGCCTCTTGTGGCTGATGGACTATCTAGCAGCATGGTGTCTGGGTTCCACGGCTGTTTGCAGACAGGGAGGTGGACAGAAGCTGTGCTGCAGCATTGCTCGCATTGCCGCCTCTTTGTGAGAAGCTTGTCGCTGAGGACCATGCCTGTGCAGAGAGGTGGCGTTAGGCTGCCCCACCTCTGTGTGGGAGGAGCACTGAAGGATTTCGGAATGTGCGCTTGAAGCGACCGTATCTTCCATGAAGAATTGTGTTGAAAGTTGAATTTGAACTTGTTGAAGTCTCTAGACCTCCTTCCTAGTTTATGGGAATACAGGGGGATGAGGAATGTGTTCCATAAAATGGAAGAACAGCAAGTAAAATTAAGAACGTGGGAAGTTTCTGCAGGGTAAAGAGTTTGATTTTTCTAACAAATGCATTGTGAGAGAGGAAGGGAAGAGAAGGCAAGGAAGGAAAGAAGAGACAAGTCTGGACTACGTCTTCAGAGATCTATCAACAAATTTCAGTATACAGATGCTTCTTGGAACTTGATTGAAACAAACTGAAAAACTTTTAGGGAAATTGGAACATTTGACTGCATATTTGGTTTAATCAGTCGATTATTTTTGTTGTTTATAGTGTTAAAGTAGTACTATGGTTGTGTTTTTAGAGAGTCTTTATATTTTAGAAATAAACGTGCTCTGCAATATTAGTGGTGTCTTAGGGTTGCTTCGAAGTGCAGCGCTGAGAGAGGAGTATACATAAAAGGGAATCACTACTCATGAAGCTGGGCGACGGTGCTGGGGTTCAGTCCACTATTGATTCTCTGTAAATGTTGGAATTCTCTATAATGAAATAATTTTTAAACTTGAAATCTGTATTGCCTACGAATTTGGAGTTATTTCAAGTTACGAAACAAAATGCATACACCAGATGTGTACACCTCTTGATGTTAATTTACAGTATATAAAATTTGTCTATTTAATACCTCCACAAATCTTGAGAGAGAAACTCCTGTACTTTAAATGCTGATCAATTAAGTTGAATGAGAATTATTACCTTGTTTCTATCAAGTTAGATGATATTAGTCTAAATCCCATCATGGAATACTTAGATATTCCTTTCTCTTTGCTTATCAGAGCTCATCCTCACCTATTTACCATCTCTACTTAATGTTTTGGCCAAATTCAGAAATTCCTTCTCTTGGACTCTCATTTTCTAATAATAACAGAATTCATCTTCAGTTCCCATTTATTGTGATTCTTTTCTCCTTTTTCTCTTCTTTCTGATGGTTCGGATTGAGTGACTGGTAAACTTTTCTAGTTCATTCATAAATTTTTTTTCTCTATCTCATCTTTAATGAATTTACCACCATTTCTCTTTTTGCATGAAACTGCGAAGTCACTCTTGATTTTTCAAAATCTTAATAACTTTGATACCAGCCTCGGTCTGTGTTCTGTGATTTTTGCTATTGTTTCAAAAGCAGATTTTTCTTTCCCAGTGATAATTTGGGTTAGACTGCTGTTCAGATTACCTGCCCTGAATCAACACCAGATGTCAGGGAAGCTATTTTGAAGCTTAAAACCTATCATCAAAGGTGCGTATCACTATTCCTAGAGAAGCTGCTCACCGCTTTTCTCCCTTTTATTTCTGATTCCTGTAGATAGAATGCCTTCTCACTTGAAGCTTGACAGTACAAGAATCAAGTATTTTTTGTAGGAAATATGTTATTATTCAGGTGTATTCATCAACCTTATTACTATTAGGTTCTTCTGTGTAACTCTAAACTCATGGAATTTTACTCCACTGCCTATCTCTGACTCATTGATTAGCAAGGCAGTTGGGAAGTACTGCTACCCTGCTCACTATCCAGGTATACTGGAGCAGGTGTCAACCTCTTCAGTTCCGTTCTTACCTGTTACCTTCTGAGCCGGATTCTTTCAGCTGTTAACTTCTCCGAATGT
This sequence comes from Oreotragus oreotragus, assembly GCA_006410675.1. NCBI lineage: Eukaryota > Metazoa > Chordata > Mammalia > Artiodactyla > Bovidae > Oreotragus > Oreotragus oreotragus. The sequence continues at coordinate 388,623 of SJYX01021463.1, read as the reverse complement.
CAGTTCTTCCAAATTCTGAAAATAGCATAAACTTTTATCTCTGTTTCAGAACTCTTCTGAAATCTTTCACGCCTTACTTGTTTCATGCTATGGATTCTTCATCACAATTTAGAGGAACTCATACTTTTCTGAAAAAGAGGGTATCCTGAGACTTCATAAATGCACTTCAGCGTTGTAGACTAGACTCGTGGACAGTGTGCAGTAACACAGCTATGTCCTGTCTGCCTAATGCACAGTTTCAGTTGATTGAGTATTTGCTAAAGGTGGGTAGTTTAAATTATCTACCTGCAGTTTGATTCTTAGAGATCTCTAGTTCTTAATCTCGTGAGTGGTTAGTATGCATTTAAATGAAACTATAAGTTGACATGTAATATAATTTACATTTTTAGTAGTTAGGTACCAAATTCTCATAGTTCATGGATATTTGTTGCAAAGTGAGTATTGTAGTTTTTAGCACTTTCTCCCATAATCCATTCAGATTGCAGCAGCCATTGGGAATTTGGTGGTCCAGTGTGCGTAGACAATTTCCAAAGTGTTGTTAAAGAAGCAGACATACAGAATCACTCAGCCATGTGACCTGTCCAGTCCTGAGATAGGAAGCCTGCTTCACGGCAGGGCTAAATTTAAGTCATCCGATGAGCAAGGAGAGGAAACCATTTCACCTCAGAAGGATTACTCTATTTTAACTTCAGTGACGTAAGTTTTTCCAGGAAATTTCTTCTCAGCATTTTATTAACTAGTCACCTGTCTTTCATCCTGATTACTCTAATTTGGGGTATTTGACTTTCTAAAGAGTTTAGCAGCTTTCTTTTGTCCTAAATAAGTCATTTACCAAGCTTTGGTATGTATCTCCTACTTCAGTTCTTTTGACACTTTCTGGAACTTCTTTGTCTTCTAACATATAACTATTATTCTTGCTCTGACTCTACTTTCAGATAATTTCTCCTCTTTAAGAACTCCAGCCTGAGTCTGGGCTATCTAGAGGGCCAGCACACTGAGATTTATGCACGGATATGAGATACCCCATGGACTGTTTATTCCAAGCGCTAGAAAAGAGGCTTCCTTACTGCAGGAGAAGAGATCAGACTCCTATATCTGGGGACAAACTATATACCCAAGGGAATTTCAAGCCAAAATGAACAGATGAAGATGAAACAGGCTGTAATTTATTATAAAAATTAGAATCAGGAAAGAGATGCCTCACAAACCACTAGCGTAGGCTACACAGGGTCCCAGCCTGAACTGGAAAGAAAGTTCTAACTCTCACAGGGGGCCTGGAGAGGATCGGAAGGACGCAGAAAACAGCTGAGCTCACCAGATATCGCTAGGCAGCAGCAGGGCCGGAGCGTGGCTGACATCGCCGCGGCTGCACCTCTGGAGACTCAGGAGGACCACTCTTCGGATGCAGCCCGTGCCTCTGTGCTCTCGGTGCTCTTGGTCCCCAGCCTCCCGCGCACTCTTATCTTCCGCTCCCCAAGCTGCCTCATTCACGCGTGCGGCATGCCAAGTGCCCGTCCTCAGGCCAGCAGTGGCCTTTGAGCTGGACGCCTGCCGCCAGGCCTATTCCTGCCACTGTTGTGGTGTTTCACCTGGCCCCAGGAGCAGTGTGATCATCCCGCTTCAGAGATGAGGCCGTTAGGCAACCAGCTACTCCAGTCCCGCAGCCAGCAGCTGTGCAGCAGGAAGCTGAACACAGGCCCTTCTCAGGCTTGTGACTCTCCATCTCACCTCAGTGTAACAGCCTCCTCTCTCCTTCCTCTAAACTCTCCTCTTGCAGTCTTTTTCCAAATTAGACTTCCTCCGGTACTCTCTTCTTTCCTTTTGGCTTCAGAAACGTAGAGTCATCTGTTGCTCTCCCCCCGCCGTAATGCTGCCTTGGAAGCTCCTGTCTGCCTCCCACCTTTCCTCCGCCCTGTCATCCTGCCCCAGCCGGCGGCACCTCCCGGAAGCACGTGCCCTCTGTGTCACTAGCACCACACTCGGAATCGAGCCCTTGGGGTTTCCTTGTGGTGGGGTGACCTTTCCCACAGATGTTCTGTGTTCCTCTTCTGAAAATTCTTGTTCAGACCTTTTGTGATTGAACTCATTTGACTGCTTATTTCTGTATGATGTTAGGAAGCCTTCTAATCCTATTCTTTGACCCATAGCTGTCCAGTATTCATTCCCAGCACCACTTATTGAAGAGGCTGTCTTTTCTTCATTGTATATTCTTGCCTTCTTCATCAAAGATAAGATGCCCATAGGTGTGTAAGTTTATCTCTGGGCTTTCTGTCTTGTTCCTATGACTGTAGCTTTGTAGTATAGTCTGAAGTCAGGAAGGTTGATTCCTCCAGCTCCGTTTTTCTTTGACAAGATTTCTTTGGCTATTCAGCATCTTTTGTGTTTCCATCCAAATTGCAAATTTTTTTGTTCCCAGTTCAGCTCAATGATGTCTGACTCTTTGCAACCCCATGGACTGCAGCACACCAGGCCTCCCTGTCCTTCAGCAACTCCCGGAATTTACCCAAACTCATGTCCATTGAGTTAGTGATGCCATCCAACCATCTTTTGGTTCGAGTTTTGTGAAAAATCTCACTGGTAGTTTTATAGTGATTGCACTGACTCTGTGGACTGCTTTGGGTGGTAGCATCATTTTACCAATACTGGTTTTTCCAATCCAGGAACCTGGCGTCTCTCCATGTGTTTGTGCCAACTTTGATTTCCTTCATCAGTGTCTTACAGTTTTCTGCATACAGGTCATTTGTCTCGTCAGGTGGTTTATCCCTAGGTATTTTATTCTTTTCGTTGCAGTGGTAAATGGAATTGTTTTTTAAACTTCTCTGATGTTTCACTGTCAGTGTGTATGAATGCAAGGGATATCTGTATTACTTCTATTATACCCTGACTGATTATTTTTGGATGACATTCATTCTTATAGGGTCATCTCTTGGTATTCATGAGGGATGGAGTCTGGGACTCCTACAGATACCAAAATCCATGGATTGTTTAACTCCCTTGTATAGAATGCAGTAATATTCACAAATATAATCCATGCCTAGCCTCACATAAATCATCTCTAGATTTCTTATAATAGCTAATACAGTGTAAATACTTGTGTAAATAGTTGCTGACAGGCTGGCACATTCAAGTTTTACTTTTTGGAACTTTCTAAAATTTGTTTTTCCTAAACATCTTTGATCCGTGGTTGGTTGAATCTGCAGATTCGAAAGCCACGCCCCCACAGGGCTGAGAGAGTCACTGTGTACTGCCTTCCTCTGCGTTTGTCCTTTGGGCTGTTGCCATCTTTAACTATAAACAACTATTTAAGCTCCTTTGAGGTGAATACTCTGCCCTTTTTATTTCAGACTACCTCAAAGCGCCTGGTAGAATTTTTGATCCAGAGATCATTTAAGCAGTATTGACTAACTCATTCCATTTAAAGTGGTGTTTTAATCAAATAAAACTAATGGTGTGGTAATGTATAATAATTTAAATTCTGATATTTGCATGAAAAAAAAGATAATGATTTTTTCACAGAATTGGTATTTACAAAATCACATTATACCAAATGGGATTAAACAAAGCAGTCCCCCATGCCAACAGGCTGTACGTCATTTTGCTTAAAAACTGTTTATTCATCATGTGATGATCTTAAGCATATGAAGGCATTTGAAATGTTTAGATATCAAAGGTATCCCTTCCCTCTGTGATACAGTAATCTCCCTTTTCTAATCCTTTTTTCCTTTAACACATCAGGCCCACCTCTGGCATAAGTTGCATGGCAAATACAGACTTGTACTAAAACCAAAAGCCACCCTTGGCACCACTCAGAGATGAAAAGTTTGAAGGTAATTCTTGAAATTGTGTTACTCAGTTCAGTCTTCTGTTTTCTTTTTTCAGGTTTCCTGAAATGCAGTTTTTCCAACAAGAAAGTGTGAGAAAAATTCTTACAGATGTTCTTTTCTGTTATGCTAGAGAAAATGAGCAGTTGCTTTATAAACAGGTAATGAAAATATCGTACAGGTGGCATCCATTGACTCAGAATTTTCTATACAGCTTGACAAATGATAGAGCAATAATGTAGCCTTTATTGTATCCAAAGTTGTATCATAATAGTAAAGCAATCAAAGAGCTGCTTGTCTGCTGCACGGTGAGAAAAGTAAGCTCGCTGGCGCACATATGCTTCTTCCTTATTATAAGACATTCCGCTAAATTGTCTTCTATAAGGCATTCAATCTTTTCTTTCAACTTTTGGGAGTTTGTTTATAAACAGCATCTTTGAAGGCAATCTAGTAATAAAACTTTTCAGAGTTGTATATATAAATATTGTCTCTAAGCACAACATTTATAAATGCATGACATGCCATGAGGAAGTGATCAAGTGTCCTTTTACTCTTTAAAATCTACCAATAATATAACTTCAGAAAGTTCCTTTAAACTTTCTGGAATTTATATGATATTCTTGGGATCTTGATGTTTAATTCATCTCGTAATTAAAGAAGGTTATTGGATTATGTGTATTCATTTTGAAATGTAAATTATTTAATATATAAAGAAGTATCCAGGTTTCTACTTAAGCTAATGGGATTCCAATAAAAATATACAGAGTTAGAAACTTTAATGTATCTCAAAATACATGTTAAGTGAGGATTCAAAACTATTAATAAATTCTCTAATAATCCAAAGTTGTTATGTCCACTGCTGACCACCCAAATTCAGTGTAACAGAAAACACCCGCATGGTGAGAGCAGTGTATTTATAATTTGAGATAAAATTGATTTATTTAAAGATAATAAACCAAGTCATATTCCAGTTGTCCTAAGTAATATAGTTGTTATTCTCTACATGGAAATATGCAAAAGAACTAATTTTATCTTAGTTTTGATATTACTAATATATATTTTATATTAATTACATGGTGGTAATGAGCTTTTAAAATGGGAAATGGAAAAAATGTATCCTGTTCATAATGGCAACCAAAACTATAAAATGTCTAGGAATAAATTGAATAATATAAGAATAAAAGCTATATAAAGAAAACTATAAATGTTATAGAAGGATATAAAGGTAGAGTTGAATAAATAGAAAAGTGACATGTTTTTAGGTGGGAAGATACTAAGTAAAGATACTATTTCTTCCTAAATTAATATATAAATGTGTTATTATTCCACTGATAGGCTAAGTGAGAGAGATATAGTTTTTTAAAACTGGACACAGTTATTTTAAATTTAGTGCCCAAAAACTGTATAGTAATTTTAATGGCAAGAAAGAACATAGCTCACTGGTTGCCAGCACTGGGTCTAGACTCTGATTCCTGCATTTGTATCTCAGCTCTAATACTTCTTAGACAACACAGAGACTTGCCTCTTCTGATCTTAAAGATTTGTTGATGCAGACAGTGCTCTGTAGAGTTAAAGGCATGTAGCGCTCCTTACGAGGCACTCTGAGCTGGTGGCTCAGACAGTTAAGCATCTGTCTACGAAGCGGGAGACCCAGGTTCGACCCCTGGGTCAGGAAGATCCCCTGGAGAAGGAAATGGCAACCCATTCCAGTACTCTTACCTTGAAAATCCCACGGGCGGAGGAGCTTGATGCAGGCTAAGGGTGCTCCTTACGACTTCATGTTGGTAGTTATCGTGGTGATCATGGTTATAGTCATTAGTAAATGTGCTTAAGTTGCCACAGAATTTAGGGGAAGGGGAGAATGACCTAGGAAGACATGAAAACTGTTATGAATGTTACGTGATCAAACCAGCGTAACAGTAGTGTGGAAACTGAGACAGACATCAGTGGAGCAAGGTAAGAACAGGTCCAATCATAAGTGAGAGCTTCATGTAAGATAGGGCATTTCCATTCAAGGGGAGAAGGACATCGAATTGCTGTATTTGACTTTCCATCTAGAAACGATTAAAGGTACAATTGTAAGAACTAAAACTACATAAAAATTCTGGGAAAAAAGAAACATTTAGGAGAATTTTTTGATAACCTCAGGGTAGGAAAGGCCTTCCCTAGCAAGATATGCTGTCCAGATCAGACCCAAAGTGCAGAAACCAGCAGCAAACCAGAAAGGAGATGGGGAGAAAATGAATCTCCATCTGTGTAAGATCTTTTGGAAGCCAGTGGAAAAAAGTTCTGGTAAGACTGATTAAAGTCTAAGGAAGCCACTAACACACTTGCAGGAGGTCACCAGGCGCAGGCTCTCCGCCGGCGATCCCGGCTCATCTCCGTTGTCCGTTCTCGGCTCACTGTGTTGCCTTTTGTCACCAAGCCTGTCTCCTCCGTCTTCTCTCTCCTCTTTGAAATGTCTGGGAATATCTCATGATGAAAAATCTGATGATAGCCAATGAGGTTAGAATATAATTATGCCAAGTTATACGTTTGAAAATTTCCCCTTTTTCTTTAGAGAAAGAAACAACTAGATTCACGGACAAGGAAAAAAAAAACACATTATAATTCCTTGGTCCGTCATTTGTAAGGCACGCAGCACGCTCATTTATGAGGAAGGCTAAAGAGAAGCGGGGCGGACCAGACACGCTCGATGATTTAGACAAAGCCTATCGGTCACTGAGCAGGAAACTATTATTAACTTACTGCTGAGCATCACCTTCTAAGACTTAAAATTACTCCCTATACATGTTAAAAATTCTATAGATTCTATAGATGTAGAAATAACCCCTTACTCTAAGAGGATTGGATATTTAGCCAGATCAAATTTAAGAAAAAAACCTTGAGTTTCATCACAAGCTGTTAAAGCTATTATTTTGTATTAGGTGACACCCCGTTTAACATCGACCATATTGTTAATAGTTACGGGATTTTATTGAATTAATGAGACTGTTATCATGTAGTAGAATGTCTTGCTGAGTTAATTGAAACTGCAGAGATTATATAAATGGTATTAATGAACTTTGACTGCCTGATGCCTCAGCTTTAATAAAGACTGCTTGGTGGGCTAAATGAACACAGGCAGATAAAAGAACAGGTTCAATTTGGTGAGCCTACAGGCTGTTGATGAGGAAAACTCTGTTACCTTCATTTTCAACTGACATGAGTTTGGAGAGCAGTGACTGCTGAGGATCCAGCGGTGAGCAAGGCTGTAAGCAAGCAGAAACACCGACGTGCGGGTGGAAACAAAACACACACTGTGGAAGCCACGAGTATGCCGATGACACATTTCTTTCTTGTTACGTTTTATCAGATTTACAGCACAGTGAATTTATTATCATTCTTTCCAGATCTCTTTTCATTTAAAGATGTTTATTTGGTTGTCGATTGTAACTAATAATCAGGTTTTACTAGTATAGAATTGAGAGTGAGAGCAACGAGTTTTTCCAAGTCTGTTTTAGAAAAACGTGCCTAGTTTAGTTGGATGTGAACCCTGAATGTGAAAAAGGCTGTCTTAGTGGTATTCAGGGGATTCTGAATGTTACAATTTTCCCTTGTAGAAAAAGCATGCTTTAACTGATGGGAAGTACTGAAGTATAATCCAGTACAATTCCTTTCCACTTTTCATCATATTGTAGCTTTTACCAGTGTGTTGATAAATGCAGTGTGTGCCCCTCTAGTGGGAGCTGTTTCACTCATCCAGCTGCTCTGCAGTTGAGCACCTTGTGTATGCTGAGCATATAGTAGGAGCTGGGTTTTCCTAGGTATACACGGATGCACATATGCATGTACAGAGACGTATATGTATCACTTGCCAAGTTTATAGCCACGCTGTGCTTCCATACTCATTTGATCATGTGTCTTCCTGTCTAGATCACAGGCTCCATAATGGTTGGGAGGTGCTCACTCCATTCATTTTTGTGTTCTCAATACATCGTAGGTAGTTACGGATAATTTTTGGAATAAGTCAGAATAAATGATGTATGGGCAAATGTAGACTCTGGAGAGAGGTCACAGAAAGTAGGAGAAAGAGGACATTCGAAGCACGTGAGAAGATGCACTTAGGCGAGAGCTGTTTCTTACTAAACCACCCGTAAATAGTTTAGAAAGCATATTGAAGGGAAGCGCTCCAGTCCAAAGATCACCGACACCGCCACCGACGACTGAAACCTGGTAATCAACCTAATACAAACTCTGCAGCTTTATTACCTGTTTTTGGACTGGAAAATCTGGTGTTCTTAGAAACATCTACTTTATTCAAGTTAATAAAATCACAGTAAAAAAAATAGTTTTTGTCTAGCATTTTCTGTAACTAAATTACATTTTCATTTGGATGAAAAAAGTTATTAGAATAGGCAAAATAGTTTTGAGGAAAAGAATAGAAAATATGGGGAAACGGAGTATTTTACAGCTCAAATCGTGACAGTAGTAAAGTCCTTGTTAAGAATGTATAAATTAGTAGAATACCAGTAAAAACAAACCCAGAAAAATTGAAAGCCAAAGATTCAGTTTATGATAAAGAGGACATTTCAGAACTCTTGGGAAAAGATGGGTTATTCAGTAGATGAGGATTACTCAATAAATTAGTTTAACTTAGAGAGAAGAAAATGCATATTTATTCTTCAGGGCAAAAACAAATTCCAGATGGGTAAAGAATTAACTGTAAAAAAGGAACTTGTAATTTAACTTAATATGATGAAGGTTTGTTTGGCATTAAAGCAAAAGAAATTATAAAAGATGATTTATTGATTTGACTATTTTTAAAGTTTATGGTTTCACTTTGACATGAGATATCATCAAAATTAAAAGGCAAGTTATAAACATGGCAAAGTATTTGTAACAAAAATGACTAAGGGTTAAATTCCGGAATTGCTGAAGAAATATTACAGATCATTAGGGAAAAGGAAACTCTCCATTAAGAGAAAAATTGGCAATTCATTAAATAAAAATGGCCATTAAAATGTTTGTGCTCAATCTCACTAGCATTTAAGTAAATTAAAACAACTATTTGTAAAATTTGATGAGATTTTTTTAAAAAACACTACAAATAAAGATGAGAGTGTATGAAATGGTTTGGGGAGTTTTATGTCTTAAAGTGAGGGGATCATTTCTAAAGGGCAGATTAATTCTATATATCAAATATCTTAACTCGTTTACCCAGAAATTTTTCTTCTAGGGAGTTTATCCCAAGGAAACCACCAGAAATAAGCAAAAAAATTAGCTCAAGGACATCTGTCACAGCTTTCCTTGCTTTTTCAGCCTCCCCTCCTTTCCTTTTCGGCCGCCCTCCTTGCTTTCTCGGCCTTGCTTTTTGTTTGTTTGCGTTTGCTTTTCTGTAGTTCTCTACATTAAGCACCTCTTACTTTCATGATTAAACGTATGTCACTCAGTTTCTGGAATAATTTGAGATTATTCCAGAATAATAAGCCCCTGATAATGTTTTTAAACCACTCTAGCAAGTCTTCTGGAGAAAGCAATGGCACCCCACTCCAGTACTCTTGCCTGGAAACTCCCATGGATGGAGGAGCCTGGTGGGCTGCCGTCCATGGGGTCGCTGAGTCAGACACGACTGAGCGACTTCACTTTAACTTTTCACTTTCGTGCATTGGAGAAGGAAATGGCAACCCACGCCAGTGTTCTTGCCTGGAGAATCCCAGGGACGGGGGAGCCTGGTGGGCTGCCGTCTGTGGGGTCACACAGAGTCAGACACGACTGAAGCGACTTAGCAGCAGCAGCAGCAACAACACTTCATTCTTTCTGGGTCTCTATCAAGTTCTTCTAAGGAGCAGTCTTTTCTAGATTTGTTTAGTAGGTGATGTTTACCTAAAAAGATTGAAGTGATGTGTGGTAATTTGTCCTAGGGAAAGGGAAGTCGCTCAGTCGTGTCCGACTCTTCGCGACCCCATGGACGGCAGCCCACCAGGCTCCTCCGTCCATGGGATTTGCCAGGCAAGAGTACTGGAGTGGGGTGCCATTGCCTTCTCCTATATGATGCTATACAATGCTCATAAAATACTATACAATGTATCCTGTCATTAAATCAAAACACACGAGTAAATTGTCAGTGGGTCCTAAATTATTTTGTAAGAATGTCATTAAGCCCTTCTAATTCCAAGCTGGTGAAGACTTGTCAGTGAACTCTGACAGAGTTTCCTTCTGGGTTACTCAGTAGCACAGAGCTGCTAGACTGGTGCAGAGGACTGTGTGGCTGTCCCTCACAGGAGGTTTTCTTTAATCCCATTAGCAAAGAGAGGAGATTCTATTGTTATTTCCTGAAAAGGTTGGGTTTTGTGTTGTCTTTTTTCAAGAGATCATCATAGATAAAAGGAAAATAGTAATTGACTCACTTTAAAAGGCAGAAAAGAGTATAATCTATTGTTAACTTGCTAAAATATGCTTTTGATACCTAAGTAGGGAGAAAAAATCTCAACTGATCTGGAATATCTTATTTTTTCACAATAATGAATAAATAATGGATTTTTATAATGAACTTTGAAAGGCAACTTAGTAATTCATACCTTTTTGTTTCTGACTATGTAATCCATAGATGAACAGAATGTAAGGACAAAGAAAATTATATTGGTGAAATCACTAAATAAGTTGCAAAGTAATCTTATAGTTGAAATAGGAAAAAAAATTATGGCCATCTTGGCTTAAACACCTTTAAAATTTTTACTTTGAAAACTTTTTCTTCATACCTGCTAAAGATTATTTCCTTTATTATTCAACATTTCCAGCTAGCTGACTTCAGCTCTTCCTAAATCTACAGACATCCTAATTTTGAGCCATTATATAATGAAAACATTGGATGTAATTTCCTTAGGTCTTCAGTTCTTAGTTGCCCTTCTTACTACAGATCTTTACACTGTAGCTCATGATTATAATTTGCATAAATGAAATTCATATTTATGAGTACAGATTCTGAAGCAACTGACAGGTGCAAGGTTGTCTACCATGCCAATTTATTGTTTGCTGTGTTACTCAGAAGAGAGCTGCTCTCCATGCTTTAAAGAAGAGTACGTGGAGGTCAAATTCTAAAACTAAATCTCCTTTTGTAGTTCCTTACGTTTTTGCTTCTGTGTATAATATGGAAATGCTGGCGGTGGGGGTCAGCTGCAGGGCTCTTAGTTGAGCCTGTTCTGTCCACTNCTCCATGCTTTAAAGAAGAGTGCGTGCTGTGGTTGAATTGGAAGTCAAATTCTAAAACTAAATCTCCTTTTGTAGTTCCTTACGTTTTTGCTTCTCTGTATAATATGGAAATGCTGGCGGTGGGGGTCAGCTGCAGGGCTCTTAGTTGAGCCTGTTCTGTCCACTGGTGAATCCTCAGCATCCGCCCCCTCCTTTCTCTCCTCCAGGGAATGCACGAGCTGCTGGCTCCTATCGTCTTCACCCTCCACTGCGACCACCAGGCCTTTCTCCATGCCAGTGAGTCTGCGCAGCCAAGGCAAGTTTTTATGGGAGCTCCATCTATTTTTCAGCCCTGTTGTAATCTTTTTTTTTTAACCTCAATACCTTTTACATTGAAGATTTTGTAAATTGTAAGCATCTGTTTGTGGTTCATGTGGCTGAACCACTTAATCCTATTTCAGGTATAGGGAAACTTGGAATTCTAAATATTTTTGCAAGTCTTAGAGCTGTACCAAAGGAAGACATATATCTAACGAATCAAGAAGAGATTTTTGTTGCAATGGCAAAGCGCTAACAGTTGTTAATATTCATACATTCCATGATACAGGGACCCGTTCTAACAGTTGTTAATATTCATACATTCCATCATACGGGGACCCGTTCTCACACTCAGCTGTGAGAGAACCTGTTCTGAGACGTGTTTTGTCCTCCCCGGATCCAGCTCAATTCAGTTCATAAACAGAATAGTTTAAAAAAGAACCCCAATTTAAAGAAATACAAGTGACTTCCCATGTGTTTTAGATACATTATTATTTCCAGCAAATAACTTCAGTAATTGTGTTTAACTTAGGCTGATTGTTAGAATTTATTTTCTCACTTAAGATGCCCTCACTAGGTGGGCAAGAGGGACTATAAACCGTCAGGAGCGCTCGCAGGCTGGCCCCTCTCTGCAGGAAACAGAGAGTCGTCATGGACCCATTTCGTCTGTTTGTGCATACAGTCTTTGTTAATCAAAAGTAGCCTCCGTTTTGCTGAACATGTGTGAGGGCATTTGTCAAATCAGCTCTAGTTTACTATATCGTAGGTTCGTATTTTCCAGTTACACTGGCTGTATTGGAGAATTTCTTGAATATGACTATAATAACCGTGTCTTAATTGCCATTGCCTCAGTTAGTCTAAGGTATGATAAGGATGCGGTTAGCATTGAGATCCTGCTCTCAGGGCAGTTCTATCTTTTAAAAAATGTACATGCAGACTATACTTCATAGAAAAGTGCACGCGATGAAAAGCAGCTTCTAAATGAGTTTGGCTTCTTTAAGAGTTTCCATCCTTTATAAAGTAAAAGCAGCACTCGAGTAGAGTTGGAGGCGGCCACTGATTGACGCTAAAACGTATTAAAAGCAGAGGCCCCTGAAGGAAGATAAATCAGTGTTTTGATACGGAATCTATGACCAGTAATTACATATTTTCTTGTTGCATTTGGATAAGTGATAGATTGTGGAACAATCAGTTGATTCTAGATCAGGCACATTCAAAGAATGTATTGTCACATTCAGCATTTGTTATTTGGAATAATTAGATAGTTACATCACTGTGGTAGAGACAGGGAACTAATTTGTTTTCGATCTTTGTAGAAAGAAACTTTTCATATGTTAATAGAGTTGCTCTTTTTATTTAAAAAAGGCTCATGTTTTTTCCTTTACACATTATATGAAAGCTGGCTTTGAGTATAGATAAGGCAACCTCTGCATCTTTTTCTATTCAAAAATTACACATTCTGATCGCTTGCATTGCTGTTTTAAGTGAGGAAATGAAGACTCTCCTGAACCCTGAATATCTGGAACACGATGCCTAGTAAGTACAAAAACTTTTTGGTTATTTTTATTTTTTATGCTATTTTTACCTTAATGAAGATTTAACATTAGCATTATATTATTTTTCTGATTTTTAGTGCAATGTTCTCACAGCTTATGGAAACTGCTGAACCTTGGTTTTCTACTTTTGAGCATGATGGTCAAAAGGTAATTATAGTACAAATATTTTCAATGTATTTGAGGGAACAAATGATTTCAATAAATAAAAGTGTAAAATCAGAGAAAAAGCCATTATTATCACTATAAAAACAAAAATATAAAAATGCCTGTGAAATAAGTTTGAACTGGGGTTCTAAATCATGCCTCTAATTATTGACAGATTTACAAAGGTAATATAAAAATGTTCATGTAAATAAAATAGAAACTTTCTTTTATATGTGTATAAATTATGCATGCAATATAATTTCTTAAAAACTGCTATAAATTTTGAATGAGAAGTGTATTAATCTACTTGATCTCTGCTGTGAGTAAACAGGCCCTGAAGTATGTAGGTAAACTGTATCAAGTAGGTTGCTTTACTAATGCATCACTAAATTGAATTTACATGTTTAGCGGCAATAATATTTATCTTTACTCTCTCTCACCTTTATTCTTTAACTATAGTTTTTGTGAAATGACATACCATAGTATTCACCTTTTAAACGTACAGTTTAGAGGTTTGTAATAGATTCACAGTGTTGGTGCGTGCATCTCCACTTTCTAATTTCAAAACATTTCAGCACCCTAGAAGGAAACCCTGTCCCCACTAGCAGTCACCCCTCATTTCCCCCTCCCCAGAACATCCGGCATCACTAGTGTATCCTCTGTGTCTTTGAACTTGATATTCTGGACCTTGCACGTAAATGAAGTCATACAATATGTGACCTTTGTGACTGGCTGTTTTGACTTAGCACAGGGTTTTCACTATTCAGGATGTAGCATGTGTCAATACTTCATCCCTTTTCATGGCTGAATAATGTTTCCTTGCACACATATATGTCACACATATATGTGTGACATACATCAGTTGGTAGACATTTGGTTCTTTTCACTTTCTAACTATTAAAAATAACATTGCTCTGAACATTTGTGTACAAACTTTTTGTGAACATATGTTTTCATTTCTCTTGGCATATCTCTAGGAGTGGAATTGCCAAATTAACTGTCATTTTAAACAAATATATATGCTAACTTAGGGATCATTCTGGCCTTTTCATTGTTACTGCACAATATTGGGAAAATTGCAGATTATTCTGACAAGGTCTGTTGTGTTAAGAGTTTTGGGTATATTATCTTTTATGTGACTAATTTCTTTTATATTAGTATAATTGAATGCGTTCTGGTTAGAAACCGTGTATCACTCAGTTCTTTCACTTTATCTCTTAGCCAATGAGATGGATAACTAATGCTTTTATGCCTTTGGTCGAGGTCAGGACGAACTACTGCCTGCAGGCCAATTTGGCCTGCCATCTGTTTTTGTACAGCTTGTGAGTTAAAAATGGTTTTACATTATTAAATGATTGAAAAAATATCAAAAGATATTTTGTATTTTGTGACATGTAAAGTACAGGGAACTCAAATTTCCATGTCCATAAAAAAGTTTTGTTGGGATACCGCAATGCCTATTTGTTTACGTACTGTCTTCAGCTGCTTTCTCGTCACAAAGGCAGTGCTGGGTGGTTTCAGCGCGGGCTGTGCGGCTTGGAAAGCCTTAGACGTGCGCCATTGTTGCCGAGAAGTCTGCCAAGCCCGAGCCTGAGTGATAGAGCCCCCTCCAGCAATACGTCACCAGGCTGTGTTCCATAAGGCTGGTGAGAGGGAAGGCACGCTGTAAGCACATGTGACGAACAGTGTGTTCTCAGCAGGTGATTTGGTAAAGGCATAGATGTAACGTGGACCTCAGGTTTTGAGCAGAATATTTGAATACGTTTTATTATAGGCCTTGTGATCATTTTACACAGTGGTCATTTTGTGTTTTATAACTGATTCAGAGTATCTGAGAAGCTGAATGATAAAATGTGAGGGCTGCCAGTTTTTACTTTTACTTATCCACATTGCTTTCACTGAATCATATGAAAATGGCTACTGCTGCTGAGTCGCTTCAGTCGTGTCCGACTCTGTGCGACCCCACAGACGGCAGCCCACCAGGCTCCCCCGTCCCTGGGATTCTCCAGGCAAGAACCCTGGAGTGGGCTGCCATTTTCTTCTCCAGTGCATGAAAGTGAAAAGTGGAAGGGAAGTCGCTCAGTCATGTCCGAGTCTTAGCGACCCCATGGACTGCAGCCCAGCGGGCTCCTCCGTCCATAGGACTTTCCAGGCAGCAGTACTGGAGTGCATGCCACTGCCTTCTAAGACTAGACCGAGACACTTAATCAGAGAACACACGGATAGCCCTCTGGGAACCTGTATCCGTTACGTGTGTCTATCAGTGCCTCACGTGTCCCTAAAAAGCATGTCTCATGACGCCCTTTTCATCCTGCCTTTTGTCTTCTATTTCATGATTCTGTCATCTTTTAAAGAAGAAGCTTGAGAAATTATTATATCCCTCTTTCAGGTCTTCTAATGCCATGGAAAACTCAGTGATATCACGGTGCATGCCACCTCATTCAGTGACGTTCCTTTTATAGTAAGCCTTCCGTGGTGAAGGGAGCGATGTGCTGGTTTGCACAGTGGTGTGGAATCGTTGCCTCACTGTGTCGCTCACTTTGTGGCCTGGCACTGACCTGTAAAGCACACTCTGCCTGCCGCTAAGAAGTCCTTAGAAAGTTCTCTAGTTCTCTTGGTCTTTGTGCTCGTCTCATCAAATGAGATGAGACAGTCACAGCTTTATGTAAAATGTAGGTAGCATCCTTTATCATAAGAAATCCTGAAGATTAGTGTTTTTCATTAACTCTATCTTTATTGTTTCCATTTTCCTATTAGATATGCTATGCTGTTTAGCATTTAAATGACCAGAGAGATTGCTTTCAAGATTTTTAAATTTAAGAGATTTTGTTATATTAGGTTGGTGCAAATGTAATTGCGGTTTCTAACTGGCAATTTAAAATCATTATAATTAGGGTCAAACACAACTTTATTCATCAACGCATCTTTGTCAACAAGAAATGTTTGTTTCTGTAGCATAAAAATCCATACCTTGAGATTCAGCAAACTCTTGGAAAGCATTTTCTGCCTTCTGCTGGTTGTGGAAGCATTTTCCTTGCAAAGAATTGTTGAGATGGTTGATGAAGTGGTAGTCTGTTGGTGAGAGGTCAAGTGAATATGGTGGGTGAGGCAAAATTTCCTAGTCCAATTCATTCCACTTTTGAACCGCTGGTTGTGTGGCATGCAGTTGGGCATGAAGAATTGAGCCCTTTCTGTTGACCAGTACTGGCTCAGGCGTTGCCGTTTTTGGTGCCTCTCATTGGTTTACTGAGCAGACTTCTCAGATAGAATGACTGCACCAGGATTCAGAAAGCTGTCGTGGACCAGGGGCAGCAGACCACCAAGCAGCACCCACGCCTTTTCTGGGAAAGGGCTGGGGCTTCTGCTCGACCCATCCACTGAGTTGGTCCTCACTGGTGGTCATAGGAAATACACTTTGTCTCAGAAATGGTTTGTTCCATAGAAAAAGAAAAGACGACACTTCAAAGCGATGGATTTTTTTGATTTGCGGACCACGGGTGAGGCCCCTGGGCTTCCCAGGTGGCGGTAGTGGTAAAGAACCCTCCTGCCAATGCTGGAGACGTAAGAGAAACGGGTTGGTTGATCCTTGTCAACCTCTGACGGCCAGCCAGTATGCCCTCATCATCAAGGCTCTCGTCTCCTTTCCAGAACTTCTCGAGCCACCACTGTGCTGTGTGTTCGTTCGCAGTTCCTGGGCCAAATGCACTGTTGTGAGTTGTCTTCACTGCTTTACAACTCATTTTGCACTCAAATAAGAAAATCGGTCAAATTTGCTTTTTGTCTTCACATCGTTTCCGTGTGTGTCTGCTCAGTTGTGTCTGACTCTCTGTGGCCGCATGGACTGTAGTCTACCAGGCTCCTCTGTCCGTGGCATTTTCCAGGCAAGAATACTAGAGCAGGTTGCCATTATCTCCAGAGGATGGATCTTCTCGACCCAGGGATTGATCCCGGGTATCCTGTGTCTCCTGCGCTGGCAGATGGATTCTTTACCACGAGCACCACCTGTGAGGTCCTTACTCCTATCATTTTCTTAGTCTAAAATGAAATAAATGTAAATCCCCAGCAATTAATGTCATTAGCATAAAAACAAAGTGAAAAAGACATACTAAAATAATGTATACCATAACCATATTTATTTGAATACATATCAAATGGCAAAGTTCAGTAATGCAAAACTGCGAATACTTTTGCACCAACCTAATGAAGTATTCTGTTAGGGGATATCTTTTTAAGTTAAACCATCCTGTTATTTGAAGAGAATATACTGGATGTTATAAAATCAGAAAAAAGATTCTTGGATAGACTATTTTTATAGTACATGATGGCAATATGGAGGGTTCCCTTTCTCTTTTATATACAAATTAGCAACAAGTTGAGCTCTAAATATTAATGTAGTCTTCTGACCTTTGGACCTAAGTACACTAGGGCAGGCACTGTAGAAAGTCCAAAGGGCTGTGTTTCATTTTAAGAATGGAAATGATGCTGGGCAGCCAGATGGAACCCCTTCCCATAAGCCTCCTCTGTCCTTAACAAGCGCCCCCCTCCTCCTGAGCTTTCTGCCACGCAGCCTAGTCACGACTCTAGGGCGAGTTCCAGGCTTTTTTTCTGTGTAGTTAGTTCTTTCTTCCAAATGATGCAGGCAAGAGCTTTACCTTCTTTATGTCGCTGAATCTGGTCCAGTGACAAAAAGCTGTACTCCTTTTAAAGATCTCACAGTTTAGGAGGCAGAGAAGTAGCAAAGCAGGGAAGACGGACTGAACTGGGACCAGACACTTGAGCCATATCTGACAGAACATGTGGGGGCCAGTCAGGGGAAACACTGGGAGGGATGCTTCACGTAGAGAATGGCAGACCAGGGTTTCTTCAAGCACAGTGAGAGCAGGCTGACCACGTGAGGGAAAGACTGCCCACCTGGCTAAAGAATTTGGATGGTTTTGTTTTTCCTAGAGTGAAAATAATGAGGCCCTCTTAAAAATGTCTAAGGAGGGACACTGCTATCTTGTGACTTGTATGAAAAGGCAAAAAGATAGGACCCTGAAAGATAAACTCACCAGCTCAGTAGGTGCCCAGTATGCTACTAGAGAAGAGTGGAGAAATAAGTCCAGAAAGAATGAAGAGGCTGAGCCAAAGTAAAAACAACGCCCAGTTGTGGACGTGTCTAGTGATGGGAGTAAAGTCCGATGCTGTGAAGAACAATGTTGCATAGGAACCTGGAATGTTAGGTCTATGAATCAAGGTAAATTGAAGTGGTCAAACAGGAGATGGCAAGAGTGAACATGGACATTTTAGGAATCAGTGAACTAAAATGTATTGAAATGGGCAAATTTAATTCAGATGACCATTACAGCTACAACTGTGGGCAAGAATCCCACGGAAGAAATGGTGTAGCCTTCATAGTCAACAGAAGAGTCTGAAATGTAGTACTTGAGTGCAGTCTCAAAAACAACAGAAAGATCTCTGTTTATTTCCAAGGCAAGTCATTCAGCATAACAGTAATCCAAGTCTATGCCCCAACCACTAATGCCAAAGAAGCTGAAGTTGAACGGTTCTATGAAGACCTACAGGTGTCTGGTGGCTCAGACGGTAAAGCGTCTGCCTGCAACGCGGGAGACCTGGGTTCAATCCCTGGGCTGGGACTATCTCCTGGAGAAGGAAATGGCAAGCCACTCCAGTATTCTTGCCTGGAAAATCCCATGGACGGAAGAACCCAGTAGGCTGTAGTCCATGGGGTCACAAAGAGTCGGACACGGCAAGACCTTCTAAAACTAACATCCAAAAAAGATGTCCTTTGCATCACTGGAGACTGGAATGCAAAAGTAGGAAGTCAAGAGATACCTGGAGTAACAGGCAAATTTGGCCTGGGAGTACAAAATGAAGCAGGGCAAAGGATAACAGAGTTTTGCCAAGAGAACACACTGGTCATAGCAAACACCCTCTTCCAACAACAGGAGAAGACTCTGCACATGGACATCACCAGGTGGTCAATACCAAAATCAGATTGATTATATTCTTTGCAGCTGAATATGGAGAAGCTCTACTGCTGTTGCTGCTGCTAAATTGCGTCAGCCGTGTCTGATTCTGTGCAACCCCATAGACGGCAGCCCACCAGGCTCCTCTGTCCCTGGGATTCTCCAGGCAAGAGTACTGGAGTGGGTTGCCATTGCCTTCTTCGGGAGAAGCTCTGTTCAGTCAGTGCAAACAAGACAGGGAGCTGACTGTGGCTCAGTTGATGAACTCCATATTGCAAAACCCAGAGTTAAATTGAAGAATGTAGGAAAAACCACTAGACCATTCAAGTAAGACCTAAATCAAATTCCTTATGATTATGCAGTACAAATGACAAATTCAAGGGATTCGATCTGATAGATAGAGTGCCTAAAGAACTATGGACGAAGATTTTTAACATTGTACAGGAGGCAGTGATCAAAACCATCCCCAAGAAAAAGAAATGCAAAAAGGCAAAATTGTTGTCTGAGGAGGACTTACAAAGCGCCGTGAAAAGAAGAGAAACTAAAGACAAAGGAGAAAAGGAAAGATACATCCATCTGAATGCAGAGTTTTAAAGAATGGCAAGGAGAGAGAAGAAAGCCTTCCTCATTGATCAACGCCAAGTAATAGAGGGAAACAATAGAATCGGAAAGACTAGAGATCTCTCCAAGAAAATTACAATAGCTAGGGAACATTTCATGCAAAGATGGGCACAATAAAGGACAGAAATGATAGGGACCTAACAGAAGCAGAGGATAAGAAGAGGTGGCAAGAATACACAGAAAAACTGTACAAAAAAGATCTTCATGACTCAGATAAGCATGATGGTGTGATCGCTCACCTAGAGCCAGACATCCTGGAGTGACAAATCAAGCGGACCTTGGGAAGCATCACTACAAACAGAGTGGAGGTGACGGGATTCCAGTTGAGCTATTTCAGATTCTAAAAAATGATGCTGTGAAAGTGCTGCACTCAATATGCCAGCAAATTGGGAAAATTCAGAAAGCCACCCAGAAAAGGTCCGTTTTCATTCCAGTTCCAAAGAAGGGCAATGCCAAAGAATGTTCTAACTACCACACAGCTGCACTCATCTCACATGCTAGCAAAGTAATGCTCAAACTTCTCCAAGCCAGGCTTCAACGGTATGTGAACCAAGAACTTCCAGATGTTCAAGCTGGATTTAGGAAAAGCAGAGGAACCAGAGATCAAATTGCCAACATCCATTGAATCATAGAAAAAGCAAGAGAATTCCAATAAAATATGTACTTCTGCTTCATTGACTTTGCTAAAGCCTTTGAGTATGTGGATCACATCAAACTGTGGAAAATTCCTAAAGAGATGAGAATACCAGACCTCCTTACCTGCCTCCTGAGAAATCTGTATGCAGGTCAAGAAGCAACAGTTAGAACTGGACATGGAACAAGGGACTGGTTCAAAATTGGGAAAGGAGTATGTCAAGGCTGTATATTGTTACCCTGCTCAATTAATTTCTATGCAGGTACATCATGCAGAATGCCACACTGGATGAAGCACAGGCTAGAATTAAGATTGCTGGGAGAAACAGCAATGACCTCACATATGTAGATGCCACTACCCTTATGGCAGAAAGCGAAGAGGAACTAAGGAGGCTCTTGATGAGGGTGAAAGAGGAGAGTGAAAAAGCCGGCTTAAAACTCAACATTGAAGAACTAAGGTTGTGACATTCGGTCCCGTCAGTTCATGGAAAATAGATGGGGAAAAATGGAAACAGTGACAGACTTTATTTTGGGGGGCTGATTTTGGAGGCTCCAAAATCACTGCAGATGTTGACTACAGCCATGAAATTAAAAGACACTTGCTCCTTGAAAGCAAAGCTATAACAAACCTAGATAGCATATTAAATGGCAGAGACACTACTTTGCTGACAAAGGTCCGTCTAGTTAAGGCTATGGTTTTTCCAGTAGTCATGTGTGAATGTGAGAGTTGGACCATAAAGAAAGCTGATTGCCAGAGAATTGATGCTTTTGAACTGTGTTGTTGGAGAAGACTCTTGAGAGTCCCGTGAACAGCAAGGAGATCCAACCAATCCATCCTAAAGGAAATCAGTCCTGAATATTCATTGGAAGGACTGATGCTGAAGCTGAAGCTCCAGTACTTTGGCCACCTGATGCAAAGAGCAGACTCGCTGGAAAGGACCCTGATGCTGGGAAGGATTGAAGGCAGGCAAAGGGGGCAACAGAGAAAGAGATGATTGGATGTTATTGCCAGCTCAATGACATGAATTTGAGCAAGCTCTTGGAGTTGGTGACAGACAGGGAGGCTTGGCGTGCTGCAGTCCATGGGGTCGCAATGAGTTGGACACGACGGAGCGACTACACTGAACTGAAGGAGTGACTTCCCTTGTGATCCAGTAATCAGGACTCCATGCTTCCACTGTAGGGGCATGGGCTGGATCCTTGATTGGGGAGTAAGATCCCACATACAGCAAGGCATTACCAAGAATGGAAAAAAAAAAAATTAAAAGTGTAAGGAAGGTAATCTGGTACAATCTAATACCCGGCTTAGATAGATTACCAGTCAGTCTGCAAGATGGATTTAAAGCAGGAGGGAAGGAGCAGTTCGGTCCCCAAATCAGGTTGTTCCAGGCAGAGAAGCAGCATAGACAGAAGTCCCCTGAGTGGTTCTGAGGAGCTAAAATTGGCGACCTGGGTGTTCTTACTGGAGGATGTGTTGCTTTAGGCGTGGGAAAGCACGAGCAAGTGTGTGAGCAGATGATTAGCACCGCTGTGGACCTGCCGCCTAAGATTCTTCACCAACGTTTGAGCCCGTGGCAGGTGGCCTAGAGTTCTAGATATGAATACAGATTAGACGGTCTTGGCAAAAAGAATTTTGACTGTAGCACTGTGAGTGACTGAGCTCACTGGGGGAACTGTATGTAAGTAGGGGTTCAGCTGATACCAGAGCCGTGTGGAAAAGCAGCATTCGCAAAATAGAGCGGCCAGTGGGAGCTCGAGAAGGGGCCTGAGGACGAGCAAGGGCGGCCGCTGAGGGGGCGCAGCCGCAGAGAGGCGGGACGTGGGGACTGAGCGTCCGGAGAGAGGCCCAGCACAGCAGATTAGGGTACGCCGCCAGGACTGATGCCGACGCTGCAGCTCCAGCGCTGTGGGCGCCTGATGCCAAGAGCAGACTCGCTGGAAAAGACCCCGACGCTCGGAAAGACTGAAGGCGGGAGCAGAAGGGGACGGCAGAGATGAGATGGCTGGGGGGCGTCACTGACTCGATGGACGTGAGTCTGAGTGAACTCCGGGAGCTGGTGATGGACAGGGAGGCCTGGCGTGCTGCAGGCCATGGGGTCACAGAGAGTCAGACAGACTGCACAACTGAACTGACTTGACTGATCATCAGATTTGATGGGGTAGCTAAAGTTTACATGAAAGCATTAGACAGACTTAGAGATCTGTCTGTCTTAGTACAGGGTATTGGGTGGCAGGAAGGGAAATTGTACTGCCTGTGTAGATTATTTTAAAGTCAGCTATGCTTTTGATCTAGAGAATTTAAAAATCTTTCTACCTAGCTGTTTTTTTTTTCTTTAAGTTTTTTGTGTTTTTTTTTTAAATTTATTTTTAACTGGAGGGTACCCACCCTACAGTGGTGTGCTGGTCTCTGCCACACAAAAGCACGCACATGCCCCCTCCATTGTGACTCTCCTGCCCTCACCTGTCGCCCCTTCCCACAGAGCACTGTCTGCCAGCTGTTGAAATTAATCATTGGACATTCAGAGAAAGCCTTCAATTTTAGTATTAGTGTACTTTATTTCTTGACTTTTTTTGTTTGTTTGTTTTTGTTTTAAGAGCTCAAAGTAAGACGGTTTTCAATTATCGGTTTTTTGTTTTTTGTTTTTTCATGTTTAATTCTTGGGCCACAAGCAGCATGTTTCCTCAGAGTATTCACTTAGGTGCTGTGGCTGCTGAGGCACGCTGGCTACACACAGAGAGACTAGATAGAAGAGCTCTAGCCAAAACTGCCTTAAAAGCCTGAACGTCACCGAAGAAACTGGTCCAGGGAACACAGCTAGGACCTGTTTCAGAAGCCTTTTCCTGGCCTTTGCTCTCTGAGCACAGGCATCTGTGTGGCAGTCAGCTTCTTATTCCACGTCTGAATCGCTCGTCCTGAGTAGGTTACAGTGGTCTCTGGCTCTTCTTTGAGCTTCCTTTGGTAAATACTTTAAAGCTTCACGGCCTTATACTTGTTAATTTCACCCTGAAATAATGCCTGTTCCATTTTTTCTGTGTTTAGGGGAAAGAAACCCTGATGCCTCCTATCCCCTTTGCTAGACCACAGGATTTGGGGCCGACAATTGCTATTGTTACTAAAGTCAACCAGATCCAGGATCAGCTACTGAAGAAGCATGATATTGAACTTTACATGCACCTGAACAGACTAGAAATTGCGCCACAGATATATGGGTTGTAAGTATTCAGTTTAAATTGCAGCAGCACCAAATTTTGGTTTATGGTGGTTTCTGTATGTTTTGGATTCATAGAAGCAAGAGTAAGCGCCGTCCCGGCTGTAGTTCTTTAATTTCGCCTTTGTGTTCTGTGAACCAGACACTCTGCTCACTGCTTTCATATGTCGTCTTTCATCTCATATTACCCTTTGTTACAAAGGGGAGAAGCTGAGACGTACAGTGAAGCTGTTAGTCACTCAGTCATATCCAACACTTTGCAACCCCATGGACTAGAGCCCACCAGGCTAGGCTCCCCTGTCCATGGAATTCTTGAGGCAAGAATACTGAAGTGGGTTGCCATTCCCTCCTCCAAGGTATCTTCCCATCCCAGGGATCAAACCTGGGTCTCCTGTATTGCAGGCAGACTGTTTCCCATCTGAGCCGCCAGAGAAGCCTGAGGTTTACAATAAGCTTACACATACTGAACAGTGAAATCATAGTTCAGTCCAGATGGAACTGGATCCATAATCTGCAAAGCCCAGTGCAAAATAAAAACAAATGGCTCTTGAAAAAAATGAGTGGGAATTTCAAGATGGCAACAGCAGATCATTAAACCAAGCCTTCTGAGAAGTGCAGAGTCACACAGATTGTATACATGTGAAGCAACCCAGTACCCAGACAATCCTGTAATATATTCACGTTCTTTCCGCTTTATAATGTGCTTATCTGCTCTGCCCTTTGGAGTGCATTTCTAAAAGTAAGATAAATGTCTCTCACGGTGAAAATAATGCACTGACCTTCTCTACCTAGATGACTTCTGTAACATGCTGTAGCAGGAAAGTATGCAGCCAGGCACCCTTAGGTGTGATGAGAGCGTGTGTGTGTGTGTGTGTGTGTGTGCGTGCGTGCATTCAGTAACTTATATGAGTGTGCAGATTAGCAGCTTTAATAGATATGAATTGGTTGTGTAGTGCTACAGACAGCAAAAGGATCTTTTAAATTGAAACGATATGGCATTCATATCTAATGTTGGGCATTCCCTTGGTAGATGTTTCTTGCAAATCACATCTTTCAACTAGATCGAATATGGAAAATTGAGGTTTTATGACATATACATAATAGATTTGCAATGAATATGAGTTCATTATTTCAATTGGGAAGAACCTCAAGTCATAGGTCTTGAACCAGACCAGAAGCCATTTATTTAGACTGAAGGAAAGCATGTCAGCGATCGTTTTCTTCATGTCCGCATGGCACATAGTCTGACACTAGTGACTGCTGCTTAACTGCTCTCCTGAAGCCCTGAGCTCTGACTGACACCCTCCGCGCTCCTGTTTCCATGATGCAAAAAATGCAAAAAATGCAAAAAAAAAAATGCAAAACCGTTTGCATTTTTGTGACTTAAGCTTGACTTAATCACTGAGAGTCGCTCCATCATTCCCAGAGGGAGGGAGAAAGCTGTGGAAATCATGGGTCTTGGGCAGCACTGTAGGTTACCGTCAAACTGGCATTTACTCAACTTTCAAGTCTGGCTAACATATGTGTGATTATAGAATAAAACTCTGTTGCAGACCACCAAGTGGCCAGGTCAGGAGGCAGATTCTAGATTCGTTTCAGCTTTGTGCCCCCTCCCGTGTTCCTGCCTGGGAAACCCCACGGACAGAGGAGCCTGGAGGGCTGCAGTCCATGGGGTCACAAAAGACTCAGACACAAGGCAGCAGCGAGACTACAGCAATGCACTCAAAGAGCTGGTCTATTCAAACACAGGATACGATTTGATAGCCTCAAAAACTGTTTTCTGGTCTAGAAATTTGTCTTAAATATTGGAGAAAGAAACTAATGCTGGATACGTTTCTCACTTCTTTGAAATGCTCTCTTGTTTGCTACCTCTTTGGCCTAGCTGGTGCTTTACATTGGAGTGGTCGTGGCATGGACTTGGGTACGATGATTTTTAGCCAGTGTGTTCTGGTTTCTTTATCAGACATTAGTTCCCATCTGCTTTCTCTTCATAATGACCCATAGAACTTCTTTAACATCCAACCAGCACCTTCCCAATAAAATTCTGTGATCCCTGACATAATTACTCTTAATCTTTTCACCTTCATTTTTTAGCAGTGCTAACAAAATCAGGGCTTGCAGTAACAGTAGCTGACTCAGTTATCCCTTTATTTTTGTATAGATGTTTTATTTTAAAATACACAATTTTTCATCCTTGAAGAAATCACTCATTCTCTTAATCGTTCTGTATTACATCCTGTAGTGCAAGGATTTTACTTACTTATATCACTATTAAATTTGATTTCATAATTTCTTTAGGTGAGGCGATGTGGTTGAGTTTCCCTCTGTATGCTACCCTAAGCTGTACCACTCATCTATATTTCCTACTGATGACTGTTAGAACGGCCACAAGGGGCAGATAGACGCATAGACTCTGAAATGAGCCTTGGTTTCTTCATCTGTGAAATGGAAATGAAAAATAGTGGTACCTACTTCATGACGTGCCTATATGAAAATTAAATCATAATATATAAAAAGCATAGTGTTCAGTAGGGGATAAACATTGAGTATATGGTGAACACTTCTTTTGTTTCCATTACCTGCCATTATCGTTGCAGACTTAAGATGTCACGGCCCTGTCAGCGTGATGTACCCTGTGATTCGTGAGCCCTTCTAGCTCTGACTTTGGCTTTCTGTGTTTTCTTCAGTAAAGCATCCAAGCTTCTACTTAAGTGGAAACAAAATAGCTATCCTTTGTAGGGGTGCTTCTCAAGAAATAGTACAAAATTGAAGAGTAAACTTTTAGAAACATTATAGCAGTTTAACAGAATAATTTTATGTCCTTGAACCTAATAAATGTTGTAGGTTTTATCTCATGGAAATAAATTAAAATTATTAGTTTTGTTTTAGATCATACAAGTAATATTAATCTAAATAACTGCTGATGCTCCTATATGTTGCTCTTGGGAGAAAGTTGTTTACAAAGTGGAGTAAAGGTTATTTAGCAAAATGAAGTTATATCCCGTATTGAGTCCAGGTTTCTAATTTTAGTCAGTCTTAGCAGTTGCATGGTACATTAAAATCTAATTGAATCTGCTTTCTGATATGGTTGTGGTTATCTTCAAGAAAAGATTTGGGACTTCCCTGATGGTCCTGTAGCTCAGACTCCACGCTCCCAATGCAGGGGCCTGGGTTTACTCCCTGGTTAGGGCACGGGATCCCACATGCTGCAGCTAAGAGACCAGGCACAGCCAAATAAATAAATTTTTTTTTTTTAAGAAATTAAAAAGGTTTTATAATTGCCCCCAGTCTGGTGTTCTTGCCTGGAGAATCCCAGGGACAGCGGAGCCTGGTGGGCTGCCATCTGTGGGGTCGCACAGAGTCAGACATGACTGAAGTTACTTAGCTGCAGCAGCAGCATTCTGATATTTGTGTGAGAATATATGTGGAAGTCTGCTGATGTGGTAAATATGCCATCTATAAATGCACTTATTGCTTTTTGTTAGTAAATGTACTTAACAAAATTAGAATTAATAATTAGTGTATCCACATGAGATGTGGACCTTTTTGTTCTAGTTCTGTGAAAAATGGCATTGGTGATTTGATAGGGATCATATTGAATCTGTAGATTGCATTTGGCAGTATAGTCATTTTCACAATATCGTTTCTTCCAGCCCAGGAACACGAAGAGTGTCTCTCCGTCTCTCTATGTTGCCTTTGGTCCCTTTCGTCAGTGTCTTGTAGTTTTCTTCATGCAGCTCTTTTGTCTCCTTGGGTAGGCCTATTCCTGTTTTTGTTGTAATGGTGAGTGGGATTGATTCCTTAATTTCTCTTTCTGGGTTTTCATTGTTAGTGTATAGGAATGCAAGTGATTTCTGTGTATTGATTTTGTATTCTGTGAGTTTGTTAAATTCACTGATTAGGTCTAGGAATATAAGTGGTGATGGGAAAACTGGACATCTACATGTGAAAGAATGAAATTAGAACAGTACCTAACACCATACACAAAGATAAACTCAAAATGGATTAAAGACCTAAATGTAAGACCAGAAACTATAAAACTCTTAGAGGAAAACACAGGCAGAACACTTTATGACATAAATCAAAGCAACATCCTCTATGACCCCCCTTCTAGAGTAATGGAAATAAAAACAAAAGTAAACAAATAAGACCTAATTAAACTTAAAAGATTTTACACAACAGAGGAAACTATAAATAACGTGAAAAGACAACCGTCAGCATAGGAGAAAATAATAGCAAATGAAACAACTGACAGGGGATTAATTTCCAAAATATACAAGCGGTTCATACAGCTCAATACCGGAAAAACAAATAACCCAATCAAAAAGTGGGAAAAAGACATAAACAGACATTTCTCCAAAGAAGACATACAGTGGCTACCAAACACATTGAAAATGTGCTCAACATTGCTCATTATTAGAGAAATGCAAATCAAAACTACAGTGAGATATCACTTCACACTGGTCAGAATGGCTGTCATCAAAAAGTCTACAATAAATGCTGAGGAGGGTGTGGAGAAAAGGGAAGGAACCCTCTTCCCCTGTTGGTGGGAATGTAAATTGATGCAGTCACTATGGAAGATGGTATGGAGGTTCCTTAAAAATCTAGGAATAAAACCACCATATGACCCAGCAGTCCCACTCCTAGACATATACCCTGAGGAAATCAAAATTGAAAAAGACAGATGTACCCTAGTGTCCATTGCAGCCCTGCTTGCAGTAGATAGGACATGGAAGCAGCTGGCTGTCCATGGACAGATGAATGGGTAAAGACGCCGTGGTGCATACATAAATGAAATATTACTCAGCCATATAAAGGAGCACATTAGGGTCTGTTCTAATGAGGCAGGTGAACTGAGAGCCTAGTCTAGAGTGATGTAAGTCAGAAAGAGAAAAGCAAGTATCGTATACTAATGCATATATATGGAGTCTAGATAGAGGGTGCTGATGGAATCATTTGCAGGGCAGCAGAGAGACACAGACATCATCCAGAACAGACTTAGGACATGGCGGGGGAGGGGAGGAAGGAGAGAGTGGGATGTATGGAGGTTGTAACGTGGAGACTTACATTACCACGTGTAAAACAGATAGCCAGTGGGAATCTACTGTACTACTCAGGGAGCTCAAACCAGGGCTCAGTAACAACCTAGAGGGATGGGATGGGGAGGGAGGTTCCAGAGGGAGCGGACAAATGAATACATATCGCTGATTCATATTATGTTTGGTGGAAACCAACACAATTCTGTAAAGCAATTACCCTTCAATTTAAAAATAAATAAATTTAAAATTTAAAAAAAATTAGTGTAAATATGTTAATTGCAAACATTGGCTAAAGTCATTCTCAATTATCTTATTTTTAAATGAANGAGAAAATTTCAGTTACAGCAGAAATGGATAAAAGGAAAGAGAGTCAATAACTCACATGTGTTTGCTATTTGGACTACTATTGCTGTATTAAAATATTCAGGAGAACTATTGAATTAAATGGGGAAAAAATACGTCATATATAAGATAGATTCCAGGAAAGGCACTTTTATGAATAGTGTTCCAGAATCACAAACTGCTGACCAAATCACTTGCATACGAATTACTCCGAGAGTAGGCTGATACATACAGTGGGTGTCCTCTGCCAAGCTGTCACAGAGGTCCATGCTGTGACCTCCCTTTCTAACCTTCCTTTGTCTTCCTGGAAAGCTGGCCATGAAGAGCAACCTCTTCTCCTGCCTACCCCACTGCCCCCTATCCTGGTCACGGATAATTGAGATGTGACACTAACTTATTGTGGTTTTCCTCCACCATAGATGAGGTGATCACGAGAGGAGAGCCTGGATACAAATGCCATTCATGCTTTTGGAGAAAAAAAAGCAAGTGGGTTTTGGCAGCAGGTCTGATGGGTTTGGAGGAAAGTAACACTGGAAAATCTTCTGAGGATTTTATTAGCAGTATCACTTTTAGACGGAGAAGGCAATGGCACCCCACTCCAGTACTCTTGCCTGGAAAATCCCATGGACGGAGGAGCCTGGAAGGCTGCAGTCCATGGGGTCGCTAAGAGTCAGACAGGACTGAGCGACGTCACTTTCACTTTTCACATTCACGCATTGGAGAAGGAAACGGCAACCCACTCCAGTGTTCTTGCCTGGAGAATCCCAGGGACGGGGAAGCCTGGTGGGCTGCCGTCTATGGGGTCGCACAGAGTCGGACATGACTAAAGCGACTTAGCAGGAGCAGCAACCACTTTTAGAAAATGCATCAATCAAATAAGAGGCATATACATTAGTCCTGCTGTTCTTTCTGGCAGTGCTGTTGGTAAAGAATTGGTTAAAGAGAAGCCATCTTATTCTTCATCGTTTAAATACATTCCACACTATTATTAATGGCTGGTTCCTATACTGGTACTTTGCTGTTCTTTTCACCTGAAGTAATCATAACACTCCCCTCTCTCCTCACCCATAATAGCCCTTGTTTACCAAAAGGTATCAGAGGTAATGCCCAGTATGGTTAATGTATTAATAATGATTACTAGTATTCTACTACTACTTATTAAGCTAGGCATTGCAGTGGGGCTTTTTTTCCAACGTATTTTCTCTTTTAATCCTTACCACAACCCTATGAGATAGGTACTTGTTGTTATCCTTATTTTTCAAATGTGGAAAATGAAGAACAGAGTCACTTCATTAGAATCATGCAGCTAATAAGCTGCAGGCCAAGATTAGAACTCAGATGTAATCCAAAACCACGATCTTAATCATTGTTACAACTTCATTTTTTCTTTGCTTGAGGTCATTAAGGGTTAAGGGCATTAAGGGTTGAGAGTTTATTATCGTTGGTCTGGGCAAAGGCATGAAGGGAGTTGTTGAAAGTGTGTTATGGGTTTCCAGAAAACCTCAGTCGTTTTGAAACATGGAGGGAAGTGGGGACAGTGTGACATTCTGTATAGTAAAGGCTTTTGTTTCCTGATTATTTTCAAATTGAGGTGGAGTTTAAAAACTCAGGTTGGGCTGGCCTGTAGAGGTAAAGAAGCCAGAATGGGGCCAAGGTTGCTGGCCCAAAGCAGAGCCGTTAGTCACTGGCTGCTGCAGCTCCATGTGTATATATAGCATTGCCCTTAATATTCGAGGATCTCTCTGCTGAGGCAGCTAGTTCTCAAGCCAGAGTTCCCATTATCAGTAGGATTTAACACTTGACTTGTTTATAGTGCTCATAGCCAGTGTCCCATCCCCTAACTTAGACCATGGCCTTCCAGTTAGTGACTTGCAGAGCAAGTCAACAACATAGTTGAATACCCATCCTCTCAGAGTCCCACACACTAGGGAACACAAAATGACTCCAGTTTTTTAACACTCTACTTCTAGGAGCCAGGAGTAATAAGTAAACTGATACAGAAAATATTCTCCACTCATACCCATCCCCCCAAACAAGAACACTTTCTATTATAGGTTTTAGACTTAGCACAAATACAGCCTTATCTGCTACACTTTTAAGATACCCACAGTACCGTAATTGACTTCTCTCTCAAAACCCACTTTAAAATAATCTTCTCCAGCTTAGCATCACTTCCTCTATGCTCCCCTCCCACCTCCACTACCACCTCTCGTACTAGCAGAGTAGCTACCTCCCTTTTCTTCACACCCCTTTAGCCATTATCAAACAATAATTTTGTTTTCACGTTTGTCTCTCCCATTACTCTATGAGCCCCTCAAGAGCAGAGAAACATGGATTTTTCACCTTGGTACCATCAAATGCTACATGGATTTAACATGTTTGTTAAATTAATATTCAGAATGTATCCTGAAGCTCTGCCATAACCTCACTCAAAGATTCGGGTTGACCATATATGTTGTTTTCACCATTCTTATTTACAGATGAGAAAACTGAAACTCTGTGTTTCGCAAATGTGTAGTGGGCATAAGAGTTACCTAGGCTGTTTGTTCAACAGTCAGATTCTTGGCACCACTCAGATGAAAACCTCAGCCGTGGACCCTGAAACTTGGCTGTTTAGACAGCACTCTAGGTGATTCTGATGCACATGATTGGAATGCACTTGGACAAACACGGGTGTAAGTGATTGCTGCACCACAAGTAAATAGTGGAGTCAGAGCTCAAACTCAGCCCTCCTAATTCCAGATCTAGCCCAGGCTATATTTATCTTTGTTTTACTCTATCTCCTATGGCAAGAAGTGGACTGAAACATGTTGGAAAGATTTTCAGCGACAAGGGCTAAAGCAGAACGGCTTGTGGATTAACCTCTGGGCTGTTTATTTGTTTTTCCTGCAAGAGATCTTGCCAAACTTCCAACAGCATAGCTGCGGGGTTGCCAAGTCATCTCTTACGCAACTTACCTCAGAAAAGCATTGACCAGAGAGCTTTGGGAACTTTCAGAGTTTTATGCTTCTATTTTGTTCTTTCTCCACACACACCTCTCCACCACCAACCATGCCATTAACCTAAAGAGCAGGCTCAGTACCTGAAATGCAGTTAGTTTATTAAATAGTAAGATTTCCAGTTGAAAGCCGGTAGTTACACTATCTGGGATCAGACAGTAATAGTCATGTGTCTGTCTCAAAACCAGGAAAAGAAATGTGTGGCTTATCCGGCAATTAGTAGAGATGTTAAAGGAGCTGGTGTCTAGTAGCATTTTTGCGGCCCAGTTATGCTTCTGGTGTTCTTTCTGTAAGTGTTAGATGAGGGAATATGTGGAATGTGATGATGCAATCCTAGGGACTAGAGAACCACGGTCAACCATTCACCCTTGAACAGCGTAATATGAGTTCACTGCTATCTCAGAAGCCCAAGAAGCCACGAGTGGAGAATTACGAACCTCAGCAAAGCCCAAGACAGCCTCTCTAGGACAGCTCGCCTCTGCTCTTACTGACAGAGGAAGCTCTCCAAGGTTCCCATCGTAGAGCCTGCTGGGATTCCACCACCCCTGCCTCCGACTTCAACCTGTTTTTCTGGCTCACATTCAGCTCATCACATTGAATTGACAAGGACTATCTCTGAGATTCTCCAACTCACTCATGCCAGATCACCCTGAAATAACTAAGGAGGCCCCTGCTCCAACTTAGGGAAGTGGGAGAAGAGACCCCCACACAGTAGCCAAATAGTTTCTTTCTTAAACAGAAAAAAAGAAAGGGAATGATAAGGGAAGTGGGGTTAAATCACAACGAAGTACTTGGTCTGTGTCAGATCTCAGGTTCTGCGTTCTTTATAGTGTGGTGATAGGATATAGGTCAGTGGCTAAAAGTGTGGGATCTGGCGCCACACTGCCTGAATCTGAATTTCACCTCCAGCATTAACTCCATCTGGGACCCTGGGTAACTTCCTAACTTCTTTGTGTTCCATTTTGCTTATCTGTAAAATGGATCTAATGATAAATCTTACCTATCTCATAGGATTGTTATGCAGATTAGATGAAATATCTCATATAAAGCCTTAAAACAGTGTTTGGCATATAATAAGCATTTAATCAGCTTCTCTGGTGGCTCAGCAGTAAAGAATCTGCCTGCAATGTAGGAGACACAGCAGACTCGGGTTCCATCCCTGGCTTGAGAAGATCTTCTGGAGGAGAGCATGGCACCCCACTGTAGTATTCTTGCCTAGAGAATCCCATGGACAGAGGAGCCTAGTGGGCTGCAGTCCACAGGGTTGCAAAGAGTCAGACACGACTGAAGCAACTAAGCATGCATTCACACAAGCAAGCATTTAATCAATATTAGGAATCAACATTATTATCATTAGCTTAGTACCTGAAAGATAGATACCATTATTTCTAACTGCAGGTGAATAAACAGGCTAAAGAGTTTTCGAAACTTGCCTAAAGTCACACAGCTAGTAAATAACAGAGCCAAGACTTGATCTGAGATCTGGGCCCCACGTCTGTACTCCTCCCACTGTACCCTGATCCCTTCATAAATGTAGGGTAAATGCTGTGAGTTCCTTGGAGAGGCATATGCCAAAATGTTTGATCTTCTTCCTCACTATACCCCAACCCCATTGCAACTGCCATCTGGAGGGCTAGCTTGGCACCCTAGCTTCTTATATATCTAGTTTAAAACCTTTAACATTCCTATTACTGCTCCAGTATGGAGGTGGCTCTCTCCAGGACTCTTCAGCTTATAGATTAGAACAATGAGTCTTCCAGCATGAAGGTTACTTGTGAAACACCCTGTGTCCTGAGGTTCTCATCCACAGACCCTGAGGATCTAGCTCTGCCCCACCACACTCATAGCTCATGTGAGAATACTTACTATATAAGCCAGCATAAAAACCTTTCCCTTTCCCTTTATTTTTTTTCTTTTCCCTCCCTTCCTCCTCTCCCCCTTCTCCAAGAAAGAATATGTTGTGATATCCTGATCCCTCTGAGTGGTTCCTTGAGCCATCCTTGGTAATACTCATAAAGAGGTAAAACCCTCGCTTGCCTAGTAGCGTCATCTCTCTCAAGCCTCTGGGGAGCCTTGTCTTAAAGCCCCCATCAGTTCTCTGACCCTGCACAGCCATGATGCAAGCTGTGGCGTCACTGGTGACGTCTGTGATCAGACAGAGAATGAGGGTGTGCCTGGGGCATCAGTGCATTGTTCACAAACAATGATGGATTGTTAATTTTCAAAGAAAATGAAGAGGGATTTAAAATAACACGTACAATGCACAATATTGCTTCCTGAGCAACAAATACCAAACAGAAGATAAACTCTTGAGCTCTAGGCTTAATGTAGACCCCAAACATGATTTATCCTGCTGCTTCCTTTCCCTTAGCTGCAGAACAGAAAATACAATGTTACTGAATTCTAAAACACCCCACCCTGCCCTTGTGCCATAATCTTCCACAACATAGACCTTGTATACCTACTGCATGCAAGGTCCTGTGTAATATGCTAGAGATGGGGTTTTCTGCCATGTTCCATGTAAGCATTTTCTTAACTTCCTCTCTTTTCCTTTGTCTTGGTATTCCTAGTGTTATTTCCAGGTGCATGCATGCTAACTCAGTCATGTCCAACTGTTTGTGACCCGCTGGACGGTAGCCCACCAGGCTCCTCTGTCCCTAGATTTCTGCAGGCAAAAATATTGGAGTGGGTTGCCATTTCCTACTTCAGGGGGTCTTCCTGACCCAGGGCCCAAACCTATGCCTCTTGTGTCTCCTGCGTTGGCAGGTGTATTCTTTACCACTGAACCACAGGGTTTATATATAGTACAGTGGCTAAAAGCATGAACTGTGGATCAGTGGAGCAAGACTGCCTGGGTTTGAATCCCAGCTCCACTGTAAGCTAATGTATCAGGTTAGCTTTAACTTTTCTGTTTCTGTTACCCTCATTAGTAAAATGGGGATAATGAGAGATCCTACTTTATAGGGCTTTGAGTTTCAAAATAATGTATATAAAGTGCCTAGAATAATGCTTGGCACATAATAAGAATTTTAAAAGTGTTAACTATTGTTGGACTTATAATTACTATCATTCACCATTTATCTAAATCCTGATATGTTCCAGAGGTTTGATGTCTTGCCCAGCTTTGAACCACCATTTTCCTTCTGCAGAAATNTGGATGGCATCACGGACTCGATGGACTTGAGTCTGAGTGAACTCCAGGAGCTGGTGATGAACAGGGAGGCGTGGCATGCTGCGACTCATGGGGTCACAAAGAGTCAGACGCGACTGAGGGACTGAGCTGAACTGACAGAACTGAAAAGTAATTTAGACTATCTTCCACTAAGTTTGTGAAAGATTACTCCTTTTATACCAAAAATGAAATTTCTCTTTAAAAATTCAGAAGATTTATTATCTTGACTTGTCTTTTGTTTGCTAATTATTAGACTTTTTAAAATTAAAGTTCTAAGGGGCCTATGAATGCATGCTGACTAATTTTCAAAGTAAAACATTGACTACATGAATTCAAGGTAATTTCTAACAGTTCCTGTTCAGTGTTTTAATTTTAATATGAGAATAAGAATGTCCTCTGATTTCATCACTTAGGATTTATTTTTGTCAAAAAACCTCTAAAATATTACTTTTACCATTTCATTCCTGAGTATGTGTTATTTCAATTCCAGAAGTACGTAATCACAGCAGATAAAAATACAAGTATTCAGTGCTGTTTTCTTAATACTCAGTACTATTTTATAAAGAGATTAGAAGTTGAAGTTTAAAAATAACAGTTTCTGCCTGGCCAGAGTGGCTGTGTTTTAATAGCACTTTTAAATGTATGGAGTCTGCATGTTTTCCACTGCATTTTATTCTTTGGTATAAATAGAGCACATAACAAGCACCTGTAGGAGATGCAGTGAACGTCGCTTTTGAGGGAAGATCCTCTTAACGCACTTGGGCTTTGGCCTTCTTAAATTATAAGCACTTGACAGCACTCATGGGATAAATTCCATACCTCCCAAATGTTTATTATACATCTTTCGTTTCCCTTATTTCCTGTTTTCTGGATTAGCAGTTGTTTTGCTGTGTTGATGTCTATTAATTTAGTAGAGGAGGTTTTTGATTGTTGATAAATAATCTGCTAAATTTTGGTATAGTTTCCAAATATTTGTATCACAGTATATTTGTTCTAACACATATCAGTGTGATTGTGTATAACTAACAAGTTTTTTGAGCTGATATTTGTAGTATAATCATACGGTCAAGAATACAACTGTCATCAAAGTCAGTATAATTACCCACCTTAAAAATTCTCTCTCAGCGGGTTAAGAAATGGCTTCGTGTTCTAGACACAGTTAGTGATTGAAATGTTCTTATCTTTTTAATGAGCTTTACATTATTAAATATAAAATATATGTTTGATACCTTGTTATGCACTGGGCAATCCTGCCAAGTTAATCCTTTTGAAAAAGCTGGGTTTTTCTCCTTCTATATGAAGAGCTATAATTAAGAATTATAGGGAAGGATAATTATTTAAAATAATGATCAATAATTGTTAATATACATTTTTCCTAAGGACCAGAGATCGTCCCTAATGGCTGTCATCAGCTGCTTATTCTCACAACACATTGGTATATGTATTGTGACCATCTCCATTTTGTAGATGAAGAACTCAAAAGTATAAGGCTTATTTTGTTTGGATAAACTAGCTACCAAAAAGTTCAGCCAGGCTTTGCACTCTTGAGCCTGCATTCATACTCTCGCTTGACTAGGACTATGAGGATGTAGGAGAATTTTTAAGGTGGGTAATTATACTGACATTGATGACAGTTGTATTTTTGACCATATGATTACACTTCAGATATCAGTTTGAAAAACTTGGTAGTTTTACACAATCACACTGATATGTGTTAGAACAAATACACTGTGATATAAATATTTGGAAACAATACCAAAATTTAGCAGATTATTTATCAGTAATCAAGAACCTCCTCTACTAAACTACGTGTAAGACACAGAGATGTACTATCTATCAGACTAGACCATGAGTCAAATCCAGGGGGAGCAGGTCAGCAACAAAGACCAGACAGGGTCAAGGCCTAGAATCAGAGGAGCCTTGTTACTAGTGGTAGTGATCAGAGACCAGCCTACTCCAAAATTTCTTTCCACTAAAGTTCAGTGCAAAGATTACAAAAGATTTTGCAATGTACAGAAAATATATGTAAAGAATGAAAAGCAAATTTGTATTCTTTATATATAATAAATCCTTAAAATTAGTAAGAAGTCACTTTACCTGTAAAATATTTAGAAAACTAAAGTGAAACCAATACATAGGAAAAAAAATCAATGGCCAACAAATATACAGAAAGGGTTTCAACTGTTCAAATATGAAAGAATTATAAATTAAGTAGCATTTAACTTAGTGCTAACCTAATCAATTTAGGGGTTGATCAGGAAAGTAAGTAAAATGCCTGATAAACTTGGGCTCCTTGACTCCTGATTGCACTTTTAAGCTTATAGACATCTTAAGGGAATCAGGGATCAAAGGTCTGTATAAAGATGTTTATCATGGTGTTATTTATGATATGAAAGGGAGACTGATTTCTAATAATAAAGGAAATAATAGGATAAATAAGTTCATTTGATGAAATTAGGCCATAAATTAAATGATTTATTTGTGAACTATATAATCCCAAGAGATGATGCTAATGATAAATTCTAAGGGAAAAAGAATCACTAAGAAAAACAAAACTACATATAATCTATTTTCCTAGTTTAAAAACTTATATATGTTTGAAATGAAAATTAGTCTGTAAGTACTGTTAACATTGGTTATCTCCAACAGGGAATAAAGGTTGGTGTTTATGTTCTATACTTTTTGCTGTTTTCTCAGTTATCTCTATTTAATCACTGATTGATTTTATAAGAGTTAAAAAAAATGTGATGGCAAACGTAAAAAGTGCTATTAGTGGGCACTCGTGTCAATATCCAGAAAACTGAAACACTTTGAAGGCATAGTTACTATCAGTAGTCTTTTAGGAATTAAGGAAAGTGGAGGCTGTGGAAAGAATATTTAACACTGTATTGACCAGAGAAATAGTAATACATCGTTTGCCACCTGAATATTNCTCTGATGCTGGGAGGGATTGGGGGCGGGAGGAGAAGGGGACGACCGAGGATGAGATGGCTGGATGGCATCACGGACTCGATGGACTTGAGTCTGAGTGAACTCCAGGAGCTGGTGATGAACAGGGAGGCGTGGCATGCTGCGACTCATGGGGTCACAAAGAGTCAGACGCGACTGAGGGACTGAGCTGAACTGACAGAACTGAAAAGTAATTTAGACTATCTTCCACTAAGTTTGTGAAAGATTACTCCTTTTATACCAAAAATGAAATTTCTCTTTAAAAATTCAGAAGATTTATTATCTTGACTTGTCTTTTGTTTGCTAATTATTAGACTTTTTAAAATTAAAGTTCTAAGGGGCCTATGAATGCATGCTGACTAATTTTCAAAGTAAAACATTGACTACATGAATTCAAGGTAATTTCTAACAGTTCCTGTTCAGTGTTTTAATTTTAATATGAGAATAAGAATGTCCTCTGATTTCATCACTTAGGATTTATTTTTGTCAAAAAACCTCTAAAATATTACTTTTACCATTTCATTCCTGAGTATGTGTTATTTCAATTCCAGAAGTACGTAATCACAGCAGATAAAAATACAAGTATTCAGTGCTGTTTTCTTAATACTCAGTACTATTTTATAAAGAGATTAGAAGTTGAAGTTTAAAAATAACAGTTTCTGCCTGGCCAGAGTGGCTGTGTTTTAATAGCACTTTTAAATGTATGGAGTCTGCATGTTTTCCACTGCATTTTATTCTTTGGTATAAATAGAGCACATAACAAGCACCTGTAGGAGATGCAGTGAACGTCGCTTTTGAGGGAAGATCCTCTTAACGCACTTGGGCTTTGGCCTTCTTAAATTATAAGCACTTGACAGCACTCATGGGATAAATTCCATACCTCCCAAATGTTTATTATACATCTTTCGTTTCCCTTATTTCCTGTTTTCTGGATTAGCAGTTGTTTTGCTGTGTTGATGTCTATTAATTTAGTAGAGGAGGTTTTTGATTGTTGATAAATAATCTGCTAAATTTTGGTATAGTTTCCAAATATTTGTATCACAGTATATTTGTTCTAACACATATCAGTGTGATTGTGTATAACTAACAAGTTTTTTGAGCTGATATTTGTAGTATAATCATACGGTCAAGAATACAACTGTCATCAAAGTCAGTATAATTACCCACCTTAAAAATTCTCTCTCAGCGGGTTAAGAAATGGCTTCGTGTTCTAGACACAGTTAGTGATTGAAATGTTCTTATCTTTTTAATGAGCTTTACATTATTAAATATAAAATATATGTTTGATACCTTGTTATGCACTGGGCAATCCTGCCAAGTTAATCCTTTTGAAAAAGCTGGGTTTTTCTCCTTCTATATGAAGAGCTATAATTAAGAATTATAGGGAAGGATAATTATTTAAAATAATGATCAATAATTGTTAATATACATTTTTCCTAAGGACCAGAGATCGTCCCTAATGGCTGTCATCAGCTGCTTATTCTCACAACACATTGGTATATGTATTGTGACCATCTCCATTTTGTAGATGAAGAACTCAAAAGTATAAGGCTTATTTTGTTTGGATAAACTAGCTACCAAAAAGTTCAGCCAGGCTTTGCACTCTTGAGCCTGCATTCATACTCTCGCTTGACTAGGACTATGAGGATGTAGGAGAATTTTTAAGGTGGGTAATTATACTGACATTGATGACAGTTGTATTTTTGACCATATGATTACACTTCAAATATCAGTTTGAAAAACTTGGTAGTTTTACACAATCACACTGATATGTGTTAGAACAAATACACTGTGATATAAATATTTGGAAACAATACCAAAATTTAGCAGATTATTTATCAGTAATCAAGAACCTCCTCTGCTAAACTACGTGTAAGACACAGAGATGTACTATCTATCAGACTAGACCATGAGTCAAATCCAGGGGGAGCAGGTCAGCAACAAAGACCAGACAGGGTCAAGGCCTAGAATCAGAGGAGCCTTGTTACTAGTGGTAGTGATCAGAGACCAGCCTACTCCAAAATTTCTTTCCACTAAAGTTCAGTGCAAAGATTACAAAAGATTTTGCAATGTACAGAAAATATATGTAAAGAATGAAAAGCAAATTTGTATTCTTTATATATAATAAATCCTTAAAATTAGTAAGAAGTCACTTTACCTGTAAAATAT
This sequence comes from Oreotragus oreotragus, assembly GCA_006410675.1. NCBI lineage: Eukaryota > Metazoa > Chordata > Mammalia > Artiodactyla > Bovidae > Oreotragus > Oreotragus oreotragus. The sequence goes on along the minus strand of SJYX01021463.1, from coordinate 348,512 downwards.
TTAGAAAACTAAAGTGAAACCAATACATAGGAAAAAAAATCAATGGCCAACAAATATACAGAAAGGGTTTCAACTGTTCAAATATGAAAGAATTATAAATTAAGTAGCATTTAACTTAGTGCTAACCTAATCAATTTAGGGGTTGATCAGGAAAGTAAGTAAAATGCCTGATAAACTTGGGCTCCTTGACTCCTGATTGCACTTTTAAGCTTATAGACATCTTAAGGGAATCAGGGATCAAAGGTCTGTATAAAGATGTTTATCATGGTGTTATTTATGATATGAAAGGGAGACTGATTTCTAATAATAAAGGAAATAATAGGATAAATAAGTTCATTTGATGAAATTAGGCCATAAATTAAATGATTTATTTGTGAACTATATAATCCCAAGAGATGATGCTAATGATAAATTCTAAGGGAAAAAGAATCACTAAGAAAAACAAAACTACATATAATCTATTTTCCTAGTTTAAAAACTTATATATGTTTGAAATGAAAATTAGTCTGTAAGTACTGTTAACATTGGTTATCTCCAACAGGGAATAAAGGTTGGTGTTTATGTTCTATACTTTTTGCTGTTTTCTCAGTTATCTCTATTTAATCACTGATTGATTTTATAAGAGTTAAAAAAAATGTGATGGCAAACGTAAAAAGTGCTATTAGTGGGCACTCGTGTCAATATCCAGAAAACTGAAACACTTTGAAGGCATAGTTACTATCAGTAGTCTTTTAGGAATTAAGGAAAGTGGAGGCCGTGGAAAGAATATTTAACACTGTATTGACCAGAGAAATAGTAATACATCGTTTGCCACCTGAATATTGATCAGAATTCACTTACGTAACAAATTGCTAGCCACAGGCGTTATTTTCTGCAAAAATTCCCTGGTCAATTATGTGTTAATATGAAAGAAAAAATTTCTGTTTTAACATCTGCAATGCAATAAAATGTATTTACTTCAATCTCTGACAGTATTTTAGAACTTCAAAAAAATTAGATAATCTGTAATTCTTTGAAAGGGAAATTATATATATATATCTAGTATGTGTTCACCAAAACAATTTGGACAAGATAGAACTTTGTTTTCTTTTCTGTTAAATTACCAGATTAGAGAAGAACTTTTGACTAAAGATTTTTATTTCACCATTTTCATTTAACATTCTTTTGCTCAAACAGAGAAATTGAAGGCTGAGTGATACTGCTTTAGGCTGAAATGAAGCTTTGGGTGATAACTGTGTTCAGAGAGTATCAATGAGTGTGCTGCGGCCCAGGGTGGGTGGGGTCCTGCTGGCCTGCCCAGGACCTGCTGTTGGTCCTGCACAGAATTCCAGCATCTCAGAATCTTTGAGAAGGTCACTTTTGTAGCTACTCATGAAATACTTTTGTCTCAGTTGTACTGCTGCTGCTGCTGCTGAGTCGCTTCAGTCGTGTCCAGCTCTGTGTGACCCCATAGATGGCAGCCCACCAGGCTCCCTCATCCCTGGGATTCTCCAGGCAAGAACACTGGAGTGGGTTGCCATTTCCTTCTCCAGTGCATGAAAGTGAAAAGTGAAAGTGAAGTCGCTCAGTCGTGTCTGACTCCTAGTGACCCCATGGACTGCAGCCCACCAGGCTCCTCCATCCATGGGATTCTCCAGGCGAGAGCACTGGAGTGGGGTGCCATTGCCCTCTCCACAGTGGTGCTACTTACAGTAAATAATTGAATATCTCAAGTTGACTGGTCCCTTGTTTTGGAGTTTGGTACCATCACAGAGCTTGTTTCACGGCAGACTTCACTCACCTGTCCACTGTGCCTCCCAGCAGAACGTAACAAGTATTTGAATTCTCAATAAATGTTAGGCTCTTACTCACAAGGAGTTCATAGCATAACATAGAGGAAATAATAAGATTTGATATAGATTTCTATTAAATCATGGCTTTAAAGGACTGGCAAGGTGGCCTAGTAAATGCTAAAATCACAACTAACTGCTAAACAAGTATCGACAGAAAACAAAGCAAAACATGCTGGAACCCACCAGAAATGGTCCCTTGAATCTGAGGATGAAGGCATCACAGTGAGGTGGCAGGAGGGGTGCAATCACAGTAGAATCCCATCCCACACCTGCCAGGGAGGCAGGCCACCAACTGGAGAATAGTTACACCGCAGAAGTTCTTCTGCAGGAGTGAAAGTCTCAAACCCCACGTCACGCTTCCCGGCCTGGGGGCCCGACGACGAGAGGAGGAGCCCCAGGAGAAGCAGGCGAACCGGGCGCTGAAGGGCCGTGGAATTTGATCACAGGGATTCCAGGGGGGGAGGAGAAGCAGCACCAGGGGAGCAGCAATGAGCAACTAAAGATGTGCCGCTCCTGGAGGGGCCCAAGGGGAAAGCAGCGATTGCGGAAGCGATTAGGCCAGACCTCCCTGCTAGTGTGGGAGGGGCTTCTGCAGAAGCCCGGGGCAGCTGTGGTTCACAGCAGGGACAGAGACACTGGTGGTAGCAGCTCTGCTGAGGACTCATTGGTGTGAAGCTTCCCAGACGCTTCTGTCTCCTCCCCAAGACATGCCCTCCCAGTGCTAGGACCCGTCAGGACACCTCTCAGCAGTGGGGCTACCTGAAGGCTTCCTGAGCACATGCCTGCCAACGGAGGGATAAGACCCAGCTCCACCCACCAGGAAGCCTGCCTAAGCCTCTCCAACAGCCTCATCCACCAGGGGAAAGAGCTGAAGCAAGATGGACTATACAGCCCTGCAGCCAGTGGAAATGGAAACAACAAGCACAGAGAATCAGACAAGAGGAGATAGCAGAGGGGCATATCCCAGATGAAGGACCAAGATAAAGCCCCGGAAGAACCTCTCGGTGAAGTAGAGATAGGCGACCTACTTCAAACAGAGTTAGCAGTAACGATAGTGAAGGGGAGCTAGGACTCAGACAGCACTGGCCTAGGGCTTGCTTTTAGGGTGAGGGAGAGGAAAATGTCGCTGAAACGTAATGATTTGGGGATTTCCTTACGGTCCATTAGTTAAGATTTCACTTTCTAACGTAGGGGTTGCATGTTCGATCCCCAGTCCAGCAGGACCTAAGATCCCACATGCCTCATGGCCAAAAACCAAAGCATAAAACAGAAGCAGTGTTGTAACACATTTAGTGAATACATTAAAAGTGGTCGACACCAAAAAAAAAAAAAAAA